>JAOTOL010001292.1:0-470000 GCA_034440575.1 Imbricaverruca yamaguchii | reverse complement strand
GAACGCTTCCGCCAGGCCCGCAGACGGGGAGACGACAACTACGTCACGGCTGGCTCGGGCGGTCCACCGACCAATCGGACGCCCGCTGGCGCGGTGGGCGGGGCCTACCAGAGCGGCGGTCACCTCGCACGCAAGCAAGCAGCCACGCAAATACAAGCACGCAGGTAGCGGCGTCAATTCGTGTCGCTGCGCGGAAGAGAGCCGCCGACCCTGCCAATCGTTGGCTTGCCTCCCACTATCAAATGAGACCAAGCCGTCACCATTGTGTCTGCGGGCATATGCAAGATAAAACAAAATAACCCTCGAGGGAGCTCAGACCGTCAAAAGATCATTTGCCCTGTCCCTAAGAAATGTCGCGGAGTGACACTCACGCACGCAGGCGAGTACAGGTGACATTCACGCTGCCGATGAAGTCCCAAGTCCAACCCGGTCATCTGGCACGAGAACATGACAGCAGCTGACGAACAAGACCTGCCACCGGCCGGATACACGCGCCGGACCCCCTCCCGACCGATGCCGACACCGCAGGCGCGGCGCGGCTGTGCGTCACCGGGAAGGGGTCGCCGCCGGCTCGTCGGTGCGACACGGTCCGACCGCGGACGGCGTCCGAGGCTGGAGCCGAGCTCGTGCCGACTCGGCGCCTCGTCTCGGCCGCTCGGATCCTCGTCTGAGCTGCAGCCGGCGGCTCAGATTTTCGTCACCCGCTCGCGGCACTTCTTCATGAAGTCCTGCGCCGCCTTGTCCCACTGCCGGCTCTCGAGCGTCTTCAGTATCGGGTGCTCTGCGAAGCGCAGTGTCGTTAAATCACACGCGGTTGGTTGGTTGGTTGGTTGGTTATCTGGTTGGTTATTGGTTTTACGACACATGGACCGTTGAGTCATGCAGCTTCGTCGATCTCCCACGCAGATTGGCCGCGGGCGAAGAGTAGCGACAGGTGAGACTCGAACCCACAACCTTTCGATTTTGAGACGAGCAGCTTACCCCTAAGCTACTTGTCCCCGTTCCAGTCTGGTAGACTCGGCACGGAATGTACTGTCAGTTTTCGACACAAATCACTTCCAAAACCACGTCTTTTTCAGACGCACAAGATGCGCTTGCGCTTGCGGGTACAATAAATAACGCCTGCAAATCACATAACAGATTTAGTTCATCAAGTTGGCTTACCAACGCATCCATGTAGACTTTGCTTCACACGGTGGAAGCTCTTTGTGGTGAAACTCTAAATCCTGTTCGCGGGTGCGGAGCGCATAAAAGACATAGGGGCTGGGAATACATGCTCCCATTCCAAGTTAGCGTCCCTCGGGCTGGAAAAGACCCTTCAGGAATGACCCCCTTTTCTCCTTTCGGAAGGATCCTTGCTTATAGCCTTAAAGCTCGAGAGGCTTTAGGGCCAGTCAGCATGATTAAGTGTACTCCGCTATATGATATCAGTAGCAAAATAGAAAAGTCAGAGCGAGTTTAGTTTCGAAGCAGGTTGTATGCTTGGGAGGGCAGAAACTTCTGAAATACGGGTATTTCAGGACGCGGACGGATTCGGGACGGGTAATGTACGAACATCTTGAAATGTGTAAATTCGCTCAGCTAGGCGGCGGTGTGTAAATGCAAAGGGCTTTCTCTGGATCTTTTGCGATAGACAATGAAAATGCAACCACATCCAGCTGATTTCTCACCTGCAAATTGGCCCACGTTTCGATTTCCATTACTGACGGCTAACGGCGCCGCCCGCGCTCTTTCGCCGGTGGGTCGCGAGACCGGGAAATGTCCCGCGTGGTGCGGGTGTCGAACCCGAGACCTCGGTATCCAAAGCTCGGCACTATGACCGCTCCGCCACCCCGCCCCTGTCCGTCGTCATGACGGAGCGGCACGACAGCCCACCTTTATCCCGCTGATGCATCAGGTTCAGCTCGATTTCCTTGAGACCGTGGAAGTTGTCCGAGTTCGCACTGCCCCTGTCCACTCCAGGAATCTGGCGAATGAAGACACACGCACGTGTCACAGACTACTAATATAATAGGCGAACACGAATTTGGCTGCCAGGCAACTCCACTGAAATGCGAGAGAAAACTCAGCTGCCACGCGCGTATGGTGCCCAGCAGAGCCTCCCCACTTTATCTGCGAGCAACCATCGACCATGGACGGGAGAAGACATACATCATCGGACAGCCGCATGGTTACCTTCGGGCGAACACAGGCTCGGTTTGATCGATAAAGCATCCTGGATCACAGCTAGGAATCACAGACACCACAACGGCGTCGGAAACACTAGGCAATCTTCAGGTACGCTCCGGCGAACACAAGTAGCCACATAGGCCCTTGTTGCACGTCACCACCCAGCCGACCTGCTCGCTCACGTGACGGGGAGCCGTGCGGCGACCGGTCAAGGTCGTTAGCCCGACCTCGCCCTAAGGGTGAAAAAGGCCCCATGCGCCCATTCGCCCGGTCCGAAGAGGGCGTCCAAAACAGCCGGACATTTCCAACACTGCGCGGCACAAATATCACGCTTCCGTGCATCCGTCGTCATCGCCTCTCACCGATCCGGGGCGGAGCCATATCCGACGTGACAACCATACGGTTGGTTATGTGGGTTCGGAGACGCATTGGCTGCGTCGGTCACACACCGCGTGGATTGCGGCTTTCCGACGCACTCAGCAGCTGAGGCCTCACAGCGCCGCCTGTCTCCCAGTCTCACCGTGGCGGGAACGGCGGGCATCGCGGGAACGGCGGGCACCGCTGGGAATCGAACCGCGCGCACCTCTGGCTCGCCAACCGCTCAGCCTAACCACCGAGCTACCGACGCCCGCCGGCCACACAGCGCCAAACACGACAGCCACACAGCGCCAAACACGACAGCCACACAGCGCCAAACACGACAGCCACACAGCGCCAAACACGACAGCCACACAGCGCCAAACACGACAGCCACACAGCGCCAAACACGACAGCCACACAGCGCCAAACACGACAGCCACACAGCGCCAAACACGACAGCCACACAGCGCCAAACACGACAGCCACACAGCGCCAAACACGACAGCCACACAGCGCCAAACACGACAGCCACACAGCGCCAAACACGACGGCCACACAGCGCCAAACACGACAGCCACACAGCGCCAAACACGACAGCCACACAGCGTCAAACACGACACCCACCCAGCGCCAAACACGACAGCCACACAGCGCCAAACACGACAGCCACACAGGCCAAACACGACGGCCACACACCACCAAACACGACAGCCACACAGCGCCAAACACGACAGCCACACAGCGCCAAACACGACGGCCACACAGCGCCAAACACGACAGCCACACAGCGCCAAACACGACAGCCACACAGCACCAAACACGACGGCCACGCAGCGCCAAACACGACAGCCACGCGCCAGCCGGCGGGACACTCGCCTGGTTCAGCGACAGGTACGCCTCGCCTGCGAAGTCGTTGAACGTCAGCACGTCGTGGTCCATCACGGTGAACAGGATCATGGCGCCGTCGGTCCGACACTGCTCCAGCGTCACGGAGCTGCCGACAGCCCGGCACGTGGTCACTGGGTGTCACTGTAATCATCACTGCAGCCAGCACAAGGCGCCTATAGGGAGGCTGAACTGCCGACAGCCCGGCACGTGGTCACTGGGTGTCACTGTAATCATCACTGTAGGTACGTGGTCACAGGCAGTCAGGGTGTCACTGTAATCATCACTGCAGCCAGCACAAGGCGCCTATAGGGAGGCTGAACTGCCGACACCCGCACGTGGTCACTGGGTGTCACTGTAATCATCACTGCAGCCAGCACAAGGCGCCTATAGGGAGGCTGAACTGCCGACAGCCCGGCACGTGGTCATTCACTGTAATCATCACTGTAGCCAGCACGAGGCGCCTATAGGGAGGCTGAACTGCGACACCCCACGTGGTCACTGGGTGTCACTAATATCACTGTAATCATCACTGCAGCCAGCACAAGGCGCCTATAGGGAGGCTGAACTGCCGACAGCCCGGCACGTGGTCACTGGGTGTCACTGTAATCATCACTGCAGCCAGCACAAGGCGCCTATAGGGAGGCTGAACTGCCGACAGCCCGGCACGTGGTCACTGGGTGTCACTGTAATCATCACTGTAGCCAGCACAAGTTAAGAAGCCCGGCACGTGGTCACTGGGTGTCACTGTAATCATCACTGCAGCCAGCACAAGGCGCCTATAGGGAGGCTGAACTGCCGACAGCCCGGCACGTGGTCACTGGGTGTCACTGTAATCATCACTGTAACACCCAGCACAAGGCGCCTATAGGGAGGCTGAACTGCCGACAGCCCGGCACGTGGTCACTGGGTGTCACTGTAATCATCACTGCAGCCAGCACAAGGCGCCTATAGGGAGGCTGAACTGGCGACAGCCCGGCACGTGGTCACTGGGTGTCACTGTAATCATCACTGTAGCCAGCACGAGGCGCCTATAGGGAGGCTGAACTGGCGACAGCCCGGCACGTGGTCACTGGGTGTCACTGTAATCATCACTGTAATCATCACTGTGACCGGTATAAGGCGCTCATGTGGATGCTGCACTGTCCAGACATAATCACTTGTGGTCAGGGTGTCACTATAGTCATCACTGTGACCGGTATAAGGCGCCCATAGGGACGCTGAACTGTCCACAGACAGATATATATATATATATATATATATATATATATATATATATACAGATATACAGATATACAGGTAGGCAGATATACAGATATGCAGATAGACAGATGTACAGATGTATAGATAGATAGATATTCAGATATTTAGATATTTAGATATTCAGATATTCAGATATTCAGATAGACAGATATGCAAATACGCAGATACGCAGACAGACAGCCAGATAGACAGATAAACAGACAGATAGACAGACAGATACAGACAGACAGATAGACAGATAGACAGACAGGTATACAGACAGATAGGCAGACAGATAGACAGATAGACAGACAGCCAGATAGACAGATAGACGGATAGAGTAGAGTAGAGTATATTATAGTATAGTAGAGTAGAGTAGAGTAGAGTAGAGTAGAGTAGAGAAAAAGAGAAGAAAAGAGAGAGAGAGGGAGAGAGGAGATACATAGAGGAGAGAGTGCATAGTACAAGCGGGAGCCCTTTTGACCACATAGCATCGACGACCAACATTGTATACACGGTGATCTCCTGACCAGTGCCGACAGGTCGGTGCAGACCGAGCCGGCTTACTATTCGAAGCACTCGTCGAAGACGGGGTTCAGTGTCCGCTTGTGCACGACGGTCTGCTGCTCCACGCAGGACGAGAACACGTGTCGAGGCAGCAATTCAATGATGACGAACGGGTCGCTCAGCCCTGCAATGCGACCACCGACGGGTCTGTCAGCCCTGCAATGTGGCGACCGTCGCATCACCCAGCCGTGCAATGATACAATCAACGGGCATCCGAGCTGCGTGATGAGATAATCAACGGGTAACCAGGCCGCGTAATGACAATCAACGGGTCACCGGGCTGCGTATACGGCGATGAAGAGGTCACGGAGACACATAATCGATGCATGTTTAATGGATTGTCATGCAAATCTGATGGGTTGTTGCGCTTTTCATTTAATCACCGGATCAGTGCTCTGACAATTCGGGTGTCACAACGTCCAGCTACCATGCGTCGCGGAGTTATTCATTCGCACCTACTCTGCCATGCTTCCGGTCGTCGTACATCGCAGCCGCGGCCCTATGCTCCGTACCAGTAGCATGCTGTGCAATCAGGTTATTTGGCTCCCGTATCAACCCTGCATATAATTTTATTTTTATCATTTAAGGGATACTAAACCTTCTCTCCCCTCGACATTTTGCACATTCATCGAGAACATACAATGCACATTGCACCACAAGCACTATCTACACTGTCACTAAATACAACTGTGCACGGATATGTCACCAAATTTAACAGTACACTAAAATATCACTAAGCATAAATGTACCCTAAATATCACTGAACACAACTGTACACTAAACGATTACTAAGTTAAACTCTACCCTAAGCTGTCACAAAATACACATATTAAACCCTTATGGCTGAAACTCTACAATATTGAGGCGGGCTCAGGCTGCAACACCATCGTTGGCTTGGCATAGCTACTGATCTTTCTGTTGAACGTAATCTCACATAATGCCACTGAATGGCAAGAGCGCATGGATGAGAACCTAGTAAGCATACAGGCCAAGTTATTCCAGGGAAGATAAAGGTACATATGCGATTTTCAGCTCTCACCGTTGGGATCAAGCGGGATGACGTTCTTGGCATTGAGTATTTCGACAGACAGAGAGTCGTGGTGAAAGTAGACGCGTACGGAGAGCGAACCGAACTCCTGCGTCTCCTGCATCTCCTGCTCCTGCAGGCGCTCCAGGTGGAACATCGTCATCAGCTCCTCGGTCGAGAGACTCTTCAGCTGGCGAAAGACAGGTACGGGTTAGGTCGGGTCAAGTCAGGTCAGGTCTGTCAGATGATAGGGAGTTAGATGATAGATGATGGTCTTCGTACGCCCTGCAATCTCTTCTGTATGCTTTGTTTTATGAGCATTTGTAAATTCGTCGGCTTAAAACACCCATGAAGTTTGTGCTAGCCAGAAGATCGAAAACGTGACTAATTTTCGAAAACGTCTGGAAACTATAAAGTTTTCCCGATATGTGTAGTCCTTTTCTCTACAGTTCCGGCTGATATTTGCAGAAATGCTTCGTAAAAATAATTGGGCGACAAGCTGGTGACAATAAGGTGTGGACATGGTGTGGGCTACACAACTTGCATACAGAGGTCGATCAGAAGCATCCAAAAGCGTCCAGCACTCAACTTACATTTTCTATCGAACTTATTTTTTAAATGGTCCATGGAAAAGAAGCAGAAACTGATTCCCAAACTATTTGATCTGTGCTCACACCTTGCCTAGCACTCGACGACAATTTTGAGTCACATCTTGTACATTGTTTAGCCATCACATTGATATTATGTTGTGTTTTCTAATCGGACGCACATCTTCTGGTAAATAATAAAGCATATCCGCGAAACGCCAGATTGGATTGCACTTTGATATGAAGGTAAAAATGCAGTGGTGTTGCAGCTAACATTACGTCTACGAAGGTTCCCTTGGCCACTCTGCCCCTCTAATTGGCCGACTCGGAAACTGGGGGGGGTAAAAAGATAGTCATCTCCATAACTTTGACAGGGGTAAGCTAACCGCCTGACTCCCTAATCCGCCGCCACTATCCCTAGTCTACTCGGCACATGCGGACTCACAATAGGGAACTGAATCCACACACATGCCAAGCACATTATATATTGGGAATGGAACCTACTATGCTGTGTACGCACCAGTTTTCACATTCAGTCTTCATCATCCACATCTCTAAGAAGTCGGACCGTTGTGGTTAACACCCCACCGCACCAGCATGCAACAACTTGTGACGTCATATAACTATACTCTGACGTCATCAGCAATGCTGTAGGCCAGTGAGTGAGAAGTCGCAGGTAGAAGGTTGATGTTATCACGCCGTACTTGAGCAGAACTTCGCACACGTTCTTTAAGTTAAGCTTGAGCAGTGGACACGAGCAGAAAGGCCCACCCTGGATCGCAAACGCATAGCGCGACCAGATCTGTTTTTGTCGAGAACGTTTTATCCCAGCCGGTGCGGCGTCTCCACCGGCGCTGAGGAAGTTCTAGTAATTGCATCTGGAGTTGGCCAGGTATCATTGAACGCAGCGCGAAGCTCAGATGCGTTCCTGCATGATTTAAAGTATTGCCCGCCTGCAGGAAGACAAGCGCTCTGTGTAGCGAAGTCGAAGTACAGACTACCGATTCGTCAAAACTAAACTCCGACGAGTGCACTTTCTGGGCAGACCAGCACTTGTGATTCAGCTGCGTTGTAAGTGGTTGGTTGGTTGGGCATTGCTTTTACGACACATCGATCGTTGAGTCATGTAGCGTCGCCAATCTCTCACGCCGATTGGTCGCGGGCGAAGAGTAGCGACGGGTGAGACTCGAACCCACAACCTTTCGATTGCGAGACGAGCAACTTACCCCTAGACTGCTTGTCCCCGCGTTGTAAGTGGAGAATCTGCCAGCACAATTCATCCTTGACCGGTGGGAATAGAAGGCGTGCTTCCAGTGGTGTCAGGCAATTCCAGCGCTCATTAGCGGTGACCTCACCTTGAGGGAACGGCTGGCGGCGTCGAAGAGGTCACACTTCAGCGCCTCCAGGGGCACACCCTGCCCGTCGGCGTGGAAGAACCGACGCAGAATCTCCAGCGAATCGCAGAGCCGAGCGTAGAAGGCCGGGGTCTTGTCCTGCGGCGGCAGGACAAGGCTGTCTGGACAAGACTGCCTGGCTGTCTGGACAAGAATAACTGGACAAGACAGCTTGGCTGTCTGGACAAGGCTGACTGGACAAGACTGACTGGACAAGGCTGTTTGGCTGTCTGGACAAGAATAACTGGACAAGACAGCTTGGCTGTCTGGACAAGGCTGACTGGACAAGACTGACTGGACAAGGCTGCTTGGCTGTCTGGACAAGACTGGACAAGGCTGTTTAACATGTGTGGGTAGAACCGTCCACGAAATCATCATTGAATTGGTGAATGACCGGAGATAAAAAACACTATCATAATGCTGGCACCATTTGGACATCAGCCATTCACTGAACATTTATATAGGAACAAAACATTTCAAGATCGCGGGGTTCTTCTGGATTAAAAAAGAAATTCGTTCAACAAAACGCGGTGAAGAGATTTTGGAGCACCCAGAACCATCATGTGGCAACAACAAAAAGTATCTCATAATAAAAATACACAAGTACTATTCCACATCGGAAAAAGTTGGAAAACGAGAGGCGCTGTGATTCTTTTGCATGAAGGTGCATCTTCCAAGCTACGCCATCTCATTGAAGGCTAAATCTGTGTCCATGTCTACCTGGGCTATCTTACGGCCGGCAGTGTCCATTTGACAGCAAACGCTTTGACAATTACATGTTAGTAATTGACAGCATGCCACATCGTTGACATGCGAGAGTTTGTCTGAATACGTCCAAAATGGGCTAGCCTGACAATGGGGCCTATTAGGCCTGCCAATATATATTTTTTTCTTGACTACGTCTGACAGTGCGTTTTAGTACGTCTGACAGTGGGTTTTATTACGTCTGACAGTGGATTTTATTACGTCTGACAGTGGGTTTTATTACGTCTGACAGTGGGTTTTATTACGTCTGACAGTGGGTTTTATTACGTCTGACAGTGGGTTTTATTACGTCTGACAGTGGGTTTTAGTACGTCTGACAGTGGGTTTTAGTACGTCTGACAGTGGGTTTTAGTACGTCTGACAGTGGGTTTTAGTACGTCTGACAGTGGGTTTTATTACGTCCGACAGTGAAGCGTCTTACCGCTTACGTCCTACAGAAAATATCGCCCCCGCCTGACAGCGCCTCACATCAGACTCTGAGCTTACCCATGTCTGACAGCGAGGCTACCTGTGCCCGACAACATTTGTATCCACGTCTAACAGTGAATGCACGAAAGTCTGATTGAAAGTCAGCTTGTGTCTGATAGTGCGAGTACTCACGTCTGCAGCGAGTCTTCCTGTGCTCGACAGTACGCGCTCTCACGTCCAACAGCGAATGTACGACAGTCGGCTTGCGCCTGATAGTGCGAGTACTCACGTCTGCAGCGAGTCTTCCTGTGCTCGACAGTACGCGCTCTCACGTCCAACAGCGAATGCACGACAGTCAGCCTGCGCCTGATAGTGCGAGTCTCCGTCTGCAGCGATCTCCTTACGCGCTCTCACGTCCAACAGCGAATGTACGACAGTCGGCCTGCGCCTGATAGTCGAGTCTTCCTGTGCTCGACATACGCCTCTCCAGCAGCGAATGCGACAGTCCCTGCGCTATAGTGCGAGTACTCACGTCTGCAGCGAGTCTTCCTGTCCGACAATACGCGCTCACCGTCCAACAGCGAATGTACGACAGTCGGCTTGCGCCTGATAGTGCGTCTCACGTCCAAAGGAATGAAGTCGGCTTGCGCCTGATAGTGCGAGTACTCACGTCTGCAGCGAGTCTTCCTGTGCTCGACAGTACGCGCTCTCACGTCCAACAGCGAATGCCGACAGTCCCTGCGCCTGATAGTGCAACTCACGTTCAGCGAGTCTTCTCCCGACAATCGCTCGTCAAGGATGCCGACAGTCAGCCTGCGCCTGATAGTGCGAGTACTCACGTCAGACAGCGAGTCCGCCTGCGCCTGCAGCTCGGAGATCGTCACCAGCCAGATTTCTCGCAGAGCTCGGTCGAAGTTGCGCTTCATCAGATCGGAGTGCAGACCCACCTGAGGACATTAGCATGCCGTGTTGCCATGGCAACCGCACCTTCCGCGGCTGGTGCAGTGAGCTGGGATTTGACAAACTGACGGACGCATACCAAGGCTGTCACGTTCAATGCATTCCCATAGGGTGGAATTATCGGGCTTTCAAACCCTGGCAATTTTCGGCGCAGGTGATACGCTTCGTCGATTTTCCTGTCCCAATTGCTGTGGATCTACATTTCGGCGGCAAATATGAGTACATTCATCGAACAATAACGTTTGAAAACACTACTCACAGAGGGAAAGTAGGTAATCTTAGCCGTAAACCAGCTGATCAGAATCCCTAAGAGTTACACCTGCAGTCATGGTCAGGTAAAACTTCGAAGCATACAGTTATGAAAATCCCTTAGGGTGTCAGAGCATACGTACAGCTTCTTCCGTCGGTAAAAAGAACTTCCTCCTTCATCTTCAAAAATTTCCAACCCATTCATAGAATATGCACGCCAGAGCAGCTGATGTTAGTTCTGTGTATTCGGACTCGAGGGCGGACTATCACGACGTCGCTCAAAATTATCTCAGTGATACTTTCAGTGATCTCAGTGATACACCAGTCTGGTCCAGGGACTCTCACTGGTTTCTGGTCCAGGGATTTTCACGAGTCTCTGGTTCCGGGCTTCGAACCAGGCAATAGTCCAGGGACTCTCACCAGGCCCTGCGTCCGGGGTCTCTCACCAGTCTCTGGTTCAGGGACTCATGCAACAGGTCCTGGGACTCTCACCAGGCTATGGTCCAGGGACTCTAAGCAGTCTCTGGTCCAGGGACTCTCATCAGACCCCTATCCAGGGACTCTCACCAGTCTTTGGTCCAGGGACTCTCACCAGTCTCTGGTCCAGGGACTCTCACCAGACTCTGGTCCAGGGACTCTCATCAGCCCCCTGTCCATGGACTCTCACCAGACTCTGGTCCCGGGACTCTCATCAGCCCTCTGTCCAGGGACTCTCACCAGTCTCTGGTCCAGGGACTCTCACCAGACTCTGGTCTTGGGACTCACACCAGGCTATGGTCCAGGTAGTCTCGCCAGTCTCTGGTCCAGGTAGTCTCGCCAGTCTCTGGTCCAGGGACTCTCACCAGTCTCTGGTCCAGGGACTCTCACCAGTCTCTGTTCCAGGGACCCTCACCAGACTCTGGTCCAGGGACCCTCACCAGCCCCTGGTCCAGGGACTCTCACCGTCCAGGACTCTCACCAGCGTCAGGGCCCAGACTCTGGTCCAGGGACTCTCACCAGACTCTGGTCCAGGTAGTCCATCAGCGGGCAGATGGCCTCCTCCGTCGGCAGGTTGTCTGGCGACCAGGCCAGGTGGAAGATGTTCTTCTTCAGGTCCGGCCTCATCTGAACAAGGCACAGTCTCGTCACTCTCACTCGTCCCTGTCTACATCACATGCGGAGATGCCGAACTCACGACACGAATATCCGCCTGCGTTGGACATTGGTGGAGGGTGTGGGGGTGAGGGTGGGGTCCGAGAGTGAAACCGAGAGAGTTCGATATTTGGGAGGTTCGGAGAGAGACTTTGCGAATTCGATATTGAGGATGTTCAGAATGAAACCGAGAGAGTTCGATATTGGGGAGATTCAGATGGGGGACTGTGGAAGTTCAACATTATTTAAAGGGAGAAGGGCTTAAGGGCTTTGAAGGTTTAAAGGGGACCGAGGGAGTTGGAAATTGGGAAGGTTCAGAGAGAGAGAGGAGAGAGAAGAGAGAGGAGAGAGAGGAGAGAGAGGAGAGAGAGGAGTGAGAGGAGAGAGAGAGGAGGAGAGAGAGAGGAGAGAGAGGAGAGAGGAAAGAGAGGAGAGAGAGAGAGATATCGGCGAAGTTCGACGTTGGGGAGATTCAGGAAGAGACCGATGGAGCTCGATATTGTGGACGATCAGAAGGAGACTATCGGAGCTCGATATCAGGAAGGTTCAGAGAAGGCGGACTGTCGCGTCTATACTATACATGGCCAAAGGCACATATATGGTCCTTGCATCTCTTGAGCGCCGAGCCGGATAACGACATCTCTATTGGAGCCCATCCAATCGAGGCGTAGCTTTACTTTATGTACGTCATATGCTTTTGGGAAGGTTCAAGCCTCCCCCCCCCGCAGTTGGTGCGAGTGCTCCTGACAGCTTCGGATTTCAACATGAGGACGAACGAAGTGGACCCTCCGAACCGATCCATGTTCCGTTTTCCTAATGCTTCCATACATTGAGCCCTCCCAATCATTTTGCGGAAAGTTTCGCCCCTGTCCTCAGGCCTCTAGGAAGACAACCCCACCGACAATCGCAGCACGTTTGCTATTTGAGCTCCAGGGCGCTTCGACCTGTTCCGCTCATTCGCGCCCCGCCAACAACTACAGATTCACACACTGGGCCATCTTTGCCTCATTTCGCCGTCAGAGTGACGTCACACTCACCCCCTCGGCCAGCTGAGAGCAGACATCGATCACGCGGCCCTCCAGCTCCGTGCTGAGTGTGGTCGCCATGGCCGATACGGCACCGGGATCGGCGCCATCGTTGGTCTGTCAACACGCCGGATCCGTCACACTTGCACCCCTGCACCGTCTATATATATATATATATATATATATATATATATATATATAGAGAGAGAGAGAGAGAGAGAGAGGGAGAAAGGGAGAGAGGGTACATATACTCTCTCCATCTCTCTTTCTCTCTTTCTCTCTCTCTCTCTCTCTCTCTCTTCTCTCTCTCTCTCTCTCTCTCTCTCTCTCTCTCTCTCTCTCTCTCTCTCTCTCTCTCTATATATACATATAGTCGGGACCTTTGTCACTTCTGACACGTCGACAGTGCCACGTGCTACGCGAGCGAACATTATCACACCTCCAGGAGCGGTGGCCTTCCCGAGCGGTAAGCCGCCTCAGCTTGAATGCTGTGCTTTTTGAAACAATCGATTTCATTTGCTAAGTAACCGCTGAACTAAAATATTCATTTGTTCGGAGGAACCGAGTGCTGACGGGTCAGCCGTGAACTACGAGTGCGATTCCCCCTGCAATAATTACGCGAACAATGCCTACCTGTTCAGCGGATTCACTGCTATCTGTTCCTAGCCGTTCAGCTACAGACCTACCTGTTCAGCGGATTCACTGTCATGCCCTCTACGACGCGATGCCAATTTTTCACGGAGAGTATTCATGTCACAGATTAAGATTAAGTCGACACAGACACAGATGCTACTCTATAGGCTCTTCAGCTCTCTGGCCACAATGCGCCCAACAAGCTCCAATATCGACGAATTGGAATGGCTTTCACCCAAGCTACGTACTTTTCTCCAAATAAACTCGCGACAAGTGTGCCACTTCGGTACATACTCCGGATCGCCGGTTCATTTCACATTTTGGCCAGCTTAATACGGTGGGAATAACGTGACGGAATGAGTGAGACAGCTTTTCAGACAGCTGACACCGGAAACAACAACAGCGGGGATAAATCCGAGAAACTGCAATTAACATATCTGTCAAAACACGGAAATCAACGTCGGAAGAGACAGGTGACCAGAATCTACGGTACGCACAGATTAAATATGTCAGCTAGCCCTCCACGGGGTATGACCGCAACTGGAATTATCCGGTTTTAAAAAGAATCACTACAAGCTCACGGGTGACGTCAGCTCTTGGTGGTAATTTTCTGGGGGGAAATTTCGAAGATCAAGTGTGTGAGATCAGGAAATATAGGCGCACCCTGCAATGAGGAAACTTGCGCACTGCGAATTTTCCTATGCTTGATATTTCAACACTGAGATTTCATGTTCCCTATTTTTCACACAATGTCCCTTCGGGATCGGTAGACCGTGCGCACCACCGCGCACGGTTTTACCGCTATCGCGGACATACCGCAGGGTGAGGGGAGAGGAGGACCTTAGAGCATCCGGCCAGGCGAGGGTTAACCAACAAAAGAGAGTCATTCGCGCAAAAGGCGATCATCAGGTAAAGAACTAGGTCCTTAGAAGATCAGTGGAAATCGCATCAGAAGTCAACTCGTCCAGCCATCCACTTCTCTTGCTCTGTTCTGTACACTATCTAATTCACTCGTCCTGTCCCGCAGACTATTTTATCCATCCATCCGCCTTGTACACCACCTTATCCACCCATCCTGCCTGCACACCGTTACCCACTCATGTGCACTACCCTATACACACATCCTGTCCTGTTTCGTACTTTCATTTCTATAGGTCTTATCGCGACCATTCTCCCGAATTTTCGCGTGTCCAAGACCTTACTTCTACAGGATCATTTAACAAACTATAGGTCTTATCGCGACCATTCTCCCGAATTTTCGCGTGTCCTCGTACTTTATCTACCTTTCTCCGGATACTTCCCGCCCAAGTTCCTTCACGTCTTGGTTTCGTGGGGCCGAGTTGACCGACGAGACGTCGATAACACCGGGGCAAACGAACGTGCAAGACAGTTTGACTCACCGTATGTTCCAACTCAGTGAGCGAAATAGCATTGGACGTCTCATTGGAGCTCCGGACAGCGTAGTATGTTTTGAAGGCGAGGTGTTATAGGGATAGGGAGTTGAAGGTAGACTGAAGTAGTGTTGTGTTCACCATATTGTTGTCACCATTGGCGCGTGCTAACCCGGGTGTGTTCCCATCTCTACGGCGCCTTGGGCATTCTCACCCGTGTGATGGGTGTATCGTGCTTGCGCTGGGTGTGTTGTATCCGCGCTGGGTATATATTATCTGCACTGTATATATGTTGCCTTCGATGGGTATTGATTGATTTATTGATTATTGAGGTTTTAGGGTGCGTCAACCCCATAGGGTTATATTGCACCCATACCTTCGATGGGTATATCTTAATTGAGCTTGGCACATCTTACCTGCGCTGGGTATGTCTTACCTGCGCTGGGTATATCTTAAATAAGCTGGGTATGTCTTACATGAGTTGGGTATATCTTACCTGAGCTGGGCATATCTTACCTGCGCTGGGTAAATCTTACCTGAGCTGGGTATATCATACCTGCGCTCCGTTGGTGGAGCACTCTTCCTTCAGGAACTGGTCAATCATTTCCTGTACCGGCCTTCGTACGTGCTCCATATTGTTGATGTGAGCGCATAGCTGCCGATCACGACAGGTCAGGTCAGGTCAGGTCAAGCCAGTCGCTGTAAGATCGCTGGTGTGGGAGCAAGTTATAGGCGGGTCGGAATTTGTGACGTCTGGCAATTTGCGGAGATACTGTTATACATCGTACTACAACCAATGCACTAAGTAACGAACCGCTGCGTCGTCTCATCATCAGCAGCCGGGTCAAACTGACGAATGTTTACGCGGGTCAGTTTATTTGAACTGTCAGTACGGAGAGAAGCCCAACGTCGTCGGCGATGCACGGAGTGCCCTTCATCGCTGCGAATTCATGCCAGTGAATTCTCTCAGGGCTTTAGGGCGCATCGACTACTTTGGTCACGTAGCGCCCGGTGAGTTTATGCCGAACAGGGAGAGCCACGCTCGACCGCCAGATAACCATTATCAGTTCGGACGCCGTCGGGCTCAATCAACAAACAAGCCGACAAGGAACGTGCGAGCCGACGTGGACGCCATAACAGGGGAGCGGGCTTGACGACCGGGCCCGTCCTGGTCCGCTGACCGGACGCCGGGCAACTGTCACCTTGGAGGCGCGCCGGCGACAGGGCCGTGGTCACTGCGCGAGCACTTCAGCGGCACAGCCGGAGAGACGCCCGCTGCACCGCTGACACGCGCAAATGTATACCGACACATACGTACGCACGCACCCGTTTCTTTAGTTTACCGTAGCTTGCGATTTTTGACACATTCGCGGGTCGGTTTTGTGGTGTGCCTTGCACTTGGGTTGCTAGCAGGTTCCCCTTTGGAGTACATGTGTTCTGATCCGGTGAGGAAAGAGCTGCTGCGGGCAGAGTGAGAGAACGATAGAGTGGATAGTTAAATGGTGAAAGGATGAAATAGCTAAATAGTGAGATAGTAAGATAGTGAAATAGTGATATGCTAAGAGAGTTAAATAGCGAGATGGTAGGATAGTTAAATAGTGGGAGTGAGAAAAAGTGAGATAGCGAGATAGCGAGATAGCGAGAGAGCGAGATAGCGAGAGAGCGAGAGAGCGAGATAGCGTGAGATAGCGTGAGGATGATAGCGTGAGAGAATGAGAGAATGACAGAATGAGAATATGAGAGAGTGAGAGAGTGAGATAGTGAGCGAGTGGGAGAGTGAGAGAGTGAGAGGGTGAGAGAGAGCCGATGTGCATGCTGGAAGCGTATCATGAGACCGTCGACGTGTTTCTTCTAGGACAATAGTCGGGAAACGGTAGAGGATTGTATAAGTATTGAGGGAAGGATTATTCAAGAAATAGGGATGGCATTGGCAACATGGTCACTGAATTCCAGTTGGAACAGCAGCGTCGTTACTAATAGCTCGTGTGGTGGTTACGTTGTCACTGGCTTTGGAGGAATACTTCGACGCCATCATTGACCTCGCGTGACATGGTGACGTCATCACTGACCTCTGATGAGACGGCAACGTCATCACTGACCTTTGATGAGATGGTAGCGCCATCACTTACCACTGGTGAGATGATGACCTAATCACTGACCTCCGATGAGACGGCGACGTCATCACTGACCTATGACGGGACGGCAACGTCATCACTGACCTCTGGTGAGATGGTGACCTCACCATTGACCTCTGGTGAGACGATGACCTCATCACTGACCTCTGATGAGATGGTAGGGTCATCACTGACCGCTGTTGAGATGATGACCTCATCACTGACCTCTGACGAGACGGCAACGTTATCACTGACCCCTAGTGAGATGGTGGTCTCATCACTGACCTCTGGCGAGACGGTGACCTCATCACTGACCTCTGGTGAGATGATGACCTCATCACTGACCTCTGGTGAGATGGTGACCTCATCACTGACCTCTGGTGAGATGGTGACCTCATCACTGACCTCTGGTGAGACGGCGACCTCGCCACTGACCTCTGGTGAGACGGCGACCTCATCACTGACCTCTGGTGAGATGGCTCCCGCCTGGCTGGCGGCGGATTGCAGTGCCAGCGTTTTATCGGTGAGCTCAGCGTAGTATTTGGCTCCGGTCACGATGTCCTGCACGCAGCCGTTGCCGGTCACGTCAGCTCTCGGTCACAGCAGCCGTCATCGGTCATGTCAGCTCTCGGTCACAGCAGCCGTCACCGGTCACGTCAGCTCTCGGTCACAGCAGCCGTCACCGGTCACGTCAGCTCTCGGTCACAGCGGCCGTCGCCGGTCACGTCAGCTCTCGGTCACAGCAGCCGTCGCCGGTCACGTCAGCTCTCGGTCACAGCGGCAGTCACCAGACATCACCTCTCGGTCACAACGAGGCAGTCACCCCCCCCCGAGTCAACTCCGGTAGCGGCGTATGAGCCTATCTATTTCCGGGGACCTCCGGACAATCCCCGTTGTTCTCATAAGCTTGGCATATTTCCGCCTCAAGCTCTGGCTCTCTATACTTTTTGGCATGTGCTGACGCTGAATCACTTCAATATTGCAGGAAAAAACTAGACAAATAAATAGCCGACAAGTTGCTGACATTTCCATGCGCGTCAAGCTTTTGAATGAAACTTCGATGGGATTATTCGATGGGATTATTCGATAGATGCATTCTGGTTCGAACAGCGATTTGATTATCCATCCTGAGGTGTGTTAGTGTATTGTGCTTTGAGTCACCTTGTGTATTTCCAGTTCGAGCTTGATGCGATCGGGCTAAACAGGCCCTTGCCTCGTATGAATCCCGAAATATATGTGATGAATTATTAACTACGATCAACGTCACGCGCAAACATTCTCCAATCGCTGGCGGTTGGATTGTCTGCCACTGGAAACTACTTTGAGAAGCCACCTCGGGTCATTGGAAACTGATATTGCCGCCCGGGTCAGCTTCCGAATATTTATGCCATCGCACTGGTTAGTTCATCGCACACAAAGGACATCACATAAATTGCTTCCTGGACATTCACATCATCGGATGAGTCAGTTTCGGGATACAGGGGACATCAGAGATTAAGTTCCCCGTCGGCAAGCTAGAGGTAAAACTGCAACTCATTTGCGGAAGACTGACAGGTACTAGGCGAATTACAAAGCAATAAAAGCACGCATTATCACCGATGAAAACAACGTGCTGCCTTCAACTGATTGACATGCATTTCGGATACATTTTCTGATTGTGCTTGACGATCGGCCTTGGCTCTTGCATCGGCTTCCAAGGGACACATTGGGAATGACGGGATTTTCAGATCGGCATAACCCCAAATAAAAGGTGTATTTGAAACAAGAGACAGCTCCCCATCTTCCTACTGCGGCACCTACGACTATGATGGCCCTGTTAATTTTGAAACGTAGCAGCTCTCGGAAGTCGACCATCGACGGTGGGGTCATCCACAAATGTTTTATAGATGTCAGCTCATGGTCGACTCCTCAGCCCATTGCATCTTTAGGAGCGGGGTCAGCCAAGTTTTACCGATGATCCAAATCAGCCCGACCATAGGCGTTCTCATTCAACCAGCCTACAGTTGTTGCCAGTGTCACCCGACCACACTTGAGTGAATTGGTAAGCACACTTGAGTGAATCGGTAACCACACTTGAGTGAATCGGTAACCACACTTGAGTGAATTGGTAACCACACTTGAGTGCATCGGTGAGCACACTTGAGTGAATCGGCAGCCACAATTGAGCCCATTGGAAACTACACTTGAGTGAATTGGCAACCACACCTGAGCGAATTGGTAACCACACTTGAGCGAATTGGTAACCAAGACGAGATCACACATGAACTTCCCATCCAATGTCAATCGAACTGAAAGTGCAGACCGCTCGTAAAAATATCCTAACATAACCAGACCACGCAACTGCAGTTATATTGACCTCACCCCTGGTTCAAACAAGTCATCGCTCAGTCGGCACGAATGAAAAGGTCCAAATGAAATTCCGCCCAATCGCAAACTATCCACCAACCGCAGTGAGCAAACACGCGTTTCTGCCGATCACAAACACTGAAAAGTCAGCCCGGTCCCGCTCCACCGTGTCCAGGGCGGCATTCACACAGACATTATCTTGTCGATACGAGTCGATACGAGTCAATACCCGAGACGCCCAAGCATCGACAGCTCGCCGAAGTCGTGACCCGCGGAACGCGCTAGTTAGAGAAAACATAGCCATCGAAGGAATAAGCGTGTTCTTAGTAATGTATCTGCCGGTGCGAGCACAGAAAGCAGCTGCTGGTGCATCATTTCCTCACCGAGACACAGTACGAGATGCGGAAAGCAGCTGCTGGTGCATCATTTCGTCACCGAGACACAGTGCGAGAGCACAGTAAGCAGCTGCTGATGCATCATTTCGTCACTGAGACACAGTACGAGCACAGTAAGCAGCTGCTGATGCATCATTTCGTGACTGAGACACAGTACGAGCACAGTAAGCAGCTGCTGATGCATCATTTCGTCATTGAGACACAGTGCGAATGCAATAAACAGCTGCTGGCGCACAACTTCCTCACTGAGACACAGTACGAGCACAGTACGAGCACGGTAAGCAGCTGCTGGGGAACCACAGTCACACTGAGACACAGTCTCTGGATGAAGATATTTCGCTTCCCAAGATCTAGAGGAGAAATGACATTACACGTGCTCTTGCCTCTATATATTACGCTAAGTTAGCAAATGCATAATCTTTTCGAATATTGGAAACATGTCATTTCTTCATTCGCTTCTGCAAACAAATCCATCAAACAATTCTAGGATTTACTTGTTGACAGTGCTCTATCGGTAACTCAATTTTGCTGTACTAACACGAGAGTTGTTTCACGCACGTTGCTCAGATTCATCTCAAGTTATACAAGTTGGTGAGGAAACGTAGATTTCCCAGACATATTCCCCAGGATGGAAAGGTTGCCTTCTAATGGATTTTTAGAACCTTACTTCAATTGCTCTTGGGCTTTTGGGCGCATCGACTGCATTGACCATGCTTAGGGAAGCTTTATAGAATCAAAGTCGGTGCTAAGCGCTAGCTTATTGCATTGACCCTGAACCTACCTCTCAACCGAGAACTTCCAATTCTACAGCACAGCTTTCATCCAGAGCTTAACGTGGCGGGCACGACCGCCTGGTGCCTGCACCTCGACCATACCTGGCCAGTTGCCAACTGGCCATCCCAGCCGGAGGCATTAATAGCGAGCGCGTGAAGGGACTCGAACCCGCGGTGTCAAGACGGGGAGACCTTCGCAGCACCGCGCTCTATCCACCGAGCCAACCAAGGGACAGGATTGTATTGTGGCTTTACGACGCACTCAGCAGCGAGGCCATATGGCGTCGCCTGCCTCTCACCCTGGCAGGAAGGGCGGGCATCGCGGGGAATCGAACCCCGTACCTTTGGCTTGCCAGACACTCAGCTTAACCACCGAGCTACCGACGCCCCAGAGGGTACATGATCACATGTTGTAGGCGGACTATTGTAAAACGTGATCACGTGATCACTAAGAGGACGGGTGCTAGACGCGCGCTGGTTCGTGTCAACTCCATTACTCCATGATGTGCATGATGTCATAATCGGTCGGTATTGAGGAAAACGTGTTAGGGGCTTCCTGAACACCAGTACAGCTGAGTCGCTGATCTCCCACACAGGGAGGACACATCTCCCACACAGTGAGGAAAGATCTCCCACACAGAGAGGACAGACCTCCCACACAAAGTGAACAGATCTCCCACACAGTAAGGATAGATCTCCCACACAAAGAGGACGGATCTCCCACACAGGGAGGACAAATCTCCTACACAGGGAGAGGACAGATCTCCTACACAGGGAGGACAAATCTCCTACACAGGGAGGACATACATCCCACACAGAGAGGACAGACCTCTCACCAGACGGCACAGTGCTGGCTTTTACGCCACAAAAAGCCAGACAGTCCCCATCACCGAACGGGAAATGGCTCGCGGAAATCGTGTTCGAGCATGCGAGACGTGGGACGAGGTGCTCTCGGGCGGCCCGCCAGACGCCTCGGGGCACGTCCAGACCAGCAGCGTACCTCCAGCAGCTTCTCGCGCAGCAGATGGGCGTCCAGGTGTGGAGGCCAGTCCAGCTGGGTCCAGAACTCCCGTACCTGGTCAAATCGGACACCGCGTCACGCGCGATCCCTCGAGCTCGTAAGCTCCGGACGTGTACAGACCGACAGTTCGGGATGCTGTGTTGCGCAGTAGTACGTAGGCCGCACGGCAAGGCTGTTGGAAAATGTCGGTCGGACTTTCGTCCGTGTGCCTGTCTGTGTGCCTGGTCTGTGTGTCTGTCTGTGTGTCTGTCTGTGTGCCTGTCTGTGTGCCTGTCTGTGTGCCTGTCTGTGTGCCTGTCTGTGTGCCTGTCTGTGTGTCTGTGTGCCTGTCTGTGTGCCTGTCTGTGTGCCTGTCTGTGTGCCTGTCTGTGTGCCTGTCTGTGTGCCTGTCTGTGTGCCTGTCTGTGTGCCTGTCTGTGTGCCTGGTCTGTGTGCCTGTCTGTGTGCCTGTCTGTGTGTCTGTCTGTGCCTGGTCTGTGTGCTGTCTGTGTGCTGTCTGTGTGCTGCTTGTGTCTGTCTGTGTTGTGTGTCTGTGTGCCTGTCTGTGTGTGTGTCTGTGTGTGTCTGTGTATGTGTGTATGTCTGTTTGTCAGTCTATGTCTGTGTGCCTGTCTGTGTGTCTTTGTCTGTCTGTGTGTCTGTCTGTGTGTCTGTCTGTGTGTGTGTCTGTGTGTCAGTCTCTGTGCCTGTCTGTGTGCCTGTCTGTGTGTCTGTCTGTGTGCCTGTCTGTGTGCCTGCCTGTGTGTCTGTATGTCTGTCGACCTTTGACTCACGTGCTAAAACGTCTGGGCCGATTACAATAAAATTTTCACACTGACGGCCGCCTTAGTGAACAGGTAACAGCTTCAGTTTTGGGTCCAACCGCTCACGTTGCTGCATGCTACGCGCCAACAGCCGAGGTCATGACGACATCGATTAGCCAGGGCCACAGCTTTTAACACAGGTCGTACGAGTCGGACGTTTCGTGACGGCATGCACCGCACAGAGAATCAGGTGTCTTTGCGGTCAAGACACGAGTGGGGCGTACCGTGTGACCTTGAGGCGCGTGCATCTGTTTCGAGCAGGGCACCTCCGAGTTGAGAACAGGGCGTGATTTAGCTACCAAATTTGGTGGCCGGCGGATATCCAGCCTATCCGGGAGTGCCCACCTTGCTTCGGCAGGTGCCGCAAAGTGTGCACGCTGCACGGGCTGGCAAAGCTCAGTTGGGCCAGGTCATACAAGGTCAGGCTATGCTAGGTTAGTTCAGATTTGGTCCGGTGGGGACGAGCAGTTTAGGGGTAAGTTGCCAGTCTCACAATCAAAAGGTTGTGGGTTCGAGTCTCGCCTGCCGCTACTCTTCGCCGCGACCGATCGGCGTGAAGATTGGCGACGCTACATGACTCGACGGGCGATGTATCGTAAAACCGGTAACCAACCAATCAACAGATTTGGTCCGGCCCTGTCTGGTTTTGTTAGGTTCGGTTCTATTAGGCTATGATAGGCTAGGGCTGGGCTGGATTCTTACGGCTCGAAGCCGGTTGGTGGCGAAAACTGTACGCCCCACAACACTTCTCCGATTCTGAACACAACAACATTGCCGTGGGGTGGGGAAGTTCGTGTGCATCTAACACAAAATCTGAGGAAGTGTTTTGAGTGCAAGGCGCGAGAAGTCTATCGAAGATGCACACACGACGGTTGCTCCGTAAAGTTGTCGACAAAATGTTTGTGTGTGTCCGTTTCCCTGTGCATATGCGGCAAATGACATGTCGACCTGACCTGATCGACCCCTGACCATCATCACCCCCTGATCATCATCCTGAGCCAATAGCATCTGATGTGGTCATCCCCTCATCCTGTGACACCTGACCTGTACATTCCTTGATCCCGTGACAGCTGACCTGATCGTCCACCTGATCCTGTGATAGCTGACCTCGTCATTCACCTGACCCCGTAACATCTGACCTGTCCATGCCGCCTAGTCCTGTGACACCTGACCTGGTCACCCCTGACCCTGTGACACCCGACCTGAACATCTCCCGATTCCGTGGCACCTGATCTGGTAATCTACCTGGCCCTATGACAGCTGACCTGGTCACCCCTGACCCTGTGACACCCGACCTGGTCATCCCCCGATTCCGTGGCACCTGATCTGGTAATCTACCTGGCCCTATGACAGCTGACCTGGTCACCCCTGACCCTGTGACACCCGACCTGGTCATCCCCCGATTCCGTGGCACCTGATCTGGTAATCTACCCGGCCCTATGACAGCTGACCTGGTCATCCCCTGACCCTGAGACACCCGACCTGCACCTGATCTGGTAATCTACCCCTGTGACAGCTGACCTGGTCACCCCCTGACCCTGCCCCCCATTCCCTCCGTGGCACCTGATCTGATAATCTACCTGGCCCTATGACAGCTGACCTGGTCATCCCCTGACCCTGAGACACCCGACCTGGCCACCACCGATTCCGTGACATCTGACCTGGTCGAAGCAGGAGGCGATGTCCAGCGCCGCCGAGCTGTGACGCACGTACTCCTCCCGCTCGGAGATCTTGTCCAGCTCCACGGCCTTGCTGACCCGCCAGAGGATCTTGAAGCGGGCGATGTCCAGCCACCTGCAGGAGCGCCGGGGCGGGTCAAGTCAGGTCAAGTCAGGTCAAGGCCGAAAGTGTCGAGAAATGCCGATAGATGGCTAGCATGATGCTTCGTAGTAGGCTGCATAGTGTAAAACTGCGTTAGATTGTGTCATTCCAGGTTTCTTCAACCCGCGTGCGCGTGTTAATACACGCAGTGCGAGATGACGGGTAAATTTGACTACCACGAAGGTGGATAAAGAGATGTGGTAAAGGGTACGGCGCAGCTCCATCGAAGCTTACGGAGCTATTGTTGATTTCCCATGGAATGGAGACAGGCATATTCGAATGAAAACCAAGTGAGACAATCTGGACTAATTCGTTTGTTTGTTTGATTATTTGGTGGTTCATGACGCACTTTGTGCGTATTCACGGCTAATGGCGCGGCCCACTCTGTTTTGCCGGTGGGCCGCGGGATTGAAAAATATATCGAGCGTTGCGAATCATTGAACCCGGAACCTTTGGTACCCAGAGCTCAACACCTTAACCACTCGGAAATCCCCGCCCCCGTCTAGACAATTCCCAGTTGTGTGGATGTTCGAACATGTGTTCACTAAGATCCCCAATGGGAATAAAGGAAGGAAGAAAGGAAGGAAGAAAGGAAGGAATAGACGAGGTGTGCAGGAGTGGCAACATTGTTCGTCACTAAATAATGTATCCAATAAGCGCACGAGTTTGCTGGAGCCGACGAGAAGCTACAGTAACTATGGGTCTCCACCAGCCTTTCCCCACAACATGCGAGTTCACTTTAGTCGAACGGCGAGAAGCGCACCATACAACCGGCCCGGTGCTGACAATGTTGTTATAAGCATGTCGCCGTCGCGGTGACATAACACATCTTTGTTACATTATTTGGGCTCAAGGGCGCGCCGACCACACGGCCATTTGGCGCCCGGATCGTCAGAGTGTCGCAGTGAACTTCTGTTAACGGTTAGTTAGTTATTTGGGCTTTAGGGAGCATCGACCTCAATTAATGGCGCGCGGGCCGGGCCTGGTGGGGACAAGTGGCCTAGGGGTAAGTTGCTCGTCTCACAATCGAAAGGTTGTGGGTTCGAGTCTCACCTGTCGCTACTCTTCGCCCGCGACCAATCGGCGTGAGAGATTGGCGACGCTACATGACTCAACGGTCGATGTGTCGTAAAACCAATAACCAACCAACCGGGCCTGGCCTGGCCTGGCCTGGCCTGGCCTGATCTGATCTGATCTGCTCGCCCCGCTTCATTGCTCTGAGAAACGGCCAGGCGAGGGAAGGGGGGGGGGCGGTCCTGACCATCTCGCTCCAGAACTAGCGCCGACGATAAGAAAACAGCGCCGCTTGACATCCTGCTTATTTAACGCTATCTACTTAATTAGCCTGAGTATGTCAGGGAAGTTGGCGACATTGCTGACCGAAAGTTAAGTGTAAATCATTACTGAAATTCGTAGCACACCATTAAATTATCTCCGCAAGTACGGTGGTAATTGAAATGCATTACAATTATCACTCATTGTATCCTATTGACACAATATACGAGTTCAACAAACGCGAGACACCCACGGCCAAGTTCGGTACTACGTCAAACCGAACTAGAAAAGGGTAGCTGGTAGCACCAACGAAGGCTACTTTCTTGTTTTGTAGAAGCTAAATATGGTCTCGAGTCCAACTAAGAACTTCAAAACATCACAATTGTGCGACATAAAGCATTTCACAGCGATAGTTAGTTAGTTATTAGGGCTTTCGGGCGCATCGACTACATTGGTCATGTAACCCCCACATTTCACGGTGATGATGTTGGCTGACAGTCGCAGACCTGGGATGGAATGGACGAATATAAAGCATCTCACGGCAATAATGCCGGCTGATTGTCACAGATCTCGGGCAGATTGATCAGGTGCGAAGCGAACGCTTCAGCCCTCGGCCTGTTGCAGGCTGGGTTATGTACCCATCCAGAGGTTTTCTTGTGACCACGGAAAAACGACACGAGCTGGCGCGCAGCCTCTTGGGACCAGATTGGGCATCGCCAGGCGCGCACCCAGGATTTTTCCATGGGGGGGGGGGGCAGACCGAAAAGGGCACTTGACCGGCTCCAAAAGGGCACTTTTTGCGGTCCAGGGCACACTGAAAAGTTTGTTGACCGGGGTGGGGTGGGTGGGCGTGAAAAAAATTGTCGCAAAAAGGGCAGTTTTGGGCCCAAAGAGCACCTTTGGCACAGGTGGAGCACATCAGGCAGGTAATTTTTGGGCTGAATTTGGGACATTCCGGCCAAGAGGGCACTTTTCGGTCAAAAGGGCACTTTGGTCCCATGGGGGCGGGGGCGGGCCCCTGCCCCCCTCCGGTGCGCCTATGGGCATCGCTTGCCGACCATGTATGCACAACCGAAGACGTCCTGATAAGACAGAGCTGCGACATCGGAGGAAACAAGTCCGGCCACTGTTCGCCGGTATCGCAAATTATCAGCAGCTCATCTCGCCATTGCCTTGTTGGTTGGTTGGTTATTGGTTTTACGACGCAGCGACCGTTAAGTCATGTAGCGTCGCCAATCTCTCACGCAGATTGGTCGCGGGCGAAGAGTAGCGACAGGTGAGACTCGAACCGACAGCCTTTCGACTGTGAGACGAGCAACTTACCCCTAGACTACTCGTCCCCATCTCGCTACTGCCTCAAATGGGTAATGTTGAATGTGTTTATTTGTTGGCGATTGACAACTCAGTTAGCGTGCTTGTACAGGTCATTGGCCATGCTCGTGCGAAAACATCCACCCAACTTGACCTAAGATGACCCTTTTCGACTTCCGTGTCATTCGGACGGTGAAGCTGATCTTGGCGTTGACTTTACTTCCAAGTGAAAAGGTGGTGCTTGCGAGCACTACGCTTGAAATTTCCCAATGAGAAATTTCCGAATGAGCACTCCGCTTGAAACACGTTAAGATGTATCGGACTGCAGCGATGCTGCATCGGACTGGAGCGATGCTGCATCGGACTGGAGCGATGCGGAGAGCGACGGCGAGGAGTTCGTCCCAGCAGCGGCGCCCGACGACAACGACGAGCACGTGCTCCATCAGCGCGTCACCGACGCGTCTGATGAGTCTGCTACAGCGGCGAGGGGCCGCCGCCAGTCGGTCGGCAGGCTGGCCTTGGCTCTCTGAGATGTTTCGCCAAAATGCCACAGGTCTACGCGAGCAGACACCGAAATATATACATATATATATATATATATATATATATATATATATATATATATATATATATATATATAATTAGTTATATATAATATTATATATATATATATGCGACAATATATATATATAGTGTCGCACCCCGAAACCATTGCAGTGTCCACAATCACGGAAATTGTGAAAAGTAACATTTAAAGGAACACGTATGCAAAGGCCGTTGACTGATGTCGAAATAGTT
This sequence comes from Imbricaverruca yamaguchii, assembly GCA_034440575.1. Lineage (NCBI taxonomy): Eukaryota > Metazoa > Arthropoda > Thecostraca > Neoverrucidae > Imbricaverruca > Imbricaverruca yamaguchii. The sequence goes on along the minus strand of JAOTOL010001292.1, from coordinate 442,550 downwards.
ACATGAGTCAACTACTTGCTGAGATATAACAGTTAAAATATGTCCAATGCGCCGCAACGTATGGTTCAATACGTAGTCTGCATTTTTCTTTAGAGATAACGAGGAATATCGGCAAGGTTTGGTGTAGAAACATGAAGATAAAATCCAATCCAATATTTACTCTCATGATAGCACGTGATGCACCATTTACTTACATTATCTATACTCATGGACACTTTTCTTAGCTATCTTGGGATGAAAAGAGCATGATGGCACCCAAATTAGGCCTCCTCTGTGCTGCCTAAATTTGATGATGTTCGGCTAAAGTCTAAACTTCGCCAAATAGGTCAACAAATAAGCTTCTGAAAGATTTGTAACGTCGCCCGTAATGCGTAGATCAACATACTTGACTTATCTCAGCCCATCTTGTTGAACTCTGTCGCTTGCCACCAAAACAACGAACTCGGCCAATAACTTTTCATTTTAAGCCGGCCGCAGGATCTGCCCCCCGCCCACCCTCAGTGGGGTGCGTTTGTCCGCCGACGCCGGTGGGGCGTGGGCCGACCTCACATTCCTTCCAGCCTACACAATGAAGCCTGTCGCTGTTGTACACACATGATCTAGCACAGCTTCTCAAGCACATCATTCATCCAATATTCGCTGCCAACTTGGCGCGCTCATAACTACGCAACATGTCGACACCTAGCAAGCCTGATAGATGAGCAGCAAGTCCCCGGGGCTGGGTGAATTTGACACGTGCACATTCCTGACGACACACACCTGGCTGTGTTTTGGGGAAGGCATGCAGCGCTTACAGGTGAACACAAAGCAAGTCCAGCTACCTGTCAGTACTCGCCCATTGAAGTTCAAATGATCCGAAACGTACGCAGAGCTTGATCAAGTTGATTAAATCCTGTCTTGGGCAACATTTCACATTTACGGGCAGCATCTCACTGTCGGCTCGTTCTAATGTTGTGACATTTCGGTGATTGATGACAAGGAGAAGTAAATTGATATTTATATTACAACTTGTCAGTATAATTTCCAACGTACCAGCTATTGCTTTCTTCATGATCCTGATGAGAGTAATAGCCGGAACATTCGTAAATATGGCGAAAACATTGTATTTAAATATCGATTTACTTCTGCTTTTCTTCGATCGCCAAAATCTTACTGTCGATTAAATTCAGTCCTTGTACACTGCGCCCGCTCCACCGACGAGAGCGCTAGCAAATACGGATTTCACATCGAAACTGCTGATCTTCATTCCGGCGAAGCGCACACCGTTCAATATGCTCATCAGACCACCAGAGCCTCTCAAGCGTGCACCACTCCATGTATCGAGAGCCGCAGAAAAGCGGCTTAGCTAGGTGCTCAGCAAGTCGACGAGGGGCACTCACAGTACCACTCGATGGCATCTGCTTTCCTCCTCAAGCACCCTCGTGTTGGCTGTGCTGATTTATGGGCAGCTTACCGAGGAATCCGCACATTGAACGACCCCATGGATGCATGCGGCCAGGCCAATTTCATCGGATATGGGAACGAAACGAAACAGATGCCATTATCTCAAGCTTCAATGCAACCGTGCCGTATTGTGTAATCAGCCTAGCATCACGGTGTGCTTTAGCACTTCATAGCCCTCATCTTTTCCGCCGAGCCTATGCTACACACAACCGCTGAGCATGGTGCATCGAACCGACACCAAGCCCACCAATCGTCTGGTCGCGAGGAAGTTCGCGCGGCATGACGAAATGGCCACGTGATCGGCGGCCGACACAAGGTCAACTGCGTAGATGCGACAAATGCAGCCACGAAGTTGTACTTGATAAAAATTTGCGAACAATTCTGATGGAAATAATGCTATGAAGGTGTTAAAAATCAAAGCTATGCCAGAAGGATTACTGCCGGGTGAAGAAATTAAGGCTTAGAACAACGGAACCAAAAATAGTAAGGTTCAGCAATCGTCACAGTTGGATTGTCTCTGGGCATTTTAGTGAACTTTTATGGTATATACACGGTAGTATGTTGGCTCTGGCTTTGGCTTTGCTGCTAATGAACTGTTAGCAAGAGCTGTGCACTAGAGTTCGATGTTTGCCCTTTCTGGTGGCCTACAACAGTCCACGCTCCTCCCTGCTGATTATCCACACAGACACAGTAGAAGAGAACGCTGCTTCACGTCCCATTTGTCCTCAGTGTCCGTTTTCGTCGCCATCCCTGGCCAGACTGTTTGCGTATCATTAGCGTCTCCCTGTAACCTGAGTCCAACACCTGCCTGTAAACCATCCTGATGGCAGTGCGGCGACTACCCGCCACAGCCGGTCCAATTAGCAGGCACTGCGCCCCTTTTAGCGCTGATAGGCGGACCGGCGTACACATTACTTCCAGACACAACAACTGATGTGACAGCGAACAGAGCAGATGACCTGCTCAGGTCACGAAGACGTGGGCGCTCGGACAGCTCGACACGCACAGACTGGAAGAGGTCGCTTCGATAGCATAGTGCTTGAATCGTTCCACCCTCAAAGATTAAGCACACAGAAACACATGGGTACTATGGGCGCTACATGACCGACGCAGTCGATGCGCCCCTAAACCCCAGTAACCAACCAAACACATGGATACTAACTACCAAGTCGAGTATTTAGTCATCAGAAGTTCCTCGAAGTGAACCAGATTTCGGCGAGGTTGGACAATGGTACGCAGTCGTGTCCACACGACTGGGCATAGTAAACGTAGCCTTCATCTCAAGTCACGCCCCTCCCACGTGAACAAAATGAAGTCAACGACACGCAGTGCGAGCGCAAGCAACCGCTTCGGCTCCTGCGGTCAAAACATGAAGAGTTGCCAGTGTGCTTCTCTACATAACGTTGGAACCAATTTTCCACACGGCCTGGACTGCATTGGACTGGCTTCATTCAGTCAAGTTCAAGCCGGCCATCCACGGCCTTTCGCCTACATTGGACGCCCAGACACCAGAACCGGAGCAGTTCCGCTCTTCTCACGAGCCACGGAGATCGACACTAGATATCGTGGCCATGCCGTCCACGTGTCTCGGACACATCGAATTTAAGCGCGTGCAAGGCTGGCGCTACAGCATGCCCGAAGTGCAGGGACCTCCCCCATCGCCCCAACACTCAATTGCACACTGCACAAGCTCAACAGACACTTTAGCTAGCCGCCAGTACGCCATAGGGTTCGGGCGGGCGGTGTTCCCCAGTGTCCGATCCAGCTGGACTGGACAGCAAACACCACGACTAGCGAGCCGCGGAATTCCGACCCACATGACTCCGCGGACCCCTCACGAATGTGATGTGCCACAGGCCCCGCTGAGGTGGCGTGTAGGAGCATCACCTGAGTGCCACTGCTACAGAGTGCTACTGCTACAGAGTGCTACTGCTACAGAGTGCTACAGAGTCTGCTGGGGTGGCGGACGGAAACATTGTATGGGCATCGTACCACAAAGCCTGCTGGGGTGAATCATAACTGGGGTCAGAAGGGTTAGGGTTGGGTTAGGGTTAGGAGTTCGCTGGGGTTAATATCGATCACTTGGGGTTAGGAGTTCGCTGGGGAAAGACGCATATCTCTCGCTCTTGAAAAAAAATGTCCTTTTTTGGCAGAATGAAATCAGGCAGGGCATTTATATCTGGCACGCTTGCTTTTCAACGTGCATGCTGTACACACATGAAATTTGTGACGACATTAATCGCACCCGGTGAGAGCCATGTGTGGTTAAATATTGATATTTAATCATGGTTTACTTTAATGGCAAAAAGAAGTGCGAAAGAAGCATGGCTTCAGCTCACTTATTTATTCATATCCATCCTGTGCAATAATAGCCACCAGCTGCGTGGATGTACTTGTAAGTCAATATACAATATAACTGACGACTCATAATCGACGACAGCTATCGCATCGCTTCCAGCTGGCAATCGCCGGCAACGACCAGAAATTGTCTAACGCGAGAATCGAACCGGCGACCCTCGATGAGCGTCGGCTCCGAAAGTCTGAGGTGGCGCCCAGGTGAAGTCTAAGTCAGGTCCAGACAGGTCAAGGCCAGGTCAGGTCAGGTTGCCACCATTGTGGGTAGAAGTCAGGTTGAGTGCGTTCTTGGATGGGTCGAGACACGGCTGAGGTGCGGTCAACGTGAGGTGGACGTAAGCGTGAGGTAAGGTTGAGCAGATGTCGGGGTGTAGTTTAGCCTAGGTCGATATGAGGTCAAGATGAGGCCGAGGCGAGGTCAAGACTCACCTGGCAACAGCCGGCGCAAACCAGTCCTGGAACTGGTTGATGGCGAGAGTGCGACGGTCAGCAGCCGGAAGATGTTCCCCGAGTCTGAGGAGAAACGTCACCGGGATAAATATCAGCAGGCGGCAACCGGCGGATGTTCGACCAGAATGAGGAGGCATAACTGGGTCAGGCGGACTACCCCCACCCCCACCCCCACCCCCATCCCCCCAAACGCGAGGATACGCGTCACTGGGTCAGATGGACTGCTCCCCCATTCTGAGGAGACATCAATGGGTCAGGAGGACTACTTCCTCTGGCTGTGGGATCACATCACTGGGTCAGATGGACTGCTCCCCAGTCTGAAGTATGAATATCACTGAACCAAGCGGGCTGCTCCAGAGCAAGCCCGATTCTGCACCCATAGATCTTCACACATTGCACAATCCGTATACTGGTCACATGATTAGTGTACGAGCACTCACCAAGGCAGACACAATAGTCGGAATTCGCCCGCTAGTTTAAGGCCATGTCCTATGAAAGCAGACTGGAGGACAATTTGTTTTTAAAAAGACACGGTATTTTAAATACAGCTGCACAGCCATAAAGCTCTACACTTTATTCTATATCTCATTATGCGTATTGTGTTTCCAAAGGCCGGCCTAAGTAGACGGTTAGTTATTAGGGCTTTAGGGCGCATCGACTACATTGGTCGTGTAGCGCCAGCCTAGGTAAATAAAATGCTGGCCGGCGTGCATAGGCGCACACAATGGGGCTCAAGGGTTATCCCCACAGCATCGAAAGCTGCTGGGATGCTCAAGATCGCCCGGAGTGCGAGTTGCCTCGAATTCGAAATCCACAATACGCCAATTCCTCGAATGCCGATGTCCATTTCTTAATGCGAACAAAAATAACTTCGGAGTTGGAAATGCCAGCAAGACTGAAGGACCGCTTGAGACCTGGAAGGGTCCTTGTCGCACTTGAGAGGTGCTGGTCATGATGAGTCGTAGAGCCTCTGAGGGCTTGGGAGACTGGATTGCGAGTGTGGGTCAAGAGCCGGCGTTAAGGGCACCTGGGTCGACTCAAGGGGTCCTAGGCTGACGCAGAGAATTCCAGATTCTATGGTTGGTTGGTTGGTTATTGGTTTTACGACACATCGACCGTTGAGTCATGTAGTGTCACCAATCTCTCACGCCGATTGGTCGCGGGCGAAGAGTAGCGATAGGTGAGACTCGAACTCACAACCTTTCGATTGTGAGACAAGCAACTTACCCTTAGGGTACTCGTCCCCTCCAGATTCTATGGGGAATGCCCACTGGCAAACTCTGAAGGCGCCGACCAGGGCCAACGCGAAGGGTCTCTGGGCAGACGGAGGGGCCCCGCGTCGGTGGAGGGACCTCGAGCTGACGGAGAGGCCCCGGCCAGTAAGAAGGATATCTGAGCCAACGGAGAGAGACCTTTGTGACGAAGGCGCCATTGAGCAAACTGAGAAGCCGTATCCAACAGAGGGCCCAGATGGCCACCGCAGAAGATATCAGGCCATCGGGGAGTCCAAAGGGCAGATGGAGAGCCTACAGCAAACATGAAGGGCACTGGACAGATGAAGGATGCCCAGTCATTGGAAGTACCGCGGGCTGACACAGACAGCCCTGGCCAAAATAGATTGCCCCTGAACCAACGGAGATGCCCCCCCGAGATGAGTGCCCTCGCTGAGATGGGGAAGAGGCGATTTGACTGCAGAGCACCACTGTTACGCAGCTCGCTGCCACCCGAGCTGGGGCGGGGATGGCCGAGTGGTTAAGGTGTCGAGCTATGGGTGCCAAAGGTCCCGGGTTCGACTCTAGCGCCACTCAGGACATTTCCCAATCCCGCGGCTCACCGGCGAAACAGTGTGGGCGGCGCCATTAGCCGTGAAAGTGCATAAAGTGTGTCGTGAACCAACCAATAAACAAACAACAAACCACCCGAGCTGAGGCGGTTTCCCGTGCCGATCTTCGGTCGCCACCTACGGCAGCACCTGTCTGACGCGCCGCCCGAGCCGGACCGACTGGTCCTGCTGTATTTCATGACATGCATGACCACCTGCTTAACCGTTCTGTGACTGATCTTCTCTGCTCTGCTGTTTTTTTTACCGCAAGGTTGTAATTCCGACAAGTTCAATGTCGATTACCTGGTACAAGTTTGTTCCTGCACCTGTATCGATCTGGGCGCTGTATAACCACTGCAGTTGATGCGCCCTAAACCCCTAATAACTAACTAACACCTGTATCGATCCACCATAAATTATCCAGAGCCATTGGAGAAGGTCTCGGAGTCTACGGAGGAATCTGAATATTTATACGAAGGCCTATGCGCTGACGCAGTCGAGCTTTTAGAAGGACCCCGTGCTGCGGGCCTGTAACCCAGTGATCCATGACGTGCGTGAGAGGTGGCCAGAGTTCCGCCAAGGTCTGCTCCCTGACGTATGACAGAGCTGGTCAGATTTCCGCCAAGATTTGCTCCCTGACTTACGTCAGAGCTGACCAGAGCTTCGCCAAGGTCTGATCCCTACTGCATGCCACAGCTGGTCAGAGCTCTGTCAAGGTCTGCTCCACAATGTATGTCAGAGCCGGCCTGAGTTACGTCAAGATCTAATCTTCGACGTATGTCTGAGCTGACCAGAGTTTCGCCAAGGTCTGCTCCGTGGTGTGTCAGAGCTGACCAGAGTTTCGCCAAGGTCTGCTCCGTGGTGTGTCAGAGCTGACCAGAGCTCTGCCAAGGTCTGATTCCTAATGTACGTCAGAGCCGGTCAGAGCTCCCAAGGGATGGTCCCCGACATATCTCACAGCTGACCAGAGCCCTGCCAAGTATGTCAGGTAGTATCCCTAGTGTATGTCAGGGCCAGCTAGAGCTCTGCCAATGTTTGGCCCCCGACTTATGTCAGCTCTGTCGAGCGCTCCGCCATGGTCTAGTCTCTGACCTACGTGAGCGTTGGTCAGAGCCCTGCCGAGGTCTAGTCCCTAGCAGAGCTGACCAAAGCTCTGCCAAGCTGCGATCCATAATGTAAGCCAGAGCTGGCCAGAGGCCTGCCGAGGTCTGATCCTCAAGTTATGTCGAGCCGGCCAGAGCTGCGTCAAGATCTAATCCTCGACGTATGTCCGAGTTGGCCAGAGTTGCGCCGACGCCTGCAGAGATCAGACACAAACGCCGCGAGTCGCCAGGCTTAGCCGCGCTCGACCTGGCAGGCTTAGCCGCCGTAAGCCGCGGCCAGCCGTGCATCGGCGGCGTATTGTGGGCACCAGTCGGCTCGGGGTGGTTCGCGTGCAGTCGGGCCCCGGCCAGCGGCGGCTTAGCCAGGAGAGGGAGGGGAGAGGGACTGGTGAATGCATGCAACGCAATGGTATGCCGGCATGAGGCTTAGTGACTTCTAAAGTGGCTCACCGCAGGGTGAACGCGGTTGCGGGAACAGGTCCACGATGTGTGCTGTGTACCTGTTGACCCTGTGCAAAAAGAGGACCCGGGAGTAGTGGAGCGTCACCAGCTGTCGCCCACTAGTCGCTCCAGGTGGCGCAGTCTGGATCCGGCAGGACCTGCAGAGCCTGCAGGGCTGCCTGTCGCCCCTGTTCAGGTGAGTCAGCTTGGCACGTGTTGTTGTGCCGGCCGCTAACCAACGTGACAAACGTGACGAACGCGACGTGCACGACGAATGTGACGAACGTGACGAACGTGACGAACGTGACGAACGTGACGAACGTGACGAACGTGACGAACGTGACGAACGCGACGAACATGACGAAAGTGACGAACGTAGACGAACGTGACGAAAGTGACGAAAGTGACGAACGTGACGAACGTGACGAACGTGACGAACGCAGCGCAAAAAAAGTGACGAACGTGACGAACGTGACGAACGTGACGAACGTGACGAACGTGACGAACGTGACGAACGAACGTGACGAACGTGACGAAACGTGACGAACGTGACGAACGTGACGAAAGTGACGAACGTGACGAACGTGACGAACGTGACGAACGTGACGAACGTGACGAACGTGACGAACGTGACGAACGTACGAACGTGACGAAAAGTAACGAATGTGACGAACGTGACGAACGTGACGAACGTGACGAACGTGACGAACGTGACGAACGTGACGAACGTGACGAACGTGACGAACGTGACGAACGTGACGAACGTGACGAACGTGACGAACGTGACGAACGTGACGAACGTGACGAACGTGACGAAAGTGACGAACGTGACGAATGTGACGAAAGTGACGAAAGTGACGAACGTGACGAACGTGACGAACGCGACGAATGTGACGAAAGTGACGAAAGTGACGAACGTGACGAACGTGACGAACGTGACGAACGTGACGAACGCGACGAAGGTGACGAAGGTGACGAAAGTGACGAAAGTGACGAAAGTAACGAAAGTGACGAACGCGACGTGCACGACGAACGCGACGAACGTGACGAACGTGACGAACGTGACGGTGGGAAGATGGAGCTGCCAGGGGCTCCTTCGGCAGGCTGCCGGTACCCGCCTCGTCTCTGGCCCACCTGACCCTTCTAAGGCACGGTCTGTACTCCAGGGACGCATCGTCTCCTGGTGACGGCGGTAGCGATCATAAACTACGTCACGGGCGCTACTCTGTTGCGTCAGAGGCGCGCTTCCATGCCTCGTGCGCTCTGTGTTGCAGTCTCGATCGGCGTGGGGAGGGGATGGTCGGCGTTGGGAGCTGGTGTGTCGAGTCCTCTGCTGGAGGTCTGCCTGGCTATCCGACTGTGCTTCTTGGTTGGTTATTGGTTTTACGACGCATCGACCGTTGAGTCATGTAGCGTCGCCAATCTCTCACGCCGATTGGTCGCGGGCGAAGAGCAGCGACAGGTGAGACTCGAACCCACAACCTTTTGATTGTGAGACGAACAACTTACCCCTAGACCACTCGTCCCCCGACTGTGCTTCTTCTCTCTCAAGTTCAGGACTGGGAAGCCATCCCCGATGGAGGTGCGACTTCTTCTTGAGCTTGACACAGCCTGCGGTCACCCTGGCGCATATGTTTTGATCGGCCTTGAGCTTGTCATGAGATGCTAAGGTGGTGTCACAAAGAACACCGCGACATCGTGGTCAAAGACGGCTTTGAGGGGACGAGTAGCCTAGGGGTAAGTCGCTCGTCTCACAATCGAAAGGTTGTTGGTTCGAATCTCACCTGTCGCTACTCTTCGTCCGCGATCAATCGGCGTGAGAGATTGGCGACGCTACATGACTCAACGGTCGATGTGTCGTAAAACCAAAAACCAACCAAAGACGGCTCTGACATGTTTATGGTATGTTCGCCGTCAGATAGGCCGTTTTCCCACCGCACTCGTACTCTTCTTTTTTTTCTTCTTTTGTAATTTGATCCGAGTTGTTGCTGGGGTGGCTTGAGGAGCCAGGGTTCCATTGCTAAGCAGAGCTTGTTGCGTGAACCCTGGCCCCACCACCCAATCCATGAGCTCCAGTTCAACGGCAGAATTTAGACCGAAGGTTTAACGTGCCGCCAATGCACCGACACGGCCGCCCGGTAGCTCGTCCCCGGCCTTATCGAGCCAGCTGCCAACTGACACTCCCGGCCGGGGGCTAAATGCGAGCGCGCGAAGCGACTCGAACCCTGTGTTGCCAATACAGGGGAGACCGGTGCAGGCCAGCGCTCTAACCAACTGAGCTACCAGGGCGGCTTACTCTGCGATTACTCAGGAAGTGCTTCGCCCACTTGACGACTTGGGCGGGGTTCTGGAGTCTTCACAGCCTCGCTAGCCGGCTGTCTCGTCATACTTGATCATAGACCGTCGGAAAGTCTGGCGGGGTGAAGGTCGGTCGTTCTGGATTCAGGTTGGTTGGTTATTTGGGCTTAGGAGCGCTTAGATTGCTTCGGTCATACAGCGCCCCGTTTTGGATTCAGCTTTTCCGTGAAGGTTGAAGATGCTTAATGTGACTGATTAGCTAGTCATCAGTTGGGCGGCATCACCAGAAGCCGGCTTGGTTCATTCTCCGATGCTCACAGATGCGCAATTTGCGTACTGCTACCTTCACTCGCCGGTGTCTTGCTCTGCGAAATTTGAATAGATCGTATGGTAGTCGCGTACGTCAACGGCAACCAATGCAATGTTCATCGTTTGTCATAAAATGACAGAAAATAGCAATCCCAAGCCCACATTCCATCACGAAAAGGACTTGATTTATGCATGCCTTCGCCAGATAGCCATCGGCGCCATCGACATGAGAGACATGTATGCATTATTCAACATATGCAGCATTCCGCATTACTCCTACGGACTCTGCACCGGATTGATGCACCCGAGAACCCTCCCCCTCCCTCCCAACATCCCCGCAATACTTGTAGCATGGCTTCGCAACGAACAGATGTATCGACTTTGCACCCGAGTAGTTTCCGTTTACCTTTCCCATGCCGGAATTGGCCTACCTAAGGCCTCCAATGACATTGGTCCGAGACGATCGAGACCGTGTCCTTGGGTTCTTTTACGACGCATTCAACCGCTAGGTCACACAGCGTCACCAACCTCTCACGCCGACTGGTGGCGGGTGGACTCGGCAAATGCTGTCGATTGTGAGATTCGAACCTTTCAGCTCTTCCAACTGAGCTACTGCGCCCCCCCCGCGCGGCCCCCGACCATGTCCATCACCAGCTCTTGGTGCCGTATCACAAGGGGCAAACATCGACGTAGAACCTCACATCAGTGCGGCATGATCCGCTTTGAGTGGCATTTCCTCAACTCATTGCCCTCGGGTCAAGGTCAAAATGTCCGGAACTTGGTAGGGCTATTGTGCCATGTCTAGCCATCCCCGGGATTTGCACACCCATACAAGCACCACAGTGCACTTTTCGCCACGAAAATGCCACCTTGTTTATTGAAAGAAAACAAAGGCAACGGACCGCATCCATTTACTTCATGCGCGACAACTGTCTAACGTTCTTACATGCCAATGTGCAGTCAATAGATGGTCGCAAAGGCAGGATGTGCTTACCCCGATAGCACAGCATGTAACCAAGCTCTATGATAAACATTGCACTTTCTCTAGCTTACGGATTGATGAATTGGTTACTGGACCGAAATTACGTTGATAATAAAGGTGGCGGATGTGTCTGGGTCAGCTTGCAACACCAGTATTAACACATACAAGCCACATGAATGCTTTCTGCAGGTCAAATGGCCCACACTAAGCATTGTATCTTGTGCGTGAGTATATGTATGTGTGTGTGTACGCAAGCGCGCGGGTGTATGTATGCGGGTGTTTGTGTATGCGTGTGTGTGTGTGTATGAACGCCGTGGTCGTAAGAAAGGGAGGGAAACCTCTTTGTTTTGTATGGCTGGGGTGGAACAACAATAGGAAACAATCGTCAACTTTTTTCTAGTTTCCATGCAGTGAAATGGAACAAAATATCTGAATATTCTAAGAAAGGGAAGCATACTAGAGCGACACAACGCTCGCATTTAAGCAATGTGAATACACTAGTCTAAAAAAGAATACAGCGCGAATGATTCCCAAATAGACAGCAAGTACAGTTCAGTTAATATATTCGAGCCCATCTCCAAAACGTATCCCGATCACCCCCGCTAAAAAAACTTGTTCCTGGTCGGATTGGGTGTCCTCTGCATACAACCGCCTCCCCCACACCAACGTCTGGAAACGCCCCTGCGCCTATTCGACCGCCGGACAAACTCTCCACGCAATCGCTGCTGCTTTGCAGACACCGTGCCACGAGGGGGCGCGCTTTTGCAGGCCGGGCGCGGGTCGCAGGTCTGACAGCGGTCATCACAGTCGGACCGAAGCGGCTTGACAGGCGAGCTGAAACAGACGACCGGCTGGCGCGCCAGGAGACGCGGCGGGTCACGTGGCGGGTCACGTGGCGGGTCACGCGGCGGGTCACGTGGCGGGTCACGTGGCGGGTCACGCGGCGGGTCACGTGGCGGGTCACGTGGCGGGTCACGCGGCGGGTCACGCGGTGGGTCACGTGGCGGGTCACGTGGCGGGTCACGTGGCGGGTCACGTGGCGGGTCACGTGGCGGGTCACGTGGCGGGTCACGTGGCGGGTCACGTGGCGGGTCACGTGGCGGGTCACGTGGCGGGTCACGTGGCGGGTCACGCGGCGGGTCACGAGGCGGGTCACGTGGCGGGTCACGTGGCGGGTCACGTGGCGGGTCACGTGCTGGTCCACGCGCCGCCGCTGGAATCTGTTCACGTGTACTGGAAACGGTCATCTTGGACGTGGATACGTTCTGACAACGATGGGTTGTTTATTGGCTTATTGGGTGGTTCACGACGCACTTTATGCACATTCACGGCTAATGGCGCCGCCCACACGGTTTCGCCGGTGGGCCGCGGGATTGGGAAATGTCCCGGGCGACGCCAGTGTCGAGCCCGGGTCCTTTAGTACCCATACCCCGACACCTTAGCCACTCGGCCATCCCCGCCCGCTGACAACGATGGGTGACGCTGCTGAAAGTATGTGGTAATGGACGATGCATTGAAAAACAAAACACATCAAAACTGTCGAGGAATGTTTGAGCGTGCGATTCGCGACGTTCTCCACCAGCGCCTATCGAACCTAGTAAGTCTTGATAGTAGACGACTGGTGATGCAATACTTGTGTGCTGCAACACCTCTACTGTTCTAGGTGTGTGTCGCCACTGCACACATACGCAAGTGGTCAGACACTCACGTCGTATAAAAAGCCACCTTCAAACATGTCAACTAGATCGAATTTAGGGGCGGGGATGGCCGAGTGGTTAAGGTGTCGGGCTATGGGTACCAAAGGTCCCGGGTTCGACTCTAGCGCCACTCAGGACATTTCCCAATCCCGCGGCCCACCGGCGAAACAGTGTGGGCGGCGCCATTAGCCGTGAATGTGCATAAAGTGTGTCGTGAACCAACCAATAAACAAACAAACAAGATCGAATTTACGGCAACATCGACGGCGTCAAGTACGCAGTCGATGTTCGCCGCCTGGCTGCAGTGGGGGGGCGGACACGTTCAGTGTGATCGCTGTGGTTAAGTCCGATACAAATTGCTTAAGATTGGATTGTGGCTTTACGGTGCACTCAGCAGCTGGGGCCATACGGCCTCGCCTACCTCTCGCCCTGACAGGAAGGGCGGGAATCGCGGGGAATCGAACCCCGTACCTCTGGCGTGTCAGACGTTCAGCTTAACCAATGAGCCACCGACGCCCCGCATCAATTGCTTAAGTGGTAGGTACTTGGCAGGGCGTTGGATGATTGGTGTTTGCCTCCAAAAGTACCGCTGGTAAGAGCTTCCGCCGTCAATTCGTGATACACAAAGTGCTAAATTCAGGCGCCGGAACAGGTTATCGATTATATTCCACCGACATTCGGGTTCTTATCTACGATGCTCACATAATTGGATGCTGTTGGTCCAGAAGTTGAGCTTTCCACATAGGTGTTTGTGGGCCACTTGACCTCCCCAATATTGGTACCGTCAAGGTCTTCGGAGTGGATGGGATGAACATTCATCTTGGAATCTCAGAGCTCTGGGGCCCATCATCGTCGGCACCACTCTCTAATTTTTTATGGGGAAACTACCTCGGGGTTGCAGGTCCCAGATAGACACTGGCACGGCCCAGAACATCGTTACATGGAGCCAAGTTCCCGATAACCAGGTGAACACCCTTGTATTGCTCCAACTGTTTTGCACCCTTTGCTTGGTTGACTCGTGATCTCGTCTCGGCTCTCTCGTCTCGGCTCTCCGTAACGTCAACCCATCACGTCCCGTCGCAAGTTCCTCACAGCGTCGCAGCCAGTGGGACCGCCAGAGTGGGATCCCTATACTTTTTAGGGGCACTCCAGGCTTATATGGGCACCCCTGCGATCTGTATAAGAACGCCCCAGCCGTTGCAGTGACCCCTACTGTCTGCAGAATGGCACCTCAACAGTTGTAGGGGCACTGTGCAGTCTGCATTGGGACACACCGGCCATTGCGGGGTTCCCCTGCAGTCTGTTGGGGGCGCCACAGACATTGTACCCCTTCAATCTGCAGAGGGCGCCACAGCCATTGTACGGGGCACCATGCAATCTGTAGAGGGCCACAGCCATTGTGGGCACCCTTCAATCTGCAGAGGGCGCCACAGCCACTGTACGGGCACTCCTTCAATCTGTAGAGGGCGCCACAGCCATTGTACGGGCACCCTTACACACTGCAGAGGGCGCCACAGCCATTGTACGGGGCACCATGCAATCTGTAGAGGGTGCCACAGCCATTGTACGGGGCACCATGCAATCTGTAGAGGGCGCCACAGCCATTGTACGGGCACCCTGCAATCTGTAGAGGGCGCCACAGCCATTGTACGGGCACCCTGCAATCTGTAGAGGGCGCCACAGCCATTGTACGGGCACCCTGCAATCTGTAGAGGGCGCCACAGCCATTGTACGGGCACCCTGCAATCTGTAGAGGGCGCCACAGCCATTGTACTGGCGCTCTGCGATCTGTAGAGGACGTCACAGCCATTGCACTGGCACCCTACAATCTGTAGAGGGCGCCACAGCCATTGTACGGGGCACCATGCAATCTGTAGAGGGCGCCACAGCCATTGCACCTGTTGCAGAGGGCCACAGCCATTGCACGGGCACCCTGCAATCTGTAGAGGGCGCCACAGCCATTGTACGACTGTGCGATTGTAAAGGCCCATTGCAACCTGTAGAGGGCGCCACAGCCATTGTACGGGGCACCCTTTCAATCTGCAGCGGGACACTCCATACAGTCTGTAGAGAGGGGGTCATGGTCCAGGGGCTGGCCTGCACCCCTCTTCCCGCGCCCCACCAACAGGTCAAACGACGTGTCACGATGCCGCGATGCCAGCTGCCGGCGCCGTCTCAGGGTTGCGCAGGCGCACACCTGTGCGACCGGCCACCTCCTCGGTAGTGGCCGGTCGACAGTGAGCCGCGCCACCGCCGGGTCGTGAGAGACGAGGTGTCGCCGCTCGGACTGTCGGGGTCACCTCGCGCCGCTGCACGGCGACCAGTGCACGGTCAGCGAGAGTTCAGGTGCACGGTCAGCGAGGTGACCGGGTCCAAGGCCAGCGAGGTGTTCAGCGACAGGGTCGCACAGTTGATCTGCACGGTCATCTGTGTGGCCGGCTGAGAGGTTTATTAACGAGGCCAATTTAAGCCAACGAAGCACGTCACTGACCGGCGGCCGTACCACATGATCCACTGTACCACATGATCCACTGTACCACATGATCCACCGTACCACATGATCCACCGTACCACATGATCCACCGTACCACATGATCCACCGTACCACATGATCCACCGTACCACATGATCCACCGTACCAATGATCCACCGTACAAATGATCCACCGTACACATGATCCACGACCACATGATCCACCGTACACACATGATCCACCGTACTACATGATCCACCGTACCACATGGTCCACCGTACCACATGATCCACCGTACCACATGATCCACCGTACTACATGATCCACCGTACCATATGGTCTACCGTACCACATGATCCACCGTACCACATGATCCACCGTACTACATGATCCACCGTACAACATGATCCACCGTACCATATGGTCCACCGTACCACATGATCCACCGTACCACATGATCCACCGTACTACATGATCCACCGTACTACATGATCCACCGTACCACATGATCCACCGTACCACATGATCCACCGTACCACGTGACACACCGTACCACATGATCCACCGTACCACATGACCCACCGTACCACATGATCCACCGTACCACATGATCCACTGTACCACATGATCCACCGTACCACATGATACACCGCACCACATGACACACCGTACTACATGATCCACTGTGCCACATGATCCACCGTAACACATAATAAACCGTACCACATGATCCACCGTACCACATGATCCACCGTACCACATAATCCACCGTACTACATGATCCACCGTACCACGTGATCCACCGTACCACGTGATCCACCGTACCACGTTGCACACCGTACCACGTGATCCACCGTACCACGTGATCCACCGTACCGCATGACACACCGTACCACGTGATCCACCGTACCACATGATCCACCGGGCGGTCAGAAGTCACGAGGGACAGTCGGCTGGCCATCGGCCAACAGACGCTGGCTCAGCAGCTTGGCGTGCGGTACCAGCTACTGCGATGTGGCGGACAAAGGCCGGCAAGTTCGAACACATATGGCTATGACGTGCCTACCTAACGTGATACTAAAGCTGATGCTTGGGGCGGGGGTGGCAGAGTGGTTAAGATGTTCGACTCTGCGTACCAAAGGTACCGGGCTCGACACTCGCACCGCTCCGGTCATTTCCCAATCCCGCGGGCCACCGGCGAAACGGTGTAGGCGGAACCATTAGCCGTGAATGTGCAGAAAGTGTGTTGTTAATCACCCAATAAACAAACAAGCTACTGCTAGAAGCTAATTTCGCTGCAATATTAACACCTCATCCAATACAAAGAATTGCTGCATACCTTTCACATCTGGAACAATGGCTCGATGCGCATGCATTGAACCGGGTTTTCTTCGGAAGCCGCCCGATATTGTAGCCGGCAAGCTCGCTCAACGTGATTTGCTTCGGGCGCGGCAAATTAACTTAGCATTGTTGAAACCGAGTCGAGTCGAAATTGGCGGCCGCCGCACAAATGGAGAAATGCAGGCGGAAGGTGGCGAGCCGTCTCGCTCCTGTTTTCACCAGTGCCGGGGCGCCGGCACAGAAACAAAGCCTCCCACTCGACGCCTCCGGTAGCACAATGAAGACGTGGAGCAAACACACGCCCGCAGGAAACCGAGGTAATTGTGATGTGTCGAGAGCGGACGTCGCCTCAGAGTGTGTGCCAGCAAAAGTGCGACAATTCCCTGGGGAGCTTCACGACTTCGATGCTTTAAATTGGCTTCGTTGATATTAACCTGGGGGAAATGTGACGCTCTATACCAGAAAAAGACACTCCGCGAGTATTTCAGGCATGTGGAAAGCCGACAAGAAGATTCATGCAACGACATTCCCAGTAGACGCACATAACGGCGGTCCGCCCTCCATATCCATACCACAAATCACAGTTGTATCGAAGGTACGCGGTGAAGTTTGCAGCGTATCACTGTCCGCCCAGACGCCGACTGTTTCACCGGAGCGCTATATGCGTTGCGTTACCACAACCTACCGTTGCTTAACGTTGCTTTCACAACTTATCGGGAACGAGTATCCGATCTGTCGGCACCAGCAACTGCCGTGCCGTTTTCTATCACGACTTAGAACCTAGTTAAGGTTGTCGTAAGCCAGTGCTTATTAGCATCTGCCAGAACACAATATAAACCTACAGCACCAACTGTCAGAGATACACCTCCAGGTTGGTTGGTTGGTTATTTGTTTACGACACATCGACCGTTAAGTCATGCAGCGTCGCCAATCTCTCGCGCCGATTGGTCGCGGGCGAAGAGTAGCGACAGGTGAGACTCGAACCCACAACCTTTCGATTGCGAGATGAGCAACTTACCCCTAGGCCACTCGTCCCCTACACCTTCAGGTGTAAACTAAGTGCTAGCAGAAGCTAGTAGGTGTTTAGTACTGGCTTACAACGGCCTTAATGCACATAATATACACCTTCAGGTGTACTTGTTTAGAACACACAATTCATTAGGTGTTGACGTAGATAGCCTGATGGCTTCTAAGCCATCGCACTACGAACAATAATGCACATTATTGGGTGTATTTTAGGTGCCGGCAGATACCAAGATGTCTTTCCCGAGCGGACCACGTGCGTGTTCACTGGTAACCACCTCCAAGTGCGCAGATGCAGACTAGAGGCAACGAAACAAACAGTTCCTGCCCGCTCTGTTTGCATGTGGAACAGCACCTGAGTCGCAAACTCCAGAGCACACACAATTAGGCTAGTTTTAAACAGGGCGTAAAGTAGACGCTAATGACTTGCTTGCTCGCATCTGTAATTGTAATGTTATAGTGCTTTATGTTTAAAGCTGCGCTTCTGTGCATATCTTACCACTTACTGCATGATTGTGTTGTGCAATAGCCAATGCTGCTTTGGACACTACAACGCAATACAATTCAATAGACATTTTGTCCCAGCCACTTACGCAGCACACACGTTCGTCTGCAGCCTATTTATGTTCTTTCCCCTGTTCATCCCGGGCCAGTTCCACACATCACCTGCGGAAAGCAACTCGGAAATAATAGGTCATGCTTCACACACCCTCTCACATACGTAATAGACTGAAGCCTAGTTTACATCGCACTCGTGTTAAAGTCAAAGTCCCGACGTCTGCTTCGAACGGAATGGAAACAAGTAGAAAACCGCGGACACTACGTTGCCCTCAGTCTTGACGGACGTAAATAGTACCATTATGGCGCAGCCGCGTCAATTGCGCCACAAGAAGCTTGATTTTGAAAACGCAAAATAAAGAGGTAGGTAAGCTGGACAGGCCCCTTGACTGCTACAGTATCACTGAGTCAGTTATATTTTTGGGCTTACGGGTGCATAGACTGCGTTGGTCACACAGCGCCCAGCAGTATCACCGAGTATATATATATATATATATATATATATATATATATATATATTTATTTATTTATTTCACAATACATGCCCTCCACGTGCAGTGGCTGTAATGGACAGTCTGGGTATAACTCACAGATATTTGCAAAGAAAGGATATGTTTGTGGTCAACAGTGGGAGCAGATGCGCAACAAACATTCGTACGCCAACATAATACAATACCCATATCACTCTCTGCACTACATACACCGTGCTTGCAACACGAGCTATAAACGAGTGGTTTGTAGAAGTGATAAGAAAGCGATGGCCTAAAGATGACTTCATAGTGTACGCATATCCATTGTGTAAGTTTTTTTTGTGTGACTAGTGTTGTTCGTGGAGATACGCTAGCGCATGCTTCTTGAAGTCAGACAGCCTCGATGTGTTTGTTTCAGTAGGAAGTTTGTTATAGTGGAAGACAGACGAGTAGAGAAACCGATATCTGCCAGGTCCCCGGGTCCCCGATGTTTTAAAAACAAAAAAGGGCCCTTTGGGAACCCGGCAAGCCGATACCGCTGCGGTTCCGGTCTTCCCCTCGACGTCAGACAATTCAGAGATACGCTGACCGTTCGGTGACGTTGTGATTCAGGGATGCGATGTTTCGCGGATGCAGTGGCTCGGAAACGAGGTCGGGAATGCCATGTGTGTGTGTGAGTGAGTTTTGCCAGCCTGCCACCGTGTGGTGATATCGGCTGGTGGGAATACCATGGACACTTCTTGGATGTACGCTCCGGAGAGCAAACGTAGCCACATAGTCCGTTCTTGCACGCTGCCACCCGACCGGCTTGCTCGCTCACTTAGCGGGGAGCCGTGCGGCGACCGGTCAAGGTCGCTCGGTCGACCTAGTCGCAACGTGCAAGAAGGGCTTATGTGCCCCCTCGTCCTCACCGAAGAGGGAATCAAAATCAGCCTGGCATTTTCAATGCTGCTCAGGAGCCATTGATTGATTATTTGGGCTTAAGGGTGCGCCGACTGCGAGGTCATTTAGCGCCCATCCGCTCAGGAGTCAGGGGTGTAGCGATACGGCACGAAAATCGGGAACGAGACAGCACGTAACCACAGTCACGTGGGACGCAAATGACACGGACTGAGGACGTACCGTATCGCTTGCAACGTGGCTCACTACGGGGAAGAACAACGTGCCGTATCACTGGCAGCATGGCTCACTACGAAAGCAAACAACCACACTACGGGGAAGAACAACGTACCGTATCACTGACAGCGCGGCTCACTGCGGGGAGGGGCAACGCTCCGTTGAGCAGCACGACACGAGAGGGACGAGCACCTCGCCGTTCACCCCGAAGCACCAGCGCAAGTGCAGGGCACCACTCGGCGGAACACACCCAAGGTGCTCTACCAGCGGAGCACCACTGGCGGAGCACACTCGCGGAGCACACCGCACCGAGCGCGTGCGGCGCAACAACTATGTACATCAGCAGCGCCGGGGTGCTCCGCCCCCAGCCAGCTGTTTACCGTCTGCGGCCGGCCGAGAACAGCGGACGCGTGTCAGCTGATCTCCCCCTGCCCCGCCCCACCGGCGGCGGTCACGTGATGCGGCGGCCCGCCGCTGACAACCGGTTGTAGTGGAGCTCTCCCGCGCGATCCGTCACACGGGCGCGGCCTTGTAACGCGGCGTTTGACACGGATGTTTTGTTGGTATCGCCCGGCCGGTTTCCGTCGTCCCGGTTGTGTGATTTGTGAGGTTTTTTGTCGTATGCCAATGCGGCGATGCGGACAATGCAGATGCATATCTGCCGCCTGGAAGGCTGTTGCAAGTCAGATGATTTACGCAACTGCACATTCATTCACGAGTGGATTTCGCTTGGCGGCAGGGTTTTCGAGGGTCGGCGAAGTGAACACTGTCTGCCCATGCGAAGAAGCAGTGTGATGTTGGACAGGCGTAGGTTCAGTGAAAATGAGTGTAAATATACCCTAGGTATACAAATACCTTAAGCAAATCCCTCCTCTTTCCGCTTGACCCATTATTTTATCCAAGAAATAATTAAGCCGTAAGAATAAGATACAACTTGCTTACCTCGTTAAATATAATAACACCTAGATTGCCAGTTTTCATCCGCAGATGCACGAAGCAAGGGGTCACGTGTATAGAGCGTACCTTGTTACAAGCTAGAGTGTAAAATTGATGCACTTAGAAGAAATCCGAAAGCATACAAAGGTACCGACTTTACTTTTTAATGCTTTTTCATGATACATGTATGAAATTCATCTAATAAAAATATATCAATAGTTATTTCTTTTTACGCCTAGTAAGCAAGTAAACCGTACCAAAAGGCAATTGAAATTTGCCTGATTTGGTGCGCAGCGAACCAAGATGACAAGCGAACCTGACATGGTGTTCGGAAGAAAACAACAACTGGTTGGGCTGCACTGGTGGAGCAGAAGGATACTAATCAGGCAGGACGATCTTGCAGCACGATCGGGTGTATGTAGGTGGGGAGGAGGGAGCCGGAGAATATCGAGTGAACTGAAGCAGAATTGAGGATATCAGGTTACTGGTAGCTCTCGCGGCATTGCTCAAGGATACCCAGTTTATGGGGAGGATGTTATGTGCTTTGAATATTTCAAGTTCAGCTTTCAGGCCACGCCACACTATTGGGATGCATCGGGAAAAATTGTGTGTTTGCTGATGGAAACACCAGCCGGACTATTCCTGTCATGAACGAACTCTTCATGACCAAACCAATTCAGATTCCGATGTCAGCTCACTGCAGATCATCTGACTACAACTATCGCCAGCAGTGTGCAACGGAACAAAGGCTGGAGGTGCCGACTCAGTGACGATGCCAGGAATCTCTCTGGGGTCGTAGAGATGCTAATTAAGAACACGTTATTTATCATCATCATGGATCCAACTCAACGCTCTGGTGGGTTTATCGATGCAATCGATATCATCAACAGGAACTTTTGCTGGTATTATGGTGCTATTCAGGGGTGCCATGAGGGAATTTTATGGGGGGTGAAAGTGCTGATTCACAGTGTCACCAGAACATCGTCGTAAAATGAAGGGCGTGGGACGGAGGTGGTGGGTCAATTGAACTTCCCGATGATCCTGGACATTTCGAAAGTTCTGCTCGATGGACTGCGGGGGACCGACTTTGAGCACGTCACCAGGGACTTGTCTCGGGGTGATGGTGACGGTGTCGATTGAGAGCCATTCTCCAGTTCCGTGGCACGAGGCATGAGATGCCAGTTCGGGGCTTCGCCAGCGACTCACTCTGGGGGTGGATGGAGGTTCTTCCGCAAACCAAGAGTTATATCAATGCCAGGTGCCAAATTTGATTGCCTGCATAATGGAGTTTACTCCCAATAATTAGTGAGTTACTTATTGTGGTTTGGGGCTCTCAACAGTTGGTTGGCTAGTTGGGCTTAGGGGCGCATCGACTGCTCCGGTCACACAGCGCCCATAGTTTACTCCCAATAAATAAACCTATGGGCTGAGAGGTAGGGATCATTGGAGCCTGCACAATATTGAAGAGGAAATACTCATTTCATGCTGCTTACCTATTTTTGCATATCCGGCGCCGGCCCGGGTTGGCATGAAATATGCTTAATGATTGCGACTTCCGTTATCAGTTCGGAATATGTATGCATACACACACACACACACACACACAAAAAAAACATATATATATATATATATATATATATATATATATATATATATATATATATATATATATATATATAATACACTCACCAGCACAATGTGGCTTGTCATCGTGGCCTTTCCGCCTGTCTCTTGCCGTCCACATTCCTACTGAGCATCTGTCATACTGCTAAAGACGCAGTTAAGGTGGTACCCCTCCCCTAAGCACCCAAGACATACTATATGAAACAAGAAATTTTTGGTTTTCACCACGCAAGAACAAGAAATTCCTCCCCGAAAGCGTTTCGGTTTCATGGCATTCATTTTCTGGTCGCCCTACTTAAGAAAACTCAAACAGCGTCCATGCATACTGCTAATGGGCTCCTTCGCGAAATGCATGGAAGTCATGTCATGACTGCTTAGCAGCTATGACATTCCTAACGACCCAAGATTCACCGCAAAACCAAATCCGGAACAGAATTGTGGGATCCACGCGAAGTTTAGTGCTTGGCAATTTTCCCAGCGCTGGAGCCTAGCCAAGTAGGTAACTGTCTTTTTAGCAAATATTTAGCTGGTAGAAGAAAAACACGAAGGTCCCCCACAGCTACTTTACGCGAGGCGGCAATTTGCAGGCCACTATGCCAGATTAATGCAGGAAAGACGACCAATAAACAACGTTATCATAACTCTCACCCAGTCCAGCTTAATTTCGAATGGGTCCACGCCGAAGAAATGTCCACGTCGTACAGATCTAAGTCCATGACATCTCACGTCACACATTGACTACATTTTGAATCGATATACGCTACCCATGTGTGACCTCATGGGCTTCGCGATGCAATTATTTTTTTGCGTAAACGTATATATATATATATACATACATATATATTTATATATATATATATATATATATATATATATATATGTATATGTATATCTATATATGTATATATATATATATATATATATATATATATATATATATATGTATATCTATATGTATATATATGTATATATGTACGCACATGGTCGTGTTTGTGTGTGTGTACATAATATGGCGTCAATGCATACAATGCATAGAATATCCAATAGCTGACATCACCCAAACGATGGCAGGCTGGCCAAATTCAGCAACAACAACAGAAGGTGTTGTAGTGCTGTTTAAAGCAGCAAGATCCTGTTTAAAGCATAAGGGTGTTGTATGCAGTTTAAAGGTGAAGAAGTAACAGGCAGTCGAGAAACTCAGCAAGCTCAATGAACCGCACTTAGTTTTTTCTTAATACTGATACAGCTGGAGAGAATGGACAATCAATAGGGCATACGTTCTTGCAGGCACGCAGGAGAAGATCTATGCTGTAGAGGTTGAGAGCATTAGCTTAGAAAATATTAGCCTGGATGGTTGGATTAAAAATGAACTCAAAACTCGGAATAGCCATGGGCGTTTTAGACATGCGCGCGTATTTATCTGAGACGGTGTTACTGTGATGCATGCAAGCTGAGTGGAAACTCATGCGCGCTTTCAGACATTTCATCCCCGAAGAATGTTTGGTACTCCATATTCGAACTAATAAGCTATATTTCAAATGCATTTTGACACGTAAATGCGGAAGGACAGATGCCACTGCACCACGTGTACTAACAAAATCGACAAATGTCATTTCGCTCACCAATTCGTTTTCACAATATCCCCAACAACAACCCAGCTGCAAATTGCCACTCCCCAGAATTACGAAACAAAAATGCAACGTCGTCTCGTGGAGCCTCCACCAGCGCCAGCCTCCCGCTCCCGGCGGATATCACTGGGACCCACATGCCTACTGTTCTTTTTTATTCCGCTCTCCAGCTCCGGCCCCGGCTCCAGAAGTGGTACCATTCAAACCACACAAATACAATAGCAAAACAGACGTCTTTCAGAGCCGGAGCCGGTTTTCGGAGACGCCGACCAATACCGATCGGCGCGCGCTGCATCAGAGTTGCTCGGTTCTGAAATATGTCTACTAACCAATCGCCGTGACGTATTGCTTCAGTGACGTCACGCCCTTCAGCGCATCTGAGCATGCCGCTAACAGTGCTGCGGCTGATGCATTGTGTGCCATTCTGGCGGTCGGGTGTCAGTGATAGACGCAAGGGCTTGGCTGGCAGCGCGTGCGTGGCTGCCAAACTCGTGAGTGGTTGGAGTTTAACTCTGGTCTTGGTTTCTGATATAGTTGCCGAGTCGTGCGCCAAGCTGTGACGGTGACAGGTGGGCGTACCGATGTGATTCACAACTGGTCCTCAAATCATCATCAGACGATGGAATGGGAATTTTCACGAGTTTGGACGACACTGGAAGATGCGGCAGAAGTGGTGGCCGATAAAAACCGCCCCTGCGAAAATCTGCTCCGCCTCCGAGGCAGAATGCCCGTCCCTACTCCGAACCTTGACAGTAAGTTTCCCACTCTGCCTGCATGCAACCCCAGAGACGCACAATAGCAGTCACGTGTGTAAGAACAGTCGCGTGCGAAGATAATCACGTGCAGGACGCGAGGACATATTGCACCAATAAAGAACTCACACTGGATGAAAACAATAATTTGTATGCCGAGTTTAATTTCTTAAAAAGAGCGAAGACTGAACACAAATACCACGCTTCACATAGCAGGAGCCCGTCGTTGGCTTTAGTCAAATATATGCCATCCATGATGCGACGTGGCCAATTTGTCCAGTTTGTCTACGCCCAAAATGTCCAAGTGACGGATATTTGACGTAATCACTTAGGCAGCGTATCAGCAGCCGACGGCAACAACACGTCACAAGCATTGGCAGCCAGTCAACTAGAAGCCTGCATACGAGCGTGGCCTGGTGTTGGGAGGCTTCTAAATTATGAAAATAAACTACCGATCGAAGAATTATTTACATATGTAACACGTAATTCATTGCGACGAAGATAAACGAAAATCCTCAGATTTACACCAGCCGCTATCCAAACATAAATCAGAACTTCACCACCTCCAATGCGCAATTCCAACCGAAACCACATAACTGGCGCTCAACACGTGTGTGTTTTGTGGAAGAATTTACATAGATCGAAACTGTTTCATTCTTTAGGTGCAACCAATGCGTACCTTGTGACATAAGCCAGATTTATGGCGCCAACCTTCATGTTTACTGCGCCAATCCGTATATTTATGGCGCCAATATCTATTTTTCTCGTCAAATGTCATCTTAAAACCGCAGTGATGGAGGGCATCTCTGCGTTAAAGGGATCTTTCTTTCTAGCTCAGCGTGAATGTCTGGAATTCATTCGGAAGTATGCATTTGGCGCGGCACCAAGCAGGATATTCGGCCCCCTGGCCGTCTGCGACTTGTCGTAATTAATTCGCCTTAATTTCCGAGTGCATCCCAGAACCGACTGCCAGGTCCCAAAACACGTACCTCCCAATCGATGCCTCTCGCAGAGGTGACATTGTGGCGTACCTTGTGTGACCATTCGTCACGTGAAGGTTGGGGCCAATGGAAAACGAGCTTCGGCAAACATTGACGTGCCACTTCCAGCACATCAACTCGCTTGGAATCGCTTCGAAACATTTAGACGCCTATCCGATGATGGAGCTGCTCACTTTAGGCCAGAGCACGTGTCATGTTGTGTACCTGGGATCATGGCAGACCAAGGTCCCGATGGACTAAAAGTGGCTTGTCATTTGGATTCAAGAGAGGTCGCTAATGACTTGGAAAGTTCATTTACAGTCAATCTCAGAGGGTTGACTTAAATATCACCCATGGGGTACGTACTGGCGATGCGTCTCAGTCACGAACAATCAGGACAGATGATTATGTATGCATGTATGACGATGCCCGGCATCACATGTAGCCTGCCATTTAGTTGCAAATTACATCACGTGTCAGCGAAACAAAGCACTGTACGTGTCAGTGAAAAATACTGCACGTTTCAGCTCGAAGGTTACGGTGCTGCATGCGCAACCACGGATAAAGGTTGAAAACCAGACGACCATCTGCGATCCAGGGCAACGATCCATGCCAGCATCATCAGTGAATCATGTGATATGAAAGAAACACATAGCAATGCCATAAGCAAAGCAGGTGAGATTATAGCAACCCTTACCAACGTTACTAGGGAATCATGTGAGATGATGACGACCCATACCCAGAGGCATGGCCAAGGCGACCGGTTTGTGCTTTTGTGGATTGATCGCAACGTGCACGCATGTGATGTCCTAAGTGTCCTGATGTTTGTCCCTAAGTGTCCCAATATTTGGATAGATGTTCCCTGGTATGCGTCCGGAACTTCCTAAAGAAGGGAAGCTAGTCGTCCCGCTTGTTGTCTTCTCGCGATGCGTACCACCGAGTCAGCTGTGAAGCTATTCCAATGGATTATCAAGTCCCGAATTTGTTATTTCGGTGTCCAGTGAGGTGGTAATATAGCGCTATGTGCTGTAGCTAAGTCGTGCTAGGGGGTACAACGTAACATCGTAGCATAACGCAACAACGAAATAGACCTAGTCGCGAAAATTGTCCGACTTTCATCCGGGCATCGCACACCAGCGGCCTCTCTAACTGTTTCATGACACATCCCTGTTGCCCGTGAGCATATCTCCCTCCTCTATCACCGCGAAATACGGCATTGCGTACTCATTTGTTGCCTCTTCCAGTGTGTTATTGTGTTATTTCCTCTTCCAATGTCCAATGTGTTCCAATGTCCAATGTCCAATGTGTTCCAATGTCCAATGTCCAATGTGTTCCAATGTCCAATGTCCAATGTGTTCCAATGTCCAATGTCCAATGTCCAATGTGTTCCAATGTCCAATGTCCAATGTGTTCCAATGTCCAATGTCCAATGTGTTCCAATGTCCAATGTCCAATGTGTTCCAATGTCCAATGTCCAACGTGGTCCAATGTCCAAAGTTAGCTGCGCCTCAGCATACCCGGACTACACAACAGGACCGCCTGCCCTGGGGTCCGGGCGGCGCGCGCTGTACTGACTTGCAGAGGTCCTTGGTGGCCATGTAGAGCTCGAAGGTGGCCGTGCCCATGGTGAGCGACATGGCGTCCGCCGTGGTGCTCAGCTGGATGTCCGAGCTCTGCAGGCTGGAGCACAGCCGGCTGACCGTGTCCTCGATGTCCGCGGACACCTGCCGGCGCACGCGCGCCGCTCAGCCTGTGCGTCTGATGTCCGCGGACACACTCTGAATGCAGACGGACCTCCCCGCGCTTGGTGACAACACTGCGGTGGGATTGAGCGCATACAATGGAACGATAGAACTGCGCGCGTGCGGTGGAACGGTGGGATTGCGCGCGTGCGGTGGAACGGTTGAATTTCGCGCATACGGTGGCACGGAGGATTTGCGTGCATCCGCGCCCTTTACACACGGGGTACGCCCAGCTGGTTTGGTGGTGAACACTTCAACTGAATGACTTCGGAAAAGATCTGTGGTTGGCCGAGGATACTTGCGAAAGGACAAAACGAACGAAATTAGCATTGTGCTCAGGCGATATAGATTGCCAGACACGCCAATGCTTGGTGGCCCGGAAAAACCACAGACAGGAAGACAGGTTACACATGTTCTAATTTTCATAAAGTTCTGAAGCAGGTCAAGATTGGTATATAACCATATGCTTCATTTCATGCAACACCGTGCAGCGATTAAAAGTCATACGGAAGTTTTGACAGAGCGGCAGGCCATTGGAGAAATCACGATTTGGATTAATGCTTCCTTTGTGTGTGTATTACCAGCAGAGAGACAAGTCAGATAAGAACGTTTTAATGATGTCGGAAGCGGGTGCCTGGCAACGGTCTAATTGTTTCAAATTTCAAAGTCCGAGTCTACATAAATCCGCCATATTTCGATAGATACTCGCTAACAATTAATACATTTCGGGGTTCACTTACTGCTCCGTAAACTTTAAGCGGCCGACACAGCTACGATTCCACTATATGTGCACTGCTGAATACACAATGCACATCTACCCCTCTCTCGAACGAACACAACTTCCGACACACGAAAATCTCCGTGGGAACCCGTTTTTACAATAAATACCAGAATCGGGAATTGCAAAGACGCTCTGTGCTACCGAATCCCTGGCTGTTGTGAAATATCCCTTTTGGCTATGAAATACCCTTTTGGTTATTGGTTACCCGGCCGAAACCACTCGCATACAACACGCAGGAACGCGCACACGGACGCCTCGTGATATCATCGTGCGTAGAATCTCCGCAGTGTAGGAGGCCTCCGAAACCAGCGAAGGGATAGGTGTTGTGAAACTCCAGCTGAAGGAAATCGCATTTACAATATCCGAGCATGTACGAAATAATTACCGAGCTGGAAGTGCCTGTAAGCTTGTGTGGATGGAATCTGTGCCGTCTGACCCAACCAAAGCAGCCACGATATTAATATTCTGTTTGGTGAGTGGACAAAAACACTACAATTATATGGGGACGTACTATCCCTACTCTACCTTCCAGATTCGGTAGTTGAGAGCGATGCTATCTGGAGCATCTATTCAATAGACTATTGTGAGCATATGCCATGAAGCCACTGTGAAAAGTGTCAAACACCAACACTGGTGTTTGTCCGAATTTGAGACAAAATATAGGAACTCCATCAGGTAAGCTAAGTCGCCGTATCTTCCCTGCCCTGCAGAAACAACGCACCGTGAATCGCGCAAGTTCCTCACTCAATCCTGCATAGCCGTTGCTGCCAACTACGTGGAGTTACTCTTAACTTGGACTTCTGTGCAGCACAGTGCATTGCAATTCAACAACTTGGATGGCATTTGCAGATGACGTCAACATCTGTAGACTTCCGTATGAGCTATGGCATGACAAGCGAGAGCTCTCTTACACCAGTTCATTCTAACACACAAAACTATGCCGAATGCATCATCAGCGAAGATGGTCCCGTATTTTTATCTGGGAAATGAGTTACTCTGCCGTCCTTTGACAGGCAGGCTGCTGACTTAATCATTGAATTTCCCTATGCCTCGACTAAACTCACACGGTGAAAGAGCCCGGTGATAAGATACGTTGGAGCGCTGGTAGGCTTGCATTTATTCTTCGACATCTGCGCGATGTATTAATTCCAACACTAGCAAATGCATTTTCCAAAGCGCAGCTCAACAAGCTCGCGTGCTTTCGGTACAAGGCACGAGTGATTTCGGTACTGTGCACGCGTGATTTTGGTACAAGGCACGCGTGATTTAGGTACAGGGCACGCGTGATTCCGGCAACGGGCCACGTGATTACGGTACAGGTCACACGTGACGTGGGTAAAGGGCACGCCAGAACATGACGGTACAACCCGTATTGAAGCTTTTAAACCGTTTCAGTCATTATCCGTGAGAGCCAATCCAATCCATATCCGTATCAGCACGGATAGAGACGTCCTTCCGTTATAAATCCGTTTAAAAAATGCGACATAGCTACGATCTCATTTGTTGCAATGATAAATAGCAACTAGGCCGTGAGGAAGATGCAATATTTTGACTAAAAAGCTCGGGTCCATCTACCAATCTACGCGATATGATGGTGCTGGGATAATCGTCGCTGGGATGGGTGAGTAAAGGCTTGGAAACTGGTGGGCAGTGGTTGGACCAAGGTTTCCATAAAGACTTGCAGCCAACGAAGGAAGCAGACGTGAAAAATGGTAGTACGTGTTTTAATTTAAAAAACAAAATTTTAATCCGAGTTGTTGTTGGAGTGGCTTGAGGAGCCAGGGTTCTATTGCTAAGCAGAGCTTGTTGCGTGAACCCTGGCCCCACCACCGGGGCGGGTACTTCTAACAATGAATAAGGATGCACCTCTGATTTTGAACTGATCTGCTACTTTCCAGCAAATATGCTCAAGCGCATTCTCATCCTTTTCATTTGATGCACAGCCGTGAAAGATGCGAGACAATTGCTATGTGTTAGCTATGTAATTTTTGTTTCGCTGTGAAAGCGAAAACTTGGGTAAACCACCTAAGTTTAAACTGCTCATTTCGCTAAAGAACCTTGTGAACACTGGCCTTATCGTAATTTCCCCGGTCGCCCATCGATGACTTTTCATTTACTTCTTGTTGCGATCTGTGATTAACTATTCGACATTACAACAATGAATCAAACTGCGTGAGCAAAACACCAAGCGTTCCAAATGGCAGTTGTTCCTACTTATCTACACATCTTCGCCTAATGAAAAGAAAATCTCGCACCTAAAATGGGCTCATAATAGTCGGGCACACGGCCCAATGCTTCCCCACGCCGATCCGCCCGCATCGGCGAGACACCTGCATATTTAGGCCGAAGCCCGGCAGTGTGCGTGGCAGACAGTTGGGGACGAGCACTCTAGGGGTAAGTTTCCCGTCTCACAATCGAAAGATTGTGGGTTCGAGCCTCACCTGGCGCTCGCTTCGCCCGCGACCAATCGGCGTGAGAGATTGGCGACGCTGCATGACTCAACGGTCGACGAGTCGTAAAATCAATGACCACCACCACCACCACCGTGGCAGACAGTAACTGTGACAGCAGGGACATACTATTCGCATGTCTTGCTTGTCTGACCACAACTCTAAGCGCCAAGTGCGTGATTTCGCGCGCGACGGTAATTGTATTTCGAGGCGCCGCACGGCACACACAGTGCCGGTTGGACCCTAATGGAATCAGCTGCCTTCGCGGTCGGTCGACCCGGAACCGCCCAGTAGAAATTACGGCAACACGACGTCCGATAATTCATGCTTCTGGTTGCATTACCATACATTTTGCTGTTGTGCAATATGCTAACCATGAAGATGACTTGCATCCTATAATATACAAATACGTTAAATGTTTTCACTATCGGACTTTTTGTGATCCATTAATTGGAACTTCCGTGCTAAACAGGTGACTAATTGCTCTCGCTGCATCCAGAAAAGTTGGGAACCGGACATTGTAATCAAACAGATGAAAATCCAATAATACCTGCTCTTTTTGCTGCAAATATGACAAGTTTTCCATTAGTAGATGACATACAAACTAATATTCAGCATCATTTTACAACATTCAACGGTTCTTTCATTTTGCATCCCCCGGCCACATACACGTAATCTATCTTTCAATGCGAAGTGCGGCATATTCAACGCCACCACAGGACTCAGATGGAGATACAGTCGTTACAGGACATCATGTTGGACTCCCGCTCTGAAGGAGCTAGGATTTCCGTGTGAGCGGACTAGGTGGATCGGGCTGCGTTTTTCCGACGGATGTTTAACTTGTCGCGCGAGCCTGGTGCCCTGGATTATTTATCGCGGG
The DNA here is from genome assembly GCA_034440575.1 of Imbricaverruca yamaguchii. NCBI lineage: Eukaryota > Metazoa > Arthropoda > Thecostraca > Neoverrucidae > Imbricaverruca > Imbricaverruca yamaguchii. The sequence goes on along the minus strand of JAOTOL010001292.1, from coordinate 410,897 downwards.
CCGCGGGTCACCCGCACACTCGAAGAGATGCGACACTAACAGAACAATACGTAGCACAACATTACGAATTGTTCATATGTCGAGGCTCACAACCCTCATCGGCAGCTGGAAAACTTCAATATCGTGTTCGAAACGAAACCATTTCCACACCAGTGATTGCACACCAATACCAACGCACCAAATTGTTGCCTAAATGATCGAAAACGGACGATGCAACACAACATGCATAAGTTGGCATATCCAGACATGCATTTGCCATCGAAAACCATGCAAGGCATAGTTATAGCACATCATCAAACGGGAGGCAGGCATATGGAAATTGAACAACGTTTGCGTCACACATGTATCAACTACTGCTATATCACACCTGTGACAGCTCCAGGTAAGTCATAGCGCATGCAGAATCAATAACATAAGACTGCGTCATGCCCTTGCCTAGACCGTGCGTCCTGAATTAGGATTCACATTTGCTTGGAATAGAACATGACCTAAATAGAAGAGAACAAGGCTGCCCGGTGACAAGAAATTCAACGTGTTTCATTGCAGTCTCGAACACTGGTGCTAAAATTTCAGTACCCCAGCTGTTGTTTCAGAGATTCGAACACCAGAAATTGTGACCTCGCTCCAACATTGATGGAGGTCGCTGACCTTACTCTGTGCACAGAACGAGTGTGTTCCAAGCTGGAGTGCTATGCTAGGAGTGCACTGCATGACAGTCTTTGCAGATACACGAATACGATATCAGTTTAGAGGATGCCGAGCCTCTGCTCCCCTATCCGACAACGGACGTGCCAACTCAGAGGATGTCGAGCCTCTCCTCCTCCCCTAGTCCCATCTCAGAAGATCCGATCCCATCCTCCCCCCCCTTAGCCGACTGCGGACGTCCCAACTCAGAGGATGCCGACCCTCTCCTCCTCCCCTAGTCCCATCTCAGAAGATCCGATCCCCTCCTCCTCCCCTAGCCGACTGCGGACGTCCCATCTCAGAGACGCCCGAGTCCCTCCTCCCCTAACTGACAGCGAACATCCCGTCTGAGAGGATGTCGAGCCCCTCCTCCTCCCCTAACGCACAGCGGACGCCCCATCTCAACATGCAGTGCATCATGCGTGCTGACTCGTCAAATTGACAGGACCCCGCAGCGTAGACGGGTGTGCACCAACCTCTAAGTCTACAAGTGAGTTTGACAAGTCCTCCGACACCTAGAACAGTGACAACAGGTAACATCGACGGACGGGGTGGCGGGTGTCACGTGACATCGACGGACGGTGTGGCAGGTGTCACGTGACATCGACGGACGGTGTGGCAGGTGTCACGGGGTCAGTAATGGGACGGTGTGTGACATCGACGGACGGTGGGCAGGTGTCACGTGACATCGACGGACGAAGGTGGCAGGTGTCACGTGACATCGACGGACGGTGTGGCAGGTGTCACGTGACATGACGGACGGTGCAGGTGTCACGTGACATCGACGGACAGGGTGGCAGGTGTCACGTGACATCGACGGACGGGGTGGCAGGTGTCACGTGACATCGGCGGACGGTGTGGCAGGTGTCACGTGACATCGACGGACGGTGTGGCAGGTGTCACGTGACGTCTACAAACGGGGTGGCGGATGTCACGTGGCATTGACTGATGGGTGGCAGGTGCCACGTGATTTTCACTGAGGGAGCTGCGTATGTCACGTGACATGAACTGACAGGGTGGCAGATGTCACGTGACGTCCACTGAGGGCGTGGCATATGTCACGTGACGTGGGATGATGTAGAGACCGATGCCACGTGACATCTACTTAGGGGCGTCAGTGACACACCAAAGGGTACACAAATCTGGCATTGACATCCGACAGGAAAATGCCAGCTGGGCCCTGGGTGGCATTGACATGGCATTGGTGGAGACGAGGGTGAAGCACATCAACAACAAGTCAAGTTTGGTCAGAGCAAAGCTGGTCCGCACACAAAGCCAGTTCAGTTCAGTACAGCAGCTTAGTCATAGTAGTTGAAAAGTTCAGTAGCTCAGTCATCATTCAGTAGTCCAGTCTTGTGCCACCGTGAGCGGGGACTTAGGACTTAGGAATTCAGAAATATCGAGGAGTCAATTCAAGTAGATTCTTCTCTTGCAACGTCTACATAAGGTTCATGGTAAGGATCCATAAAACTGTGAGGGGCATCTGGAGATGGACCCTTCATACGTTGGACCTCTCTCGGCGCCAAGCTGTCTCAACACTTTTCTATAACGTCTCGGATTTGGGGAACTTTTTGTTACAAAGGCACCCTAAATGCATATGTGTATATGTATATATATATATATATATATATATATATATATATATATATGAAATATATATATATATATATATATATATATATATATATATATATATATATATATATATATATATATATATATATATATATAATATATACATATATATATATATATATATATATATATAACATATATATATATATATATATATATATATATATATATATATATATATATATATATATATATATATATATATATATATATATATATATATATATATATATATATATATATATATATATATATATATATATATATATATATGTTAAGCACGGTTAGAGCAAAGCTGGTATCACACAAAGCTAGTTCAGTTCAGTCATAGCAACTTAGTCATAGTTGTTGATCATTTCGTAGGTAGCACGACAATTATCTAGGATATTAAGCAGTGTGAACGATGTAATTGTATATTTCGCTACCTTTCTGATTGAAAGCTTGAGAATGTCTTATCCTAAGACGAAACGTCACGCAACAAATGACTGCAATCGGTTATCTGATTTACCAACTGAACGAAGAAGGAAAACAAACAGCAGGGAACTGGAAAAGAATCAGACAATAAAGCAATCGAAGCTAGATATGCGGTCAGCTTTAGCGAAACATGTTTGGTTAATGGATTGCTTCTAGCCTACTATATAATATATATATATATATATATATATATATATATATATATATATATATATATATATATATATCAGGGATGCGGAGCCAGGAAATTTTAGGACGGCTCCGGCTCCACCTCCGGCTCCGGGGAAGTATCCCGGCTCCGGCTCCGGCTCCGGCTCCGCATCCCTGATGTATATATATGTATATATACATATATATATATATATATATATATATATATATATATATATATATATATATATGCATAGCTGTTTAGATTCAAGTACCTCGCTTGGTCCCCCATCCCCCACACACACACACACACACACACACACACACACACACACACACACACACACACACACACACACACACACACACACACACACACACAAACAAACACACAACCTCACAGGGAAATTCCTTAGCTCTCAGGGTACCTTTCAACCTCAGGGACATTCCAGTGCAGTCCTCTCCTCAGGCCCCCAGGAGGAACGACTGCCCACCTAATCCATCTAGCTACGTCACTGATAACAAAGCGTCTGATCAATTTATCTGAACTATGAACATGAACATGAACGGCTTGTGGTGCGAAAATTTAGGTGTGCGTGTGTGGGTGTTGGGATCATCAAAATTGTGCACGAGATGTACGTGAAGTTCGAACGACCGTAAAAATCAGCAGCGGACCATGCTCGCTATGTGTCTGGCCATCTTCGAACGCAGGGTGTTTGAAATCTATCAGTTAATGAAGTCGAAAGGCAGTCTTCATTCTCAACAAAAGCGCTGAATTTTATGAGGAACTTCCTACCGAGTACGTTGTAGCACCTACTCTTCACATTGTTCCCGTCAAAGTGAATTAACGCACATTTCTGGAATGGTTTAATATCATCACTCGCGAAAAGGCGAGCGTAGGAACATTATGAGGGTTAAGCTCCTGAAAGAAAAATGAAAAGACGAAAATCCCGAATGGACTACATAATGCTGCCATAGCAATGGAAAACAAAGCTGCGTTCCAAATGTGAACGGTTTACTTCACAGTTCCCGATAGCTTTGCTTGCATGATATCTCGTCTGTGCATATTTCCTAGATAAGCTTAATGATTCCCGAACATCGTCTGGCAATTGGACAAAATGACAGGCTGGGTGTTGTGAACAGTGGCAAGCTGGCCACATAATACACCACTGCCTGAGAGAAAAGACAATACCTGCATGGACAGGCACGAAATCTACCAAAACGGGCCCAAATTCACAGAAAGGTGGAGCAAAATACAGAAGCTACTGGACGCTGGGTATTCATTTTTGAGGCTTCGCTTCGAAGCTTCATCTTTGCTTTATCTTGATACTAGTGACTGCCGAGAGGTGGATATAGTTGCCCTCACGGGTGGATCCAGTATGTGAAGATGATTTGCTTCTGTCATAATTGCATGCCACTATGCCTGATTTGACTCGCGCAAGTTAAACCAGTGCAGATGGGCGCGCCGTTTTCAAAATTGGTGCCTCGTGATGTCCCCCAGAGCGGAGGATTACCTCTCAGGCCTGCTGAACAAAAGCAGTTCCTGCCGGACCCCTGACCCAGCACGTGCGCCATCCCTGGGGACCTGCCGGACGGCTGTCTGTGAACTTGGAAAATGAATTGCATCAACTTTGTGAGATTGCCGGAGAATAGATTGTTCCCACACCGCGCTTGACGCACTAACTTCGAAATTAAAATGTTCGCGCACTGGTGCCTCGCACCTTGTGTGCTGACACTGGCGAGTGGTGTGTCAACTTGACAAGGAAGTGGCATTGGTCGACTTGACAAGGAAGAGGCATTGGTGTCATGTGGGTCCCGGATCGCCAGTCGATCAGTAGTCAATAGTCAGTGGTCTGCGGGCAACCACACTGTTCCAACACTCGGCACCTACGCTATCGCCATGCGGAGGCGTTTTGGAATGCTTTCGCGCGGGTGGTTGCTTCCCAATGATAGTTTTCATCCATCCAATGCATCAGCTTTGTCGTGCAATAGTGTACGTTTTCTTTTTGATCGATGTGCCACCGAAACCTATCCCTATTACTACCTCCACAGTAAGAAGCTGTCTAACGAACATTGTGCGACACGTTTAGCCTTTTTGTGACGAAAAACTACTTTAGAAATTCTCGCTGTCTGCTATTTGTTTCTCCAACCAAAGTGCAAAATAGGCAACCCTTCTGTCATGATCCACCAGGTTAAAGTACAACATAGCCAGCAACAAATACTAGAGCTTTCACCTTTCTAATGTCTGGACATCAAGTCACTATGATCCATCAGGTTGTATGTATTACCTACTCAGCGATAATCACTACAACTTTCATCTTTCTAATGCATTGGCATGAAATTAACGAGCGGATTGAAGGGAGACAAACAAGATAATTCACCTACCAGATGGCAATGGGACTTACAGTGTTCTCAATCCTCACCTTGCTCATCGCAACGGAATACTCATTGAATATATAAATAGGACTTAACTCCTGTCAAATGCTGATGATTCGTTCTCACCATACTGAGTGTTGTTTCTCGAACGTCCCTAAAATATATCTGCCCCAGAAAAGACCGTAGTAACATTACTCACTTCATTGGGCACGTCACTTCTAAGTGGGTGTGCTTCTTTCCACGCGACGACAGTACGATAAATGGCAAAGGTTGCCGGTAATTGAGGGCCATCACTGATGCTTCGCTGTCTACTGCCCATGCCTCAAGACAACGCTCGCCTCGTCCATTAAGTCTGCCGCCGATAAAATCATTACCAGGAATGACAATAGGAGTGACAAGAAATATGAGAGTAGCTCACGCTGCACCTGACACCTATACTGCCGGCGTATCACGGCGTTAGTGACAGATGAGCATGTGAACCCAAGCTCGCCGGCCGCTGACAAGATCGGCAACAGCATCGGACATAACGGGACTTACCAGTTTCTCTAGTTGTTTATAAACTGTGGCGAAGTAGGGCACTCCCACAGACCTGCCGAAACAAAGGATGGATCACGACAGAGCAAGCGACAACAGTTGCAATTTTGCTCCTGCACACCCATTTATATATGCAAGCAACCTTGAATTACGCGTGATTTCTCGAGGGGAAGAAGTGAAAAGTGTCGGCGGAGTATGAAATGAGATGCTTACGAAAGCAATTAGTTATGGCGATCGTGTCCGCGGTGGCTGTGATTTACTGCTTGAACAGCTAGTTGTGATGGTGGCACCGTGGAACCAACGGCTTTCTGCATGAACAGATGGTTTTAGTGCCTGCGACTTACTGCAGAAACAACTCGTGGTGATGGCATCTGGGGTGGCTGTGACTACTACATAAACAGCTGGATGTGGTGGTATCCGGGTTGGCTGTGACTTACTGTGCGGGTGACTCACTGTATGAACATCTGGTTGTATTGGTTGCATCTGTGGTAGTTGTGACTCACTGTATGAACATCTGGTTGTATTGGTTGCATCTGTGGTGGATGTGACTCATTGTATGAACATCTGGTTGTGACCTTTGGAACGATGTGATGGTGATCCCTGTGATCTCACTGTATGAACATCTGGTTGTATTGGTTGCATCTGTGGTAGTTGTGACTCACTACATGAACAGCTAGTTCTGGTGGTGGTATCCGTTGTGCCTATGACCTTCTGTATGAATAGCTGGTTGTGATGGTGGAAGCCGATCCCTGTGATCTACTGTATGAACAGCCGGTTGTATTGGTGTCATCTGTGGCGGTTGCAACTCACTGCATGAACAGCTGGTTGTGGTGGTGGTAGCCGTGGAAGCAGTGGCAGCTGACGGCGTTCACCAGCTGGATGAGCGCCTGCAGGACGGTCGAGTCGTCCCCGGCCGGGTCCAGCTGCAGCCGGTCGCGCAGGGTCATGTACCTGACGTGGGGTCAGAGGTCACATGGGCGTCTCGTCACGGCGCCCCTGGTCCCTGTCCATGGGGTCGCGCAGTGTCGTGTACCTGACATGGGGTCAGAGATCACAGGGGTGTCCCGCTACGGCGTACCTGTCCATGGGGGTCGTCTGTCAAGGGGATCGGCGGCAGGCGCTCCTGCAGCGTCGTGTATCGCATCGGCTGAAAGCCATGAGAGTTTGTGGCAACACTCCGTCTGTCTAGGGAATCATCTGCGGTGGCTGTCCTCACAGCCCCCGACTGATATGAGGTTAAAGAACACAGGGCAGATACCTCGCAACTCCTACCCATCCGGCCAGGGATTAACAGGCGGCGTGGCGAAGGAAGCACCGGCAGGAGGGCCAGACTGACAACTTCCCGTCAGCATTGCATCTGCTGAAAAGACGATGATACTATTCGGCCCATTGGAACGTGGCAGCAAACTCTAGAATAGTTATTCCTGTTATTAATAGAGCGTCATCTGACGTGTTTGCCACTTGGCCACATGCAGCTGCATGTCTCTCTCCCTCTCGCTTTCTCTCTCTCTCGCTCTCCTCTCTCTCTCTCTCTCCCTCTCTCTCTCCCTCTCTCCTCTCTCTCCTTCTCTCTCCCTCTCTCTCCTTCTCTCTCGCTCTCTCTTTCTCCCTCTCTCTCCCTCTCTCTTTTGTATTCTGGCAGGAAGATCACCATACGTGTACGTCATATTCACTACCGGAGAAGGCCGGTCCGACTGTCCCCTTGCATTACATACAATAGCTATATTCAATGAAAGCGCCCATCATTTGATAATCACATGGCCGTTCTACTATTTTCTCAATGCTCATGCATACAATGCCAGTTGGAGAACCTATCAGAATTAAAGCAATCTGTCGGTTTGAGCGTTAAACTCGTTGGATGATCTCGCCATTGTTTTCACGCGAAAGTGACCCAACAGTAAGAAAACCGTTGGGCTTTCTTGGGCCTTCCACACGACAGCAATATTCGGGAAACTTGAAACAACTGGACGTCGTGTCTGCACAACCCTTGAATCCGCTACCGATTGAACCTGGATTGAAACAGGGCCATTTCGAAACTCAGCAATTGCAACAGTAGAGAACAACAACTCAGCAATGTCCAGCTTTTCTCGCGAAGACGGGAGTAAGATGTAATGCCAAATGACTGGGAAGTAGAATAGCTCAACAGCAGAAGCGTTCCATTGCAGTGATCACCCATATCAGGGTCTGATGGTTAACTCCGAAGGTCTGATGGTTAATTCCGAAGGTCTCGAGGTTAACTCCGAAGGTCTGATGGTTAACTCCAGAGGTCTGCCTTTTTTTCCCCCCCCCTTTTTTCCCCCGGCCGCCGGGTTGGTGAATATTTTTCCTTGGGGGCGGATGAAGCCAACCGGACCTTTGGTACCCAAAGCCCGACACCTTAACCACTCGGTCATCCACGCCCCAATGGTTTACTCCGAAGGTCCGATGGTTAACTACGAAGGTCTGATGGTTAACTGCGAAGCTATGATAGTTATCTCCGAATGTCTGATGGCTAACTCCGAGGGTGTGTGTGTGTGTGATTGTGGTTTTAGGGCGCATCGACCATGGTTGGTCATTTATCGCCCATAACTCCGAGGGAAACATGAGGGAAGCGCGGACCACCGCGCGGACCCGCGGCATCGGACCGGTCTAAGCTAACCAGATTAGTTACTCACCGCTAAATCCTGTTACTGGGCACTGAGTGGGCCGTTTTTTTGCCGCCCGCGGGCCTGATTACATGCCGGCACGGCTCTGATTATACAGCGGATCAGTGTGCGGTTCGAGGACTGATTAATCGGATGTTGTCCGGCGGGCTGCGTCTTCCGTAACGGCGGCGGCTTCCGCAGCAGCGGCGTGGTCCGGGGAACGTTGGCTGCGCCCACGGTGTGGTATGAGGAACGTTGGCTGCGCCCGCGGTGTGGTACGAGGAACGTTGGCTGCACCCATGGTGTGATACGAGGAACGTTGGTTGCACTAGGGTGTGGTACGAGGAACGTTGGCTGCACCCGCGGTGTGGTACGAGGAACGTTGGTTGCACTAGCGGTGTGGTACGAGGAACGTTGGCTGCGCCCGCGGTGTGGTACGAGGAACGTTGGCTGCATCCATGGTGTGGTACGAGGAACGTTGGCTGCGCCCGCGGTGATGTTCGGGGAACGTTGGCTGCGCCCGCGGTGTGGTCCGGGGAACGTTGGCTGCACCCACGGTGATGTTCGGGGAACGTTGGCCGCACCAGCGGAGCGGTATAGCCCGGGGCACATGGGGAACGTCAGAACAGAGGTGTGATTTCGCAAATGCTCGGGGAAAATGGATTGCGGGTACTTCAGACTGTAGGGGGAGGAAGGGACACAGCACTGCAAACTGTTTAGCTTGTTACATATTGTGGCATTTTTTACCTGTCCTTTTCGCAAGACAATTTTGGAAATCTAACATGGTTTGTTTTTGTTACAAATTATTTTTCCCTCCTCCATGCAACATGGGCCATCCTTTTCGTCGCCAGTGTGGAGGGACTGTTATCCATCCTTGTATTTACAGCCCGATGCCCAACAAGATCCCCCAACTGACGTTTCCAACAAACTTGACCCTCGAAACTCGAGTAGCTAGGCTACGAAGTTTGGAAAAGTTTCAGTTGGGTAGGCAGGAAACCGCTACCGCATCTATGTTGGATTCTTTACCACTGAACAGAAGAAGAAAAACAGAAGATCTGCACGAAACAAACATAACTGGAAAGTCAAATACGACAAAACAAACATGGAATGAATACTGTTGTCAAAAGTGTGCGTGCAGGAACAGGGGAAGTATGGAGTGCCGGGGCACTGCGCCTGTCTTTGCGCGTGCAAGGAGGCGTCTACCCCCTTCATGAACTCACTACAACTGCTTATTCTCCCTAGGTATGATGCTTCTTCAAAACCCAAGTCTTCAAAGTTAAGCACTCAATTCCGACGTAACAGTTTATGTTGGTACGACTAGAGCAGAGATGGATGATTTGCATGGTCATTGCTTTAGCACTTCTAATGATTAAAAGGAAAATATTGCACAGCATGGTCTGCTCGCCATTACTGCTAAGGTATTTGAAGCTGAAGCTAAGGTCACTTCATCATGGCCACTTGGTCTCAATGACGGGTCCAGCGAAGCCTATTTTGACATGTGTACTAGAAGTGGAAATACCATAGTGACCTGAAAAGTATCAATTTTAGTCGTAAAATCACAAATGACAATCATGTAATTCCTTTTCGGTGTGTGCTGTCGCCGTCGTCTCCTGAGTACAAATTGCCTAACCCACGCCCGGCCGGGAGGTATATATAGGCACTGTCACAAACAAACAATGCAGACCGCATAAGAATACATCCAGACGCAGAATGTCTAATCTGCATTGGGAAGGAAGTAGACTCAGATCGATAAGAAGCGATTGGCCGCATGTCTTGCAAAGAGGCGTCGTACCCCCTTTATGAACTCTCTACAACTGTTTATTCTCCCTATGTATGATGCTTCTTCAAAACCCAAGTCTTCAAAGTTAAGCTCTCATATTTCAATAGTTCGTACTGCTGGCTGGTGGGCACTCTTATGGTATCGACGACAGCACCAGCGACAATCAAAAGCGTCGCCGAAACCTTTCCATCCAGGCGCCATACCGACCCCGCAGCCTTCCACACGCTGACCCTGGGGGCCCGGGGGACCGCACCGCACCGCCCCCTGCTACGACCCGAGTTTGCATACCGCGTGGGTTCAAGCCGGCTCATGTCAAGTTTCCCGCATAAATTTAGCCGGGCATAACGAAGTTCTCGACGTCACTTTTCAGACCACGCGTGCGGTGTCTATAATATTGACGAGCTTTTGCCGCGAGTTTAGAAGTTCAGGACGGCAGCCGGACACGGTGTCCAACTATGCTGCTCACGTTCAAACTTGTTCTAATTGCTGGCAGGTACAAGCGTGGGTTGCATGTACGGAGCAAACACTTGTGCAGTTTCTGTCTAATTAGGCTCCGACAAGCGGCATATCCGTGCAAGTAACCGCATTATGAGTACGACACACACGCACGGTCAGCCTTTCCATTGCAATATTAATGCCGCACTTATGTACTGTCAACCATTCGCTCACTGTACACCTCAGACTTCGCGTAATCCGGTTGTAAATTTACATAAACGTAAAATCTACATGCTAACACTTGCATGAATTGATTTATTAAGTGAATGTATATATATATATATATATATATATATATATATATATATATATATATATATATATATATATATATATATATATGTATATATATATACGGAATAGTTACTGTCGCTGATGCCACCACCGCAAATCACAGCAGTCCATATCCCCTTTTCGCTCACCCATTAACAGGTAGAGATTTGCGATCGGCTTGATGCGTTATCGTAGTTATCTTAATCCCATTAGGAGTCACCCGATTTTCTCGTCCGTACCACCGACAGAGCAACATACCCATTGGAACGGTATTGTTTTAAACCGGCGCAAAGGGACAAAGGGCGGCGCCATTAGCATGGCACAAAAACAAACAAGCCGGCCAAAAGGAAAAATAAAGCACGGGGTCTTATAATCTGCAGCTCCCGCACTACTATAGATAATGTATGCAGAATCTGACATGGTGGCTTAGCCCATCAGTGACCTTAAATCTGGGTGGTCCTCTCACTATCTCCCGACCTGGGGGAACTCCTACAAAGCAGACCCGGACCTGCAAAAAATGCGGGCTTGTATTTGACTCATGATGCACTCCGAGAAGTACAAAAGCAGCCAAGGCAGCAGAGGCGTCTTTGATAGCATTCCCGGTGTGTATCGAATTATATCTTATGGTGGGCGTGTCTGATCGATCAAATGGCCTGATCTCAGGCGGCAGGACACTTGCGAGTGTGGACCTGAGATCTGCTCGATATCTCTCGCGACACATCACACCAGCGGGACTCAGAAGAGCACAACTTCGGTCGTGACACGCCCTGCAAACTTTCGTCTCGCAATTGCACCGAGTGATTTGTGGGATTAGCATTTACGAATATAGAAGAGACACTGGGGAACATTCCCTCCCCTTGAAATCCTGGAGTGAATCTCGCCGCGTTTTCGGCCAGAGGCACTCGTCCAGGAGAAACCCTGCATGTCCGGTGAGATGTCCGGGTGAGATGTCCGGGTGAGATGTCCGGGTGAGCCGTTCGGACATTTCCCGACCAGTGATGTCATTGTGGGGAAGAGGCACAACTGGGACAGTGCCCTCCTGCGCCCGGCGAAAAATGCATCCGCCAGTGAACATAAATGCACAGAGTGAACAAACCGTTCATTTTTGACAGTCGTTCAGAACTTTATTACTCTTTCAGTCTCGTGAGTGCCGGGTGATGTTCGGAGCTCGCACCATTTCGACCACCATCACCAGTGGTGGTCAAAGATCATGATGCTATCATGACTTGCATGATGATACTATATGATCATGGCGCATGGTGGTGATCGTGATACTGGCACGACGTGCATAAGACCATGATAGCATGGTGGACCACCGCCACCGGAGCTTTTACCATTTCGACCACACCACCAGTGCCCGAAGCTCTCACCATTCGACGCAGCCCTTCTTCACCGTCTGGATGATGTCGCTGCGGATCTCGCGCGCGAACGGCAACACCCGCCGAAAGATGTCCATCGAGGACATCGCCGCCAGGAACCTACCAGAAATGGACCAGAACCGTCAGTAGAGCAACACAGCAGAAACGGTGTAGGTGCTGGTGCTGCCAGTGCAGGACGGTACTATAATTATTCCAGCACTGTCAGCACATAAATATACCAGAAAACATGTTTGCGCACCCTGTACATGCAGTACATACAAATGTACTCACACAGTCAGTAACAGATCTTTCCGAAGTCAGCACACTGATATACCAGAAATGTACTAGGGCAGTCAACACAAGAACAATTTAAAACTACGATCCGGCATGCAACTAACAAAAATGTATCAAATAATATCCTCCGGTTTTCTGACCTGATGTAGGCCATTCGCGAGGTACGATCGAGCGGATACGAAGAACCATACGCCAACAACACGACCAGAGCCCCTGACTGATGGGCAGATCTTCGTGCCTTTCTGGAGTAAACTTTGAGTTTTATGCCTTCCAGCTTCGAAAACATCCGGCAGGTGTTAATTGGCGTAAAAAGCGAAGTGAACTGTCATTCAATTTGGACTGAATCCTGGCCTTTTTCAAGCTCCATTTTGAAACGTCTGCCGAAAGCAAATATGTGGGATTTCGTCATCCACGTATATTATGAGGTGTCAAGTGCTAATTGGATCCTGCAGACAAGATCAAATGGGTGTTTCTCAGACCAGGTTAATTAGCTAGTCATTTGGGTTGAAGAGCATATCGATCAGTATGACCACATGGCGTCCCCTTTCTCGGACCCGGCGCACTCTGCGATTTCGGGACGTATTGCATAGAGGACAGCATCCTGTGCGACAACAGCTTCGCAACAAATCTCACTTGAGAAGATTGCCGAGTTTCCGATACGCCTCCTTGTTTCCGGCCGGGAACAGCTTGTACTGCTTCCTCAGAATGGAGAAGCTGTGCGCCAGAAAACTCTTGAAAGACTCAGCGAGCGATTCTTGCTGTGGAGAGGAGACACAAATGGTGGTTATCAAATTAGCTCCGACGGCATGTGAATGGCATCACTTAATCCAAAGCCGAGCACCGGCTTGCCAAGCAGGTAGACGAAACCTAATTCGGAGGAAATCGGGAGCTGAATAACAGCACAGCTGTTGTCTTTTCGTACCCAACGACCAGCGTTGGCCTAAGCCACGACTAAGCTTCTAAACAATTACGATTACAACGTGCTCACAACTTGTTAACTGTGATCTACTGTTGGCAAACTTTTTCAACTGAAAGCTATGGTCGATGAGGTGCTATCCTTCGCGACGGACTGCAAGATATAGAAGCACGGCCGCTAAAATGCTTGTTTATTCGTAAACAGATTTCACAGATTAATTTGCTCCACCGACCTTCGAGCCATGTGGGCACGCTTCTGTATCTATGATGGCTTGTTATATATTACTCATAACTTAGCTGAGAACTTAAACCGTGTGTTACCCCGCGGTAATATACCCGCTTCACTGACTGAAAGTAATCGCCTGAGAGAGGCATGCTTGGACCGGACTGGAACCCTCAGACAATACAGCCCACCGGACCACAGCCCCAGTCAGTGGAGCCCACCGGACCACAGCCCCAGTCAGTGGAGCCCACCGGACCACAGCCCCAGTCAGTGGAGCCCACCAGACCAGAGCCCTCAGACAATAGAGCCCACCAGACCAGAGCCTCAGTCAGTGGAGCTTTTTCTCCCCTTGTATCACAATGTTTCAATCGAAACACGCGCATGCGTTGCCAAGATGTTTAGGAATCACGGTAGCTCAGTCGGTGCTGTGTTGAACTCTTGATAGCAGGATTATGTACTCGGTAATCACGCAACTGGCGGCATTACCGAGCCCACTCTCGACCAATCGGCGTGCGAGGTTGGCGACGCTAAACGGCCTAGCAGATGAATGCTCGGCAAGATAACCCAGGGTTCGTCATTTCATTGTTAAAATGTGAGGCCTGTGACGGCTCTTCCGCCTGGCGCCGCACAGCGCACCATCTATACAAGTGACCCAGCATGTGGGTCGAGTTGCCACAGGAGGGCAGCTGTGACTGGGCCGGCAGTGCAGCTGGTCGGCCAGTTGGTTATTCGGGCTTTAAGCCACCTCGATCAGTTTTCATCATTCGCGCCCATGTAGGTCAGTTGGGAATGCCCCCGCCTCCCCCAGGGGTGCAGCTGCGACCGGTCCATGAGGACAGTTCGGACTGGCCTGGAGTTTCTCAGCCGACACCGGCCCGGTGCCTTCGACACAGGGACCCTGTAGCCCACCTGCCCCAGCTCGTCTGCTGACACCCGGCTGCGTGCTGCACCGGTCCGCTTACAGTGAGCTGGGGCGGGGATGGCCGAGTGGTTAAGGTGTCGGGCTATGGGTACCAAAGGTCCCGGGTTCGACTCTAGCACCACTCAGGACATTTCCCAATCCCGCGGCCCACCGGCGAAACAGTGTGGGCGGCGCCATTAGCCGTGAATGTGCATAAAGTGTGTCGTGAACCAACCAATAAACAAACAAGCTCACAGTGAGCTACAACAACGGCTACCGCGAACGGAGCTCAATCGCTGAAGCAGGCCGGAACACTGAATTGTGGTATTGGAGGTGACACGGAAGAAAAGTGGACGGTCAGACACACATCTCGGGACGAATACAGTTCCAGGTCGTGATAGGATCCGCAGAAGGATCTGCTGACGCCTCACGCGCACGTCTCTAGTGCAACGTCGGCACACCGTTGTTCCAGTTAACATGACCCAGTGACCTATGCATGACTAGCCTAGCAGACTACTTCACGAACACCGCTGTTATCTGCGCGAGTGGCAGGTCATACCTCGCCACACGTGAGTGATAGTGGCATACAAGCACACCACATGCGCATTAGCATGGCCACCATATGGCAACCGCAGCCAATGCGCCCTTTAAACCCAAACAACTAAGATGTGAATTAGCCACGGCTAACTGAGAACATGGCCTGGCTTCATACGCCTGGCACGTTCCGATGCCAATATACCGGAAGCGTTCAGGGTCATGACATGTCATGACAGAACGCTGTTTCACTGTGCACCATTTCCGATCCTCCGTTCGTCTTGGGGCGTACAGGATGTTGAATTGCCGGCGCACCTGCCAGCAGCGTCAACTGCCGATTTTCCTCAGCCCGCCAGGAGCGAAGTCAGCGCAAAGCTGTCGATGTTTTTCCCGGCCTCACAAAGGGCGACAAACAAAACGTCTCTCTTCGGAGGCTGCCCGTGCGCTAGGCTGGCTTACACTTCCGCTTCTGGTCCCGGGAGGGCGCGTCGAACCGACGCGCGCCCCACGGCCGCCGCCGCTGAGAGCCTGCGCGCCGTTTGGCCGGCAAACTGCGGTCCGCAGGCGCTGCACTCTGTAGTGGAGTGGGGAAAGGCGCTGCACTGTGAGGTCGGGTGGAGAAATAGGCGCTGCATTGTGTAGCCGAGTGGAAAAATAGGCGCTGCACTTGAAAAATAGCGATTGGAAAAAAATAGGCGCTGCACTATATAGCAGAATGGGGAAATAGACGATGTACTGTAAATCCGAGTGGAAAAAATAGACGATGCATTGTTTAGGCAAATGGAAAATTGTGCACTACATAGCCGAGTGGAAAACAGGCGCAGCACTATATAGTGGAGTTGAAAATATGGCGCTGCACTATACAATAGAGTGGAAAAATAGGCGCTGCACTATATATCGGACTGGGAAAATAGTCGATACACTGTGTAGCCGGGTGGGAGAATAGACGATGCATTGTGTAGCCGAATGGAAAGTGGTGCACTATATAGCCGAGTGGAAAGCAGACGCTGCACTAGGTAGTAGAGTGCAAAAATAGTCGATGCACTATATAGCAGAGTGGGAACATAGACGATACACTGTGTGGATGAGTGAAACGACACGATGCATTATGTAACCAAGCTGAAAATAGGCGCTGCACTATATAACCGAGTGGAAAATAGGCGTTGCACTATATAGCAGAGTGGAAAAATAGGCGCTACAATGCGTAGCCGACTGGGAGATGCACTATCACAACTCAACACGTCTAAGTGTTAAAAGTGCCGCCTACCAAGCGAGTAGGGAGATGCGTGTAGCCCGAGTAGCGAGATGCTCAAGGCTCGAGATGCTCAAGGCTCGAGATGTTCAAGGCTCTAGATGTTCAGGTGGTGATGATGGTGATGATGGTGGTGATGGTAGTGATTGTGATTGTGATGATTGTGATTGTAATTGTGATTGTGATGATGTGGTGATTGTGATGATTGTGATGATGGTGATTGTGATGGTGATGGTGATGGTGATGGTGATGGATTGTGATGGTGATGGTGATGGTGATGGTGATGATTGTGATGGTGATGGTGATGGTGATGGTGATGATGATGGTGATGGTGATGGTGATGGTGATGGTGATGGTGATGGTGATGGTGATGGTGATGGTGATGGTGATGGTGATGGTGATGGTGATGGTGATGGTGATGGTGATGGTGATGGTGATGGTGATGGTGATGGTGATGGTGATGGTGATGGTGATGGTGATGGTGATGGTGATGGTGATGGTGATGGTGATGGTGATGGTGATGGTGATGGTGATGGTGATGGTGATGGCGATGGTGATGGTGATGGTGATGGTGACGGTGATGGTGGTGGTGATGGTGGTTGTCGGTTTTACGACACGTTGAATGTTGAGTCATGTAGCGTCGCCAATCTCTCACGCCGATTGGTCGCGGGCGAAGTGTAGCGACAGGTGAGACTCGAACCCACAATCTTTCGATCGTGAGACGGGTAATTTACCCCTATAACACTCGTCCCCATGACGATGGTGGTTCGAACGCGTGACGGTCGGGGCGGGAAGGTCCGTGCAGATGAACCTCCCAGCCTGGAGTGGAACCACTTGAGCGTGACCCTCGCTTGTGATAAATGGGAACGATGTCGTTCAAATTGATCTGGCAGGAAGCTCGTCGCACAATGGATAGAAGCCAGCACGAAGGTCGCCGTCACGACAGCGTGCGTCGTATATCGGGAGCTGCCGCCTCAGACATCGAGAGCTGCTTCCTCGTATATCGGGAGCTGCTTCCTCGTATATCGGAAGCTGCTGCCTCGTAAATTGGCAGCTGCTGCCCTGTATATCGAGAGCTGCTGACTCGTATATCCGGGAGTTGCTTCCTCGTATATCGGCAGCTGCTGCCTCGTATATTGGCAGCTGCTGCCCTGTATATCGAGAGCTGCTGACTCGTATATCCGGGAGTTGTTTCCTCGTATATCGGCAGCTGCTTCCTCGTATATCGGGAGCTGTTTCCTTGTATATCGGCAGCTGCTTCCTCGTATATCGGCAGCTGCCTCCTCTATATCGATCCCGACCGGATCCTAGCTTGCCAGACGTTCCACTCATAGGCGGACATCGGTACCTTGTCAACAGCAGAAATTGCCAATCCTGCCAATCCTGACACTCTTTGATCATGTCCGACGAGCGGAAGCGCATACTGGGCCGATATGATTAGTGCAATCAACCGTCGTCAGTGCTCTATATTGATGTCATTCAGAACGTAGCCTGCGTCTCGGAACAGAAACGAGTTCCGCTTCTTGGCAGCATTGATCCTGGCAGCTATGCGGATTGAAAATCACCGTCATGCTGCGCTCAGCTCTTGTACCATGCAGCGTATTTGTTGCCATGCTAAAATACACTTGAAGATCGAGGTGTCTGGCTTGGGACATAGTCATAGTAATAGTCGTATGTTGAGTTCTCAATATTCATGGCTTTTCACCACTCGCGTCAATGCATGGTTCAATCATAAAAGAGAAACTTGAATTATGAAAAACACTAAATGACGCAAAACGTCAATGAAAAGAGATAAAATTATAAAACATGCCGTCAAATACGCCCCAAGCTCATTCTCAATGGGAGGGACCAAGCTCATTACGTAAGGAACAAACCGACGCAGAATAGAAAGGACGCGTTGTGTTCCGAATACGAGATAATTGCTGTCCAAAATTTAAATGCACAAGACCTGTTCCCTCCATTCAAGCGCAGGAAACGAATACCATGATCGGTAACTCGTTTACCTTCAAGCGTGGGAGACAGATCCTCTGGCCAGCGCGTCGTAGGCACTTGTACGCAAACGATTCCCTACCATCATACCTTTCACCTTTTTAACCTTTTGATTAAGCTTATTACGAAATATACAAAAGGAAGACCACTGGCCCGACATGATCTACATCCAGGAGAAGCCAGAACGCTTCACCGGCTGTCTGCTTGCGGCGCGGTATGGAGATGTGCATGTTGAATCTTCCCAAGTCGGCAACACTTGGCAAAGTATGCATCACCATTTCCCCAAGGTTTTGGGAGGACACAACATGTAGTTTTGTGGGAGACATGTTCGAAGTTTTCCGGCCTCCAATATCCTTTAGCTGACACATGAAGCATCGTGTACCAAGTGTCAATAATTTCCCGGGGCCAATGTCATTTTCTTGGCAGCTTCCTTTCATGCAGCGCCGTAGATCCAATGGCAGAGCTCCTGAACGTTCCAGGGACGGTTTCGAGCATCCGGGTGTCATGGCCACCTCAGATGGAAAGTAAGGCTACACCCACGACATCTGTAAGCGTGAAACTCCATCGGCGGTGTAACCTCAGACGAATTGTGACTGAATTGTCGGACAGACAAATTTGCGAAGGTATAGTTATAGTTATGAATGCAAAATTAAAATCAATGGAATTAAAAATTGTTACTTACTTTTTTAATAAAAATTTTAAAAAATTTTACTTCAAATTAAAATTGGAACATTTCACTTGAATATGTTATCTTGTTTCCCTGGTGAAGACAAGATAGTCGAAACGTCAGGAAACATATTTGAATTTTGATCTGAAATAGTAATTCTTCACTCAATTGATTACAAGTTTGCGCTCATCATTATATTATTTTCATGAATTATGACTGGTTCGTTGGAGAACTTATCTGCGAGAGTATCGCCCAACATTGGGCGCAGATAACTTATCTACGACATTGGGCCATACTTGGATCAGACTCCAGACTTGGGACGGGAATCCACTGGGGATAGACAGCTGGGCTGAGCGATATGGTGAACCTACTTAAGCGCGAATGAGCCTGATGGACCAGGCCTTGCCTCACATGACATGTTCCGGGCCTAAGAAGGCTGACGCGCGATGATCAATCGAGCGGTCGAACGTGGTTTCTTTGTACGCTAAGCTTTGTTTTGCTGTTATAGCACACGTCGGTGAGCCCGACTGCCTCGGGAACTAAGTGTTGTCTTGAATTGGACCCATCACGTAGGATGTTCGGTGGAGATCGGACTCGGTGTGCTCATTGCTATTGCTACAACATTTCCAACCCTCTTTCATGAGCCGTCCCGGAAGTTGGCTTTTCCCTACAGTCAGAAATGCCCCGACAATGCTTATTTGACGTCAATGTTTAACGATACGCTACGCAGATAATGTCAATAATTCCTTTGAGTTGAGCATATTGACATTTCGCTATTCCAGTCCTGTCGGCGACATTTCGCTACCACCGCACTGTTGGCCGTGTTTGACTGTCCCCACCCTATTAGCGACAGTTGGCTACTGTCGCTTTATTAGCGACATTTGACTACCCAACCCTATTAGCGTCACTTGGTTTCCCGCCTTATTTACGATATTTGGCCAACCCCACCCTGCCGACGACATTTGGCTACTCCGCCCCCTTGGGGATATTTGGTTACTGTCGCCCTGTTGGCGATATTTAACTATTCCTGCCCTGTTGGCATTGATTGATTATTTTGACTGAAGGGTGCGCTGACTACGTGGCCATGTAGCGCCCATCCGCCCTGTTGGCGACATCCTTACCTCTTCATACGTGAGGGCGTCATCAGTGAATTTCTCATTCAGCTGTCTGAGGATGCTCAGCAGAAGAAGGTAGTCGAGAGCCGTCTCCTGGTGCACTCCCGCGTAGGCGATCCACCGACACACCTGCGGCATCGACACGTGCACTGCAGCTACTGCAGCAACTGCAGCCGCTGCAACCACTGCAATAGTTATAGCTGCTTCAGCCACTGCAACAACTGTAGCCACTGTATTCACCGCAGCGGGCACAGTAGCTGCAGTTGTTACAACCGCCGCAACCACTACAGAAACTGCAGTATCTGTAGGCATTGCAGACACTGCAGCTGTTGCAACCGCTACAACCACTGTAGAACCACACTCAAGTCAGCTACTGCAGTCACTGTAACCTCTGCAGCCACTGCATCTACTGCAGTCGCTGCAGCGGCTGTAGCCGCTGTAGTCACTGAAACTATTTAAACCCTGCAGTCACTGAAGCCACGGCATTCATTGCAGCAGCCGTAATTATTGCAATCATTGCAGTCACTGCAGCCGTTGCAACCACTGCAGCCAAAGCCAGCCTGCATCACTAAATGGCATCAATGTGCTCCAAATTTTCATCTCTGTACGTCTGACTGGGACTGCAACAGCCGCCCCTTGGAAACGCCTCGCACGCAGCGCAATACGATACGGACAGCAGCGTCGCAACGTTCCGCAACATTGTCTGGCTAACGGAGTGAACAGCGTGGGCACAAGGATAAATTATTCGTGAAATAGGGTGGGAAAACACTACTTTCTGAACACTCAATCGACATCCTTCTCCAAGGAGTATCGACATCATGCTCTTTGGCGCGGGCTTATGAAGTCTTCGTGTTTCCTTTCTAACAGTATTTCGTCTATAAGTATCATGTTAATGCTCTCGATAAGGAATGGTGATGCACGAACATTTCGCAATGTAATTTCAGGTGAAGGGATTAACTATAATGTGGTTTGGCATACAGTATCGGTTTCTAGCATAGGTATTTCTTCCCCTGTCGCGAATATAGCTCTTCTTAAATTAAGAATTTCCAGGCAAATGATAAAAGTCCAGTCATATGTACCTACACCATTGGCACAAAGTTGAGTCCGAAAGACATCAAAAACTATTTTTATGACGCTAATTCCATGACAGATTTCGACATCCTTCTGTGCTCGTTTCGACATCTCACATCTAACGAAAAACCATTATTTTAACCCTGCGTGGCCTCCAGCTAGGCGTCCGCGCCCTACGTCGGGCCCCAAATCCGGCATATGAGGAGCATCGCATGAACTAGTGTGCAATGTTAATCACGTGGACGTGCAATTACACCTAAAACACTGCCACTCCAACCGTTCACATTACGCCTTAATCCTGTCGGCGAACGCACATGGAATTGTCCGGAATTCCACGCCGGAATGCGAACGTGCAACGCTCCGCGGCGTTTCTCACCGGCTCGCCATCCACGGCATATCACCGGTGTTCATGCGGGCTCGGGTCGTACGGGTCACGCGATGCAGCCGTTTCGTGTACACTCTCCCGCAGCGCGATCGCTGTCAGACACTGTACATCGGCCCGAGTGCAAACTCAACATCGTGAATTCGGTGCGGACGGAGCGTATTCCAAGTACAGCACACACCTCCCGGCCGCTATCAGACGGATCCGTCCTTCGAAGAACGTTCATGGGGGACGTGTTGACACAGCTGATGCTAATTGGCCGTTTGGGACGTGTACGCCGGGCATTAGACCGGAAATTGTCGCTGTGGATCGGACGGTGGCGGGGGAGGGGAGGGGTAGAGTTATTTCTATGGCGTGCAGATCATAAAAGTTATTTGCGCCGCCTTTGAAGCGAGTGCATCACATGTCTGTTTATAAAAGCGAGTGTTTGCGATGAAGGTGCAGGCAAGTGGACATTTACGTTCAGGGATATAGATAGTGGCAGGTGAAGGTGCATTGTCAGCCATTGCGCCGCTGGGACCTGATTTCATGTGCGCAGGAATCCGAGAATAGGGCGCCAGCGGCAATGTTTGGTGCTAGCCGGTTTTAAACAGTATCGCAACTTAGAGCTGCCTTGGTTACTGGATACTGGATGTTGTCGCGCAAGGGTGGTCGGATAGCAACTGGCTAAACCAGGTCGGAAGTGTAGAAGAAGGTGGGGGGGGGGCTGTGTTGGCGCGTGGAAGACACGCTAAGCTCCGGTCTTAAATTGTGTTCCTGAATTGTGATTGTCGACCGAATGTTGGCGCAGTAGTTCATACGACACGCTTCACTTGTATGGAACCCGAACTCGCAGCACTATCCCAGCAAATTAGTGGGCTTAAAATTTCGTTCCAAGAGTCCAAGATCCATAAACATATGGATTACGGATTTGAGCCTAACCCTGAGCCCCTATGCCTGAGTATTGTGTTCATTTTAGCTGGTTTTCTGTTCCGTGCAATACTGAAAAAGTGCATATCCTCCAGTTGTGTCGCATGCAGTGCTTCAACGTTGCTATCCCATGACCTATTATAGTTTGGGCGGGGATGGCCGAGTGGTTAAGGTGTCGGGCTATGGGTACCAAAGGTCCCGGGTTCGACTCTAGCGCCACTCAGGACATTTCCCAATCCCGCGGCCCACCGGCGAAACAGTGTGGGCGGCGTCATTAGCCGTGAATGTGCATAAAGTGCGTCGTGAACCAACCAATAAACAAACAAACAGACCTATCACAATTGGATAGCGAAATTTCGAAGTTCTGCTGCAGAGGTACGGCGTGACATATCCCTCTCCAATTATGTTGTAATTTTAAAGCGATATTTCCTCAGGGCCTGCCACAGTTCTGAGGCATTATTTAATCACGGCCTATTGCAGTTGCCTGACGCGAAACACTCACACATTGCTGCAGGTTTGTGACGTCACCTACCCACGATCTGCTGCAGTTCTGTGACGTCACTTGCACACTATTTTCTACGCCTATGTGACGTCACTTACCGACCTCCTGCTGCAGTTCCGTTGGACCGTCTGCTCACAGCCTGCTGCAGCCCTGTGACATCACCTACCCACAGCCTGCTGCAGCCCTCTGACGTCACCTACTCACAGCCTGCTGCAGCTCTGACGTCACCTACTCACAGCCTGCTGCAGCTCTGACGTCACCTACTCACAGCCTGCTGCAGCTCGGTCAGGTCACCTACTCACAGCCTGCTGCAGCTCGGTCAGGTCACCTACTCACAGCCTGCTGCAGCTCGCTTGGAGGTCACCTATCACAGCCTGCTGCAGCTCGGTCAGGTCACCTACTCACAGCCTGCTGCAGCTCTGACGTCACCTACTCACAGCCTGCTGCAGCTCTGACGTCACCTACTCACAGCCTGCTGCAGCTCGGTCAGGTCGCCCTGTACAGCCTGCTGCAGCTCTGACGTCACCTACTCACAGCCTGTCAGCCCGACGTCACCACTCACAGCCTGCTGCAGCTCGGTCAGGTCCCCTTACAGCCTGCTGCAGCTCTGACGTCACCAACTCACAGCCTGCTGCAGCTCGGTCAGGTCGCCTACTCACAGCCCGCTGCAGCCCTTTGACGTCACCTACTCACAGCCTGCTGCAGCTCTGACGTCACCTACTCACAGCCTGCTGCAGCTCGGTCAGGTCGCCCTGCACGGCGTGCTGGTGCAGTATCGTGGTGGCGGTCGGCGGCAGCTCCCCGCTCCATTTGTACGACGCGCCCTGCCGGATTTCGCCGAGATTACGGTGTGTATATATACAGCTAGTTAATCATTTGGGCTTGCGGGCGCATCGACTGCGCTGGTCATACAGCGCCCATTTGTATATATATATATATATATATATATATACAGCGTGGCGATAGATTGCCAGTACTCGCTCGTCGGGGGGGTAGCGGGGGGGGGGGGGGCGCGGAAGTCCGCAGCGCGATCATTACATACCGGCTGCACCTCGAAGCATGATGGGCGGAACGTGGGTCCTGCCGTAGGTGCAGTTGTTGTAGGTGTACTGCTGGCAAACCATACCGGAATCGAGGAGAGTTGATGCTGTTCCTGTTCGCTCGTCTAATACCCAAATATGCACGTTATTTTATGCAAGTATATACACAATTGTATTTTGTATATACTTGCACGCAACATAATTACATTATTATATGCATATTTTGTATATTATTATATTGTATATTTTGTACGCAACATAATTACATATCAACTATAATTGATATGTCTAATATAATGTATATATAATGTCATATGTAAAATATATATCAAATATGCACTATCAGGCCAGGGTTGTGGGTCAATGTTCCTTGGCTGTTGGCAAGGCCTGCAACATTGGTTCCTTGACTTTTGCAAAGGACCCCGGCAGAACACACCGATGCTATTTGTATGTGCAAGCGAGCGACGTACGGAAAAGGTGGGCCAATTTTCCTCCAGTGTTGCAATATGCACGATGTGTTCCCCAAACGAGCACCCAGACGTATACTGCTGGCATCTACCGGAACGATTCGCCAGCACAGATGGCGCACAGCGGGCGGGCAATCCGGGAATTGGAGACAGAGCAATACCGAGGTGGCTGGCACGGACTGAAACTGGGGAAGCCAACCGCCTTTACGATCGCTTTAAAATGTGAGCAGGCATTCGGTGTTTTGTCTCCACACTTCCCCACTGTTGGCGCATCAATTATCATGCTCTCGAATTCGACGTGCAGGCATGCAGCCGGTATTCTTCACCTGATGAATGTCTGCTTGGAAGGTAGTCATCGATCAATATCCTGTCCCACCACATTCAGTTTCATAGAACAGCCGACAGTGAGCATTACCTGTGAAAACTCGTAGAAGATTGCCATATACACCAAATATGTTAAAGTCCTAATACTGCAACATTTATTACAAGAAGCATGCACGCTGTGTAATATCAGCCGACGGATAATGATATCTTCGTTACCTTTTGTACTTTCCGGCGAAACATTTTGGGAGTTCGCACCTTAGCCTCCCTGAAGAATTTCAGTAGCCTCAGCATGACAACACCACACATCGATAATTTATTAAATTCATGTTTCGATGGTACACAGACATAGTGCTGCAGGTGATATTCGAAGTTAAAGAAAACTTACCCTAAATTTCGACAGTTCGTGCTTCACAAACATTTCCGTCATTTTCTGCTGCTGGATCAGTTCCGACCATGTATCCTCTTCCGAAACGCCTCTGGAAGAAGAAAAAACTTTATGTGATATACCACCAAACCATGCGCTGCAATGTGAAAAGCTTCTGCAACTTGTATTGTGTACCCAACATTCGAAATGTCGAATGGAGATGACCGTAATGTCAAAGGAAGATAATGTCCGACAGAAAACGCACTTGCACCTTTCGCATTCGCAATGAATTTGGAAATGTATTTATAGACTTCAGTATGACAATGGGCCCAACGAATAACAAAAAAAAACTCCAACAAAGACGTGGTATGGGGCAAACCCGATAATGATTCATTGATCCATGTATCAGACGAAGGCAAGATGCACTAGTTATAGGCAAATAGCTAATAACCAGCTTTTCGTTGTAGCTATTTCAGACCATGTAATCAACAACATAAAAGACAAAGGGAGCATGACCTGCTGTCCACGCACACAAGTAGCCATACCATTAAAAACTGAAATTTTCCATCAAGTGGCCACCTGCCCCATGTCTCCAGACATTATAAGGCGACAATCATGTAATGATTTATTATGTGCTGAAACTATATTAATAATATGTGCGGAAGGCACCTGTTTCCCGTCGTGGTATTTGGTATGGTGGCGTCTTCCTGGAAGCGCATTAATGGCACCATTCATTTGCGCCAGAAATTGATGCATATAAAATAGACGAGAGAGTGTGCCATCTATCACCAGCGTCTCGGGATATACTCCAGACTGATATCTTACGGTGGTCCATTTTCCCTCAGCCTACCCGGGCGACGAGATGGTCTGAAGGTGATAATTTGAGGTGCGAAATGAGCAATGTATAACAGTTTCAGTGTGAGAGAATGTTTTTTTTTTTTTTTTTTTTTTTTTTTTTTTTTTTTTTTTTTTTTTTTTTTTTGTTTTTTTTTTTTGTTTTTTTTTTTTTGTTTTTTTTTTTTTGGTTTTTTTTTTTGGGTTTTTTTTTTTTGGTTTTTGGTATTGGGTTTTTGGTTTTGGGTTTTTGGTATTGGGTATTTGGTATTGGGTATTTGGTATGGGTATTTGGTATGGTATTTGGTATTGGGTATTTGGTATTGGGTATTGGTATGGTATTTGGTGTGATTGGGTATTGGGTATTGGGTATTTGGTATTGGGGTGAGAGTATCGATATGACAGAAACATGCAGCTTGATTCCGAGTGAGGTAGAACCGCAGGGAAATATATCCCGTGTATGGATAAACGTGTGATAAATCACGTAATCTTGGTGGTCCTACCGCCCGGCCGGGAACGCACGCTTCTGAAACCACAATAACCTTTTCGTTGCAGCGCTTCACATTCTATTACTGTTTTTTCACGCAATCGAATGCGATCTTTTGATTTAAATTTAACTAATTTCGCCGAATGTTCGTCATGGGTTCCTCTCAATCAGTGTCGACATACAGAAATTCGGCGGTGGCACTTCCGCTCCGAAGCATTCCGGAGCTGAAACGTCAAATGTCGAAATTTTCATAACTTTTGACAGCGTTTCCCGCTGCAATGCAGTAGTGCAAATTTTAGTGTTCTCCCGCCGGGATCGATCTACCCCGTTTAGTTTGTGAATTGCCAACTTCCAACACCATACTTCCTCTGAAGTGCTCTCAATCAGTGTCCAAAAATAGGGTGTGCGGCCACTTTCCCGCACGCGGGAAGCTTCCAATACGCATGGTAATCGCAGCCATTACCATCCGTCTCGTATACCAAATGGGCGCAGTCTTTGGATTGTGTCCCAGTGCCCCGGCTCCGACCCAGGCACGGGTGGCGCGTTTGATTTCGGCTTGTGGCAGTGCAATTTTGCAAATGCATCGCGTCCGAACTCATTCTGGCTCTGTGTACATACTTGAGGCTGTATAAACACTCGGGAAATACGTCTGATATGAAGGCGGAAAGTCGACTCCACTGCGCCTGCTATGCTTGCCCGAGCTCGTCCAGAACTCCTGCACTCGCTATGCTCTCTGAGCCCCTGAAGGTCTCTTTCGCTGGCATAAATCATTTGCTGAGAGTTCACAACTGAAAATGCTCACGAGCAAAAGAGTTGAGCTATGATAATTGAGGTGTGAGATGTTGGGTTTATGTGAGGAGTGAGGCCCGGGGTAGTTGAGGTCGGGCTGTGAGATATCAGATGGAAGGTGAGATGTGAGTGATGAGAGGCGAGAGGCGAGAGGCGAGAGGCGAGGCGAGAGGCGAGAGGCGAGAGGTGATAGGTGAGATGTGAGAAGTGAGAAGTGAGAGGTGAGAGGTGAGAGGGTGAGAGGTGAAAGGTGAAAGGTGAAAGGTGAAAGGTGAAAGGTGAAAGGTGAAAGGTGAAAGGTGAAAGGTGAAAGGTGAAAGGTGAAAGGTGAAAGGTGAAAGGTGAGAGGTGAGAGGTGAGAGGTAAGAGGTGAGAGGTGAGAGGTGAGGTGTGATAGGATTCAGTCTCACCTGTCCTCCCGAGTGGACAGCCACAGCTTCAGATGAATGCGACCCTGCACGACCGACCTGGACGTTCGCCCCTCTAGGGTGAACCACTGGTCCACACCCGTAGACGGAACGTCCTGCAGTGAAACACATTGTGAACCACTGGTGCACATCCGTGGACGGAACGTCCTGCAGTGAAACACACAGTGAGCCACTGGTCCACATCTGTGGACAGGATGTCCTGCAGTGAGACATATTGTGAACCACTGGTCCACAATCGGGGGGAGTATCCAGCAGTGAAACATATTGTGAACCACTGGTCCACACCAGTGGACTGGCCCTCCAGTGAAACACACAGTGAGCCACTGGTCCACATCCGTGGACAGGATGTCCTGCAGTGAGACACGTTGTGAACCACTGGTCCACACCCATCCCATGGATTGCAATGAAACACATCGGGACCCACTGGTCCAAGTCCTTGATTAGGACGTTCTGTAGACCGACAAGCATCGCTAAAAAAACTTGCTTCACAAAATACACTGCAGGAAGGTTCAGCTCTGTGGTATGTGCAAGCAGTCCTTTGTAAAATATAAATACTAGGCTGTATACTTGGAAATTCGAAAGCCATGTGACTGTGCGAGTAAGTCTGGTATCCACGAAGGTCCGATCACACTAAGAATAAGAGCCATGTATAAGTGCCCACGGATAGAGTTGAAGCATCGCCTCTAGTTTTCCTAGTGCTGGCCAACTCCCCGGTGGTGAGAGCGTGTTGGAATTAAAGATGTGTGAAATACATTTCGTTATTTTGTCTTCAGCGCAATTCGATGCTTTTAGTAAAAACTACTTTTGCTTCTGATGAGCGATCGATAATTCACCAGGACTATTGCATTATATTGTACAACATTTGTGGAGAACTTGAGCATTTCAATTGACGATAGGTCCAAATGAAAAGAAATGTGTTGGTCATTGGATGGGATGAATATAGCAAATAAGTCAGCCTTGACCACGTGGTGGATACCATTACCTAAATGGTCATGTCGCGACCACAAGATACAAATCCTGCGGTACTAACCCGTCGCTTAATATGATTGAGGATGCAGGCAAAAAAAAAGTGGTTAAAAGGATGTTTCAGCTCAAGGAACTATGACGTAGCTGTTGGGTGTCATTGGTGCCTTTCGCAAAAAATATCGGTCTTCCTACTCTGTCTCGATTTCGTGTGTTGCTTTTGCTGTTAATAAGCCAATATGATTAATGTCTTGTGTTTTGCGGTGTTCTATCTATGTCACCCTAACGGTATATTTTCCAAAATCAAATGTCATTGACCTTGATATACCGGAGTCTCAAAATGAACAACTGGGCATTTTTCCCACCCAAACATCATGATCAATGGTTCCTTTTCTGGGCTGGCCAACACAAATCGTGCACAACGCGAAGTTGTAAACCACTGGCGCAGGCCGGTCAACGTATTGCCGCGGGCGTTCTGCGACCTCGATCGAGTGACCCGGCTGTTTCCGTTGACATGTGACAGCCATCTTGGGCCGGGGGCCAGCCAGAAGATAATGGGAACACGCGGAAGCACTTCCAGGTACTGACCACCTCACGCTCGGACAGCAGGGCTGAAGCTTTACATAATTTATCGGTGTAGTAATAATTTATCGTCCAGTAGTGCTAAAGCTCGTGACGTATAAGCACACTGGACGCGCAGAACAGGCTAGTTCGTAACACTCCCCGTTAGTATTCGTTTTATTGGAGAGGCTCTACTGGATATTGCAGGATTGCGACCGAACTTTGGAGGGGGGCGCGACCGATCACTGTATGGGTGTCGCTGAGCATTGAAGGGGTGCTACTAAGCATTGCAGGGGTTCAGCTGAGAGTTGAAGGGGCTTGGCTCCGTCGAAACGGACAGGGATATCCACCAATCACGGGCGGTGTGCGTGCAGCCAATAACCCCGGATACAAGTGTTCTTTGCAGAAGACAACCGACACGGCATACCGATTTCCCGATTTCCACCTACGTCATGCACGTGGCTGAAACCGCAAACGACAGGTTAATACACAGAGTGTTGACCATGATATCAGGATGCCTACCTACCACGAAGAACACCTATCTGCACGAACTAAAATCCAACGAACTTTTCCGCCTGCCTCAGACGAAACCGGCGACCCCGGAACATTGACTGGACTTTAGATGTCGGAAGCGCCACTGGCGACGTTTCGCGTCTGCGGTTTTCTCTATTCTCGCGGTTTTTTCTGCGGTTTTTCTCTATTTCTCTATTCTCGCGTCGCCACGGCCGGCGCCGGCGATCTCTCCGCCGACGCCAGCGACATCGCCAGCACTGCAGCGCTGCAGCACTGCAGTACCTGCAGGCTGCAGTTGACGCAGCCGAGGAAGTCGTCTTGCCCGCCGGAGCCGCTGCGCGCCGACTGCGCCACCTGCTTGAAGAAGCGCGCCATGCCGCGCACGCCCTTCACCTCGTTCAGCTTGCTCACGGCGTCCAGCACCGACTCCTCGTCGTCGTGGTCCCTGTGAGGTCAGGCGAGGTCAGCGCGTTCTTGTTCAGCTTGCTGACGGTGGATAGCACCTACTCCTCGTCGTCGTGGTCCCTGTGGGGTCAGGCGAGGTCAGCGCGTTCTTGTTCAGCTTGCTGACGGTGGAAAGCACCGACTCCTCGTCGTCGTGGTCCCTGTGGGGTCAGGCGAGGTCAGCGCGTTCTCGTTCAGCTTGCTGACGGTGGAAAGCACCTACTCCTCGTCGTCGTAGTCCCTGTGAGGTCAGACGAGGTCAGCGTATGGCAAATATCGATAGCGCGTGTCAGGCTAGGCAAATACGGTTGACGAAGGCCAGGTCAAAGATGGTCAGATCAGATCATTTCGGGTCATATCAGGGATGGTCAAATCAGACCATTTCAGGTCAGGTCGGGAATGATCGAATCTGCCAAGTTCAAGTTAGGTCAAGCATGGGCAGATCAGATCATTTCATGTCAGGTCGGAGATTGTCAGATTAAACCATTCCAGGTCAGATTGGGGCCAGTCAGGTCAGACCATTTCCGGTTAGGTCGGGGATGGTCAAATCGGGCCATCAGGTCAGCGATGATCAGATCAGACAATTTCCCGCTAATATTTCGAGGATCGAGGTGATATGCGTGATATGCGACAGACGAATGAGTCAAATACGTCCAAGCTTGCTACAATATTATCTTTCCGGACAGATCCTCACATCCCGTCCTTTTATATCTCCCTCTAATTTCCGAACTAAGCGTTGTAAGAAAACGAGAGTGGTGTCATCGGAAAGCGCTCGAGGTGTAGCTCGCCCGAAACCACCCCAAAATGTTAAGCCCCCTTCCAAAAAAAGTGACGTCACTAGGGGAGCCTGTGTGATCACGGCTTGCATGTCGATGACTATACGTACATGACTCTGGGGAGTTCATTTTGGAGGAGAGTTTAAGCAGAAATAATTCGGAATCAGAAAATGAGGGGCGAAATCGACCATGGTGCTACAATTTTTGTTCACCAATAATCATTTTCAACTTGAAATATTTTCAGACTTTTCGGTTTTCAATTCTCCTTTTTAAAAAGCTCCTAATTGGTAGAACGGGCCTAATTGGACGACGCGCTAAATCGTCACAGAGGATCTTAGCGCCGTGCGCCTGATTACGGCAGCCGCGTGTAGTGAGCTCCGTGAGATTATACGGATTTTAAACGGTTATAGTCGTGTATGAGTGATGAAAGTGTGCGACAACGTGGCTGACAGTGGTGTCTCCGAATAATGATTTTCGTCTGGCGTTCTTCTTAGCTGTAACCGTTTTCATGGTTGATTTGTGTCGCGCCGATGCCTGATCTGCCCGCATGGCCGGGGCCCAGTCGCCCGGCGGCCCATTCTACCGGTTCTGGTGGACCCCTTCTAGCAAATCAGCGTGCCGGAGGGAGATGCCTACGGGACTCCACCGATATGGGCGCCGGACATCTGGCCGTGGTCTGGTGACGACCCAGGGATCTCGCCCGCTGTTTCCGGCCGGAATGGCAGGTCGCCCCGCCCCACCGACCGTGGTCAGCTGGCTCAGTGCAGCCGAACCGAGAAATACCGCCACCGCGCGCTGACCAGGATGGCCCAGCCGCTCGCCGCTCCACCCACAGAGGGGCACGTGCCGGCTGGCGCGTGCAGCAGAGGCGACGACAGGCGTCAGGCGCTACCGCGGTCAGCCGCACCGACACTCAGCGGCCTGCCTACACAGCGCACCGGTCTTTGACCACTCCACCCAGACTGACGGCACGGCAGACAGCGGGCGAAGAACGACCGCGACAAGATCGCAATATCACGATGGCTCACTTAAATATCAACCACCTGATGCCATCAATCGATGATGTGAACATTCTACTCAGCTCACACGATTTAGATATTATGTGCATCAGTGAGACGTTTCTGAGTGAGGACGTGGATAGCAAGTTCCTACTTTTCCCCGGCTATATCGTGGAGAGGCGCGACCGCGCGTCACGCGGCGGTGGTTTATGCGTCCTATACAGGGACACATCGCGCGCTGAAGTGCTGGCGGTACCCACTACTGGCTCTCCATTAGAAAGTCTGTGGCTACGTTTCCCATGCAAATCTCCATTTATACTCGGTGTGCTGTATCGACCACCGAACGCGCCAGTTGCTCCAACATTGGAAGACCTGCACCATCAGCTAACGCATGTGCTCACCAGGAATCAGCCGTGCTATGTGCTGGGTGATATAAATCTGGACCTACTCCAACCAGATGCGACAGGGGTTCAGCGGTACAATGCGATGCTGCAGGAGCTTGCGTTCCAGCAGCTCATCAGCGCGCCAACCCGTACCACCCCGACTACGGCCACCCTCATCGACCACATTATCACGACGCAACCCGACCTCACGACCGATCCACGTGTCGTGAAATGCACCTTCAGCGACCACGACCTCGTCGCTGTCAACGTCTCGGTTAAACGTGTGCGCCCCAAAGCGCAGGTTATCAAAGTCCGGTCATCCAGAAACGTCAACAAGGATGCCCTGTGCCTCGACTTACTGTAGGCCGACTGGGGACAAGTTTACGCTGCTGAAACTACCTCAGAGAAGTGGGACGCCTCGCGTGCTGTGTGGCAGCCCCGGATTGATGTACACATGCCTCTCCGGGATGTTAAACTCAAACACCCGCCATGCCCGTGGCTACACGACAACGACGAGCTCAGAGACTCTATGCAGAGTCGCGACCGAGCGCGTGAGGCCAGGGACCAGGATCCAGAAAACGTGACGATACAGCAGATGTACAAGGACAGCCGAAACGCGGTCAAAAGGGCACAGTATATAGCCTGTTCAGAGTTTTACGCTCTTTCCTACCGAAATTCTAGGACAAAAACCTGGACGGACGTTCGGCGCTTCCTGCTGGCATCTAAGAAACCGGAGCCCAGAATGGACACACCAGCACACAGCGACCCTGCCTGGGCGGAGAGGCTGAACCGGCATTTCGTCAGCGCTGGTGCAGATGTCGCCACTGCACTGGCCGCTGCTCCGCAAGGGGAGCCACTCTCCCCACGGCCGCCTCGCGTGTGCAGTAGTGCATTTAGAGTTAGGACTGTAACACTTCCCGAACTTTCATTTGCGCTTAAGACGATGGGGAATTCGCGTGCTTGTAGCAATGATGGAATAACTATCGAAATGCTGAGGATGACCTCTAGCGTAATAGGGCCACATTTGCTGCACGTAGTGAATAGTTCACTGCGCACTGGTGACGTTCCAGCCGGATGGAAGGAGGCGAGCGTTTTGCCGCTGTATAAGAAGGGCGATTGTAGCGACCCAGGGAATTTTAGACCAATATCGATATTGAGTGTTGTTGGCAAGCTTTGCGAAAAATTGGTTTGTCTCCAGCTTTCCACGTATTTGGAAAACAATCATATTTTATGCCAAAATCAGCACGGTTTTCGAAGTAGGCATTCTACGGAGACAGCAATGTTAGAGACCGTAAATTTCCTGTCAACAAGTATCGACTGTGGTCGTGTGGCGACCCTCCTAGCAGCGGATACGTCTCGTGCGTTTGACACTGTGGAACACGGTCGGCTGTTAGAGAAGATGGGTTGGTATGGCATTGACGATCATTGGTTTAAGGATTGGCTGCATGGTCGAACTCAAACAATTCAGGGCAGCTCTGTTGGGGCGCTACCAGTAACCCACGGTGTGATTCAAGGTTCTCTATGTGGTCCAAAATTATATTTGATTTTCACGAACGACCTTGGATCTCATCTCCCAGACGGAAAACAGGTCGCCTACGCTGATGACGTACAATTTTTAGACTCAGACACCCTTGCAAATTTGGAAGTATTAAAACAACGAGTAGAGCACACCTTGAGCATGGCTCTAACTTGGTTTACCCAAAATCGGCTCAAAATCAACCCTAGCAAAACGGAGCTAATAGTTGTAAAACCTCGGCGTTTGAAACTGGATGAAAACTTCTCTATCGCATTTGGGAACAACGAAATCAAGTCCGCGCCGCACGCCAAAATTATCGGCATATATGTAGATTCAGCTTTGTCATGGGAAAAACAGATATCCCAAGTAACTCGCCGCTGCTACTGTGTTCTCGTCGGACTGTCAAAATTACGGCACAAAATTCCCCCCAAACGAAAAAGTTGCTGGTTCAGGCATTGGTTTTCCCCCATATCTATTACAATATATCTGTTTGGGGAGCTGCAACAAAGCTCAGAAACACCGAATACAAAAGGTCATCAATTTCGGCGCACGTATCGTCTCTGGCTTAAGTCGACGAGAGCACATTACAGCAACGCTAGAGGCCCTGGATTGGCTGAAGTTCGACAACATGCTTCAGCAGCACGATTTGGCCATGGTTGGAAGACTGCTTGCAACATCTGTCCCCCTTACATTGGCTAGCAGTATTAAGTTCCGCTCCGAAATTTCCAGTAGGAGCACTCGTGGAACTGACGCGAACAAATTAGAGGTGCCCCGCATAAATACGGAAACTGCGAGGCGCAGCTTTCTGTATCGGGCGGCCAGCACGTGGAATAGTAGGGTTGATGCTCAGTGGCGTATTTGATCGCGTGCTTTATCATTTTATCTCTTCTCATCCACGTTTTGCGTCATTTAGTGTTTTTCGTAAGTCGAGTGTCTCTTTTATGACTGAACCATGTACTGACGTGAGTGCTGAAAAGCCATGAATATGGAGAACTCAATATACTACTACTACTAGAGGGCAAAAGAAAATATTAGCGAACGCCTGCTGTAGTGGTAAACTTGGAGCCCCGCCAAGCCGACGGTATGCCTTTTCGGAGAGTCTGGGGATACCTCGCTGCATACTGTGGAAATGTCGCCAGAAATTTTTAATATCGTTGGATGCACGGGCTTGTTACCAGCGAGTAGTGGCTGATGCTAACCCATTCATTGTTTGACGCCAGCACTCATTGGTCAAGCCTGATGTCGCTCACTGACGTGGTACACTGACACTCACTGGTAATCGAATCGAAACGAATCGAATCTAAGCCAACGTTACAATCGTCCTAAGAAGAGCGTCAAATTTAGTTTCTGTGAAATTGTGCACACAAAAACGAAATGTTCACCTGCCGCTGCTTTTGGAAAGTGCATTGATGTATATGCACATGCATATATGTATGTATATGTGCGTATATGTATACACACACACACATGTATATACATATGTATATATATGTATACTTCAATCACATACATATGTTCTTGGATAATTTCCCTTCCGTATTCATGCCTCGAAACAAAATATAAAAGAAACATTCCATACTGAGTCCATTAATTAGATCGTGCTTTTCGATTGCTTATCTCAAAGGTTACGGGGGGTTAGTTCTGCATACAAATGGGTCATGAGCGGTAACAGCTGGTCAGGGCTATAAATCTGACTAATGTAGCTTACCGTACACCGAACTGTGAGTGCAGTATAACATATGCAAAATGATTAGCGCGACCTCGAAAAGTGAGCAGTACACGAAGCAAGTTTGTTGTAGCAATCTGCGTTTCCTCGCAGAATATTTATCGGTGTACAGAAAGCTGCTGTAATATCCAATGCAGGTGGCGAAGTGTTCCTCTGAGATACGTTGTGAAATATTGACGAGGCCTAATGGAACTGAACACTTTGTACATCACTGCTGCATAGCGATGCTTGAATACCTGAACATCGAGCATTTTCCTCGGACGGAAATGTAGTTAATGATTATGTTCTCAACATGTAAATAATACTGAATTAGGGCCAGGCTCACAACATCCAAAATATACAGCTGTGTCCTAGGTATCTAACTGTACAGTTAGAAACAAGGGCAGTCGATGGGCATTGTCGCTTAATGCTGTCTCAAACTGAACGTCCCGCAATGTACTGTGGACTTACCAGATATCCAGATGAAGCACATCAGAAGTTACGTCGTCGATATCTCTGGAAGAAAATGGTGTGTTACAAGTGGGCGGTAGCTGAAGCTATACGAAGTGCATGCCAGCTTGCGAGGGGGAGAGAGAGAAAGATAATGAGAGAGGAAATAAGAGATAAAATGAGGGAGAATAATGAGAGAGGGAGAAAGAGAGAATGAGATGTAGAGAGAGTGAGCGAGCGAATGAGAGATAACGAGAGAGAGGGATAGAAAGATAGAGAGAGGAAAGAAACAGAGAGAGATAAAAATAGTGGCGAGAGAAGAAGGAAGAGAAGTGAGGAGAGACAATGAGGAAAGGTGAGAAAATGAGATGTATATAATGAGAGAGACAAAATGAGAGAGCGAGTGGAAGAGAGATAGAGAGAGAGATAGGCAGAGAGAGAGGGAGAGAGAAAGAGAGAGAGAGAGTGATAGAAAGAGAGAGAGAGGGAGAGTGAAAGGAGAGAGGGAGAGAGAGAGCGCGTGAGTGAGAGAAACATACACATGTACACACATACACATATTCCTACGTATGCATACACCAAAACTGAGACTCATCTCGTCCCATAAACTGTCCGTCCATCTCATGTATATCACGTTTCATCATCTCACGTATCATCCTCCACGCGTTTCCGGTTCTCAGCTCTCTGTCAGTGATAACACCTGACGAGTCTATCCTAAATGGGGAGCGCTTCATTATTATGCATGAAGTGAATGCCAAGTGTCTCTTGAATACTTCTAATGAATCCGACAATGCTATATCTGCTCATATATCTGTTCGTAGTGCGATCCAATAAGGACTGCTTTTAGACAGAAGAATGTGCTTGTTGTAATTAAATGGCAGCTCGATGTATTTCTTGCTATCAATGATATCCTTGTATGCTTCACATTGCCGAGCCGAAATATCATGAACACCAATCTACTCAAACCGTTCGAATGTCTCCAACGCCTTCAGCAAATCACACCTCTTTCTCCTGTATCTTGGTGAAAGCATACCAAGGAGTTCTAACGTGCCAGCATATTCTGCATAATGCAGTCTCCTGACCATTGTAGTAGCCCTCCGTTGAACTCTTCCCAATGGCTGAATAGCTCGCCTTGTGTGTGGACTCCATACTGAATGTACTACTCAGGATGTGGCCTAAATAATGAACTATACAACTCTTCATTACTGCTCTTATGACAAACGTATTTAGTATCTGCTTCCTCACAATGTCTTCGGACATTAAAATTGCCTGTCACAATAACACCGAAGTTCTCAGCCGCCCCGGTAGCTCAGTTGGTTAGAGCGCTGACCTTCATTGGTCTCCCCTGTCCTGGCAAATAAGGTTTCGATTCGCTTCACGCGCTCGTATGCAGTCCCCGGCTGGGAAGAGCCAGCTGGCAGCTGGCCCGACAAGGTCGAGAACGAGCTACCGGGCGGCCGCGTCGGCGCATTGACGGCAAACTCTCGGTCAGAATTCCGGCGTGAGCTGGAATTCGTGGATCCCTTCTCGAATCATGCCAGCAGAAATAATGACCGGTAGCGGATCAATAATTGCTTCCTGAACGCCACTGTGCACTGCCACAAAGATACCGTGCCACTCAGCATCATCCTCTTCATTCTACTGCTAATCTAGAACTCAGTCCATCTCATCATTCGGGGCGGGGATGGCCGAGTGGTTAAGGTGTCGGGCTATGGGTACCAAAGGTCCCGGGTTCGACTCTAGCGCCACTCAGGACATTTCCCAATCCCGCGGCCCACCGGCGAAACAGTGTGGGCGGCGCCATTAGCTGTGAATGTGCATAAAGTGTGTCGTGAACCAACCAATAAACAAACATCTCATCATTCCTACAGAAATACTGTGTTTCTTAAGTCGTGCTTAAAAGTCTCGAAAGTCTCATAAATGGTACTTTTCACACGCCTTACTGAAATCTATATATGCAACATTGGAAGAAGCACCAGTATCAGGGGTATTCCAACAGGCACCAAGTATTCTAATAAGTCGGTGAGGCATGAGCGTCCCTGTCCAAAACCGTCCTGTGAGTTTTCAACAAATTATTTCCCCACAATTCAGATGATTTAGTATTCAAACCCAGCTTTCCCAGGTAATCCGTATTCAATTTTCACCGCAACATTTTATCTCTAACGTTCCGTCCGTTGCAAAATAGAGGCAGCCGACAACGTCGGAAATCGAAGCGTGCAATCCCCAGAGAATGCAGCTACATGCTAAACATTACTTAGCGATGCTACAACGCAATAAGCCTCCCAAAATTGCCACAGGCCGGTCGGGCCCGGCCGCTCAAGCATTCCGGCAGTTGTTCCGGCGGTCGTTATTTGTTTCCGGCAGTTGAATACTCCGGCCGGGCTCGGTCTCAATCCGAGGCGTGTTCAGAGAAACAACTGCTGTTTTTCAGCGCCAGGCTCGAGGTATGATGCCACTCTCTGATCGGGTGAGCACTCGCACAGCACGCGCTGGTCAGCTGCTGTGGACGACTGGAGCACCACAGCAGAGGTGAAAAAAGTATCAACAGGACAACGTACGACGGTGGAAATTTACCACTGCGGGCCATTCCTCCGTGGTGGAAACTCGTCCCGGGAGACAAGGAACAAACAAACTGCTGGTTTGATTCGAGTTTCGGAAAAAAAAATATTATTTACGATTTCTCGAAAAAGTAAAACCCGTAGAATTCCTCGAAATAAGATGAATCCCCAAAAATGAATTGCAATTTGCTCCCCATCCATCCCATCCCCTCCCCTCCCAAAACACGCATGAAGTTTTTTTCCATGTAAAGGAGTTCCTTGACGTCGTACAAAAATCTTCGGCAGCGACAACTTTCCACCGGAAATAGCCTATGGTGGAAATTGGTGGGAAGGCCACAGATCTTCCGAGAGACCGGGGACCTTTCAGGTGCGAAGCAAAGCATGCGACCCCAAAGTTATGTTGCTTCATTTTAGGTCGATCGATTGTTCGCCATTTGACTTTTTACCACCTCGGACTCTGACTCTGACTTTAACTATTACTCTTACTCTTAGTCTTACTCGTACTCTTACTGTTACTGTTACTCTTACTCTTACTCTTACTCTTACTTTTACTGTTACTGTTACTGTTACTCTTACTCTTACTCTTACTTTATTCTTATTCTTACTTGTATTCTTAGGATGATACTTATTCTATCTCTCACTCTCACTCTCACTCTCGCTCTCGCTCTAGCTCTCGCTCTCGCTCTCGCTCTCACTCTCGCCCCCGCTCTCATTCTCATTCTCATTCTCATTCTCATTCTCATTCTCATTCTCATTCTCATTCTCATTCTCATTCTCATTCTCATTCTCATTCTCATTCTCATTCTCATTCTCATTTTCATTTTCATTCTCATTCTCATTCTCATTCTCATTCTCATTCTCATTCTCATTCTCATTCTCATTCTCATTCTCATTCTCATTCTCATTCTCATTCTCATTCTCATTCTCATTCTCATTCTCATTCTCATTCTCATTCTCATTCTCATTCTCATTCTCATTCTCATTCTCATTCTCATTCTCATTCTCATTCTCATTCTCATTCTCATTCTCATTCTCATTCTCATTCTCATTCTCATCTCATTCTCATTCTCATTCTCATTCTCATTCTCATTCTCATTCTCATTCTCATTCTCATTCTCATTCTCATTCTCATTCTCATTCTCATTCTCATTCTCATTCTCATTCTCATTCTCATTCTCATTCTCATTCTCATTCTCATTCTTATTCTGATTTTCATTCTCATTCTCACCATCACTCTCACTCTCACTCTCACTCTCACTCTCACTCACTGCCGTTCCTCTCTGGTCACTGGTTTCCCTCCATTCCGCTGTTTTACATGTTCCATATAAGTGTGCATATCGGGACTGCATAGAATAAGCGCTGTTTTATCGTCAGTGAGTACATCTAATACAATAGTGAAACCTGGCTAGGCATTCCTTCCCGAACGTTCTACCAGATCGTGTTAGACCATCCCACAGTTGCACAGCGTTCTTCCGGCAACGACATATAAATTCCTGCAAATTCCACCCATAACAGGCTTACTGCGAAACTTGTCGTCACTCAACTGAAAAGCAATGTCATTCTACACGAAATCCGTTTATGCTGTGGTGGCTACGAAAGCGCCGAGGAGAACGGAATCCCTCTATCTTGCTCCACTGAGCTGCGAGCACGCCACAGCACAAGCCCCGCGAACAAAAATGCTGGATGCAAAGCTCCCCAGTGCGTCGAGCACCACGTTCTGAAAAAAGCCGAGTGGTTGAGACTAGACCAG
Organism: Imbricaverruca yamaguchii; assembly: GCA_034440575.1. Taxonomy (NCBI): domain Eukaryota; kingdom Metazoa; phylum Arthropoda; class Thecostraca; family Neoverrucidae; genus Imbricaverruca; species Imbricaverruca yamaguchii. Next base: position 370,410 of record JAOTOL010001292.1, on the reverse strand, counting down.
AAAGAATGGTTCGTGACAAGGCCGCAAGCTAAGGCTCATACAATGGAAGTGTACTAAAGTCGACAACTCGCCAGTTTGTCCGCTATATCATGCTGAGCGGCAGTTTTGCTGTTGTAATGTCACGGATTGCACGCCGACGCTTCGCCCGCTCTTTACCTGAATCCAGTGATAACTTAAGTGTGCAGTCCACCGTTCCTCTTGGGCGGACAGTCCACGTGCTGCTTGTGTTGGTTCTGACAGTTCTCTTCGAGGAACTGTCGCGGGTTCTGATTAGCGTTCTTCTTCCAAGCAACCGGCCTGAGTTCTGAGAAACTTCATGGTACGCCAGGCTCGGTGTTGGTAGCACCACACCAATGAGACTATTTCGCGACTGGTTGTGAACGTCGAGAAAGGCTCTGATCTGCTGATGTTTCATCATTGGATTGTGCGCATAAAATTGTCGACAGTCGTTTAACGCCGTTTGATGTTGTTTTCAGCTATTCAGTGTCGTTTGCATGTAGTGCTGTCAGCGTTGTGAGTGCACGTTGATACGTAGGAACCTCGATCTTTCCGTGGCTGTGATTTGTGGAATGAAGTGAATCGCCAGATATGTGCCTATGGCCCACGACGGATGAACTTTTACTATAATATTGCGTTGAGTTTACCTCAATATACTGTTTATGCTAATGCAGAACCCGCTAGATTTCAAAGCGATGGCGTGATCGCCTCAGGCGCTACCTCAGAAGTACACCATGGGAGGCGAGGGGGAGGGGCAGGATGATGCCCTTCCCGCACTGCGAGGTAAAAACATTCGAGTCCAATACATGCGGTTCATAGTTGGCTACGGACATACAAGATAGAGCGATGATAATCAATTCATAACCATAGCGAGTCTTGGGTTTAACCCTTGACCTTCTAGACAGAACAAGTGTAAGGGACGAGTAGTCCAGGGGTAAGTTGCTCGTCTCATAATCGAAAGGTTGTGGGTTCGAGTCTCGCCTGTCGCTACTCTTCGCCCGCGACCAATCGGCGCGAGAGATTGACGACGCTACATGACTTAACGGTCGACGTGTTGATGATATGGATTAAGTGTAGTAATATGGACCCATATGACTGGTTAAACATCCTATAATTTATTCCGTCAATTCCAGACCCAACATTTTTTAAAGAAACAATTATTGTATCAAAATTGTTTTCTGTTACTGCTAATAGCACATAGACATATCTGGGTAGGTGTGTATGCATTCCAAACCATTGATGTTGCATAATAAACGCGTTGATTACTTTTCGAACTGAAATTTCCCCATTCAATTTACTAAGGTCATGTCAATGCTCTTTAATTTACCTTTAATGGCTCTTGTGTCAACACTGAAAGCAATCACTTAAAATTAATCATTGGACTGGAGTGTTGGCCAATGCACCGCAGAGTTTCGTGCCTCAAGGACATCTGGCAACAATTCTGGGAGGGTTGGTAGCTCTGAAGGGCCGACGACGTCTCGTCCATCGGCCCTCTTCAGTCTTGTGAATGTGACTGGCGAATGGGGGCTTGTTTATTGGGTGGTTCACGACGCATTTTATGTACGATCACGGGCATGACGTAGGGGACAATCATAGGGGTAAGTCGCCCGTCTCACAATCGAAAGATTGTGGGTTCGAGTCTCACCTGACGCTACTCTTCGCCCGCGACCAATCGGCGCGAGAGGTTGGCGACGCTACATGCCTTAACGGTCGATTTGTCGTAAAACCAATAGCCATCAGAGCAGCTGTACCATATGACAGGATTCTCTATCAGTGCGACCGCGACCCGCCCGCTGACCGGACTCACCGCCCGAACTTCTAAAAAAGGCCACCCGAACTTCTAAAAAGGCCACCCGAACTTCTAAAAAAGCCACCCGAACTTCTAAAAAAGCCACCCGAACTTCTAAAAAAGCCACCCGAACTTCTAAAAAAGCCACCTAAAAAACTTCTAAAAAGCCACCCGAACTTCTAAAAAAGCCACCCGAACTTCTAAAAAAGCCACCCGAACTTCTAAAAAAGCCACCCGAACTTCTAAAAAAGCCACCCGAACTTCTAAAAAGCCACCCGAACTTCTAAAAAAGCCACCCGAACTTCTAAAAAAACACCCGAATCCACCGGCGGCGGCCGCACTCACAGTCTGAACTTCTCCTCCCAGTGCGGGTCGAGCGTGTTGGCCTGCACGGTGGTGGCGCGGATGAACTTTGCCGGCACGGCGGTGCCCAGACTGTCGCGGTGGCCGACGACGGCCGGCTCGCGCTGCGCCACATTCGTCGACGCCGACGGAGCCGGCGGCGCGGCGGCCGGCCGCTGTTCCTGCGGCCGCCGCTTGAAGCTCAGTCGGAAACTGGCGACACGGAAGTTAATTGGTGAAGAAACATACATACATACATACATGCATACATGTACACACATATATATATATAGTTGGTATGGTATATATGGGCATATATATATATCGATATACATAATGTATACATACATACATATATATATATATATATATAAATATATAATATACATATATATATACATAAATGTACATACATAGAGAGATATAGAGAAATAGAGAGAAGAGAGACAGAGAGAGAGAGAGAGAGAGAGAGAGAGAGAGAGAGAGAGGGAGAGAGAGAGAGAGAGAGAGAGAGAGAGAGAGGGAGGGAGGGAGGGAGAATGAGGGTGGATAGACGGAAAAGGCTGAGGGAAACGATTGACCATATCGAGAATGAGGTTGAGTTAGATTGGGACTGAGAGTGAGAGCAAGAGCGAAAGAGACAGAGAGACGGTGAGGCAGAGCTACGAGATACAGGCACAGGGTGCACAGAGAGACTGGATATGCAGGAAACACGGAGACAGAAACATAGGCGGAAGCGGCGGCAGAGCCGAATTGGAAAGAGCGTGTACACAGATTGAAGCAGGGACGGCAGGAAAATAGCGGGAATAGTTGTTTTTCCGCATGATTGGATGAGAGGACGTCACCTTACGGTTTCAATGTGTCGCCTGAAGCTACTACGAATGGCGTCTCAAGTGACTGAGGAATTGAATGATACACAAAGAAGTGCCTCTAACGACCGGATGGGCTTTGCGTTCGCAAAATTAGTTAATGTCTAGCTGATGGCTTGCCGAGCAGTGCTCAAACCAGCCCCATTGGTTGGGAGTTAATGAACGAAATGAATGAAACGAGTGAGCTAATGAATGGTGCCACTCGAGGAGAATTACTGTTATCTTTATCCCATTCTGGGTTTATCCCTCATTATCACTTAATTCATCAAATTCCTACTTTCTTATAAATAATTGTATAATAACCATACAGGAAATGTGGTGTTAGCGACGTAACTTGAAGCTATGAACATATTTTCAACGGAACAGCTGCGTACTTGTGACACATACTAAGGTTCCCAATGCCTCTTGCTCTTTCGAACATTCCGACACAGGTTCCAAGAAACTGTCGCGAGGTCGGAGCAATTCACACCTTTCGAGGAACTGTCGCGAGTTCTGAGTAGCGTTCTCCTTCCGAGCAACCGCCCTGAGTTCTGAGAAACTTCATGGTACGCCAGGCTCCATGAGTTACCGCTGCGGCGCCTCCAAACTGTGAACTGCCGAGAAACTTTCTCGACAGCGCCATTTCCCGCAGTCGAGCTGTGCGCCCGGCGACTGTGAGAAACACCCGGATTGTCGTCTGGGCCCGGCATGTTCGATTCGCCTTGACTCTGAGCGGTGATACGACTAGGTCATGTTCACCTCATCTATCTCCGCGCACTCGGGAAACCATCACAGTCAGCTGACCCGCCCGTGACTGAGGAACCGACGCGTGTGGATTAATTGAAACCAGTCATCCCCGCGCGCGTGGATAAGGAACCGACGCGCGTGGATTAGCGGAAACCAGTCACCCCTGTGCGTAGATTATGAACCGACGCGTGTGAATCAGTGGAAACTTGTCATGCCCGCGCCGGTGTAATTAATTAGATCGTGCGACTCTGACGACGAAAGGCAGCACACTATCGGGGCCACGACAGGCACGAATTGATGACAGACCGTCGCAGTGTACCAGGTGGCGTCGAATTGGGGGGGGGGTCAGGTGGCGTTGGTGGAAGTGGCGTTGAGAGGGGCCAGGTGACGTTGGGGGAGGTTACGTTTGGGGAGGTGAAGGTTGCGTCAGGGTGGGGTCAGGTGGCACAGGGTGGTCTGGGGGCAGTTGGTGTCAGGGAGTCAGGTGGCGTCGATGGGAGGTGGCGTCAGGGGGACAGGAGGCGTCGGGATCAGGTGGCGTCAGGGGGACAGGAGGCGTCGGGATCAGGTGGCGTCTGGGGGACAGGCAGCACCAGTGAGTCAGGCAGCGTCATAGGGACAGTTGGCGTCGGAGGGACAGTTGGCGTCGGAGGGACAGTTGGCGTCGGAGGGACAGTTGGCGTCGGAGGGACAGGCAGCACAGTGAGTCAGGCAGCGTCATAGGGGTCGGAGGGACAGTTGGCGTCGGAGGGCAGGTGGCGTCGGAGGGACAGTTGGCGTCGGAGGGCAGTGGCGTCGGAGGGACAGTTGGCGTCGGAGGGCAGTTGGCGTCGGAGGCAGTTGGCGTCGGAGGGACAGTTGGCGTCGGAGGGACAGTTGGCGTCGGAGGGACAGGTGGCGTCGGAGGGACAGTTGGCGTCGGAGGGACAGGTGGCGTCGGAGGGACAGTTGGCGTCGGAGGGTCAGGTGGCGTCGGAGGGACAGTTGGCGTCGGAGGGACAGTTGGCGTCGGAGGGACAGTTGGCGTCGGAGGGACAGTTGGCGTCGGAGGGACAGTTGGCGTCGGAGGGACAGTTGGCGTCGGAGGGACAGTTGGCGTCGGAGGGGCAGGTGGCGTCGGAGGGACAGGTGGCGTCGGAGGGACAGTTGGCGTCGGAGGGACGGAGGGGGCGTCGGAGGGACAGTTGGCGTCGGAGGGACAGGTGGCGTCGGAGGGACAGGTGGCGTCGGAGGGACAGTTGGCGTCGGAGGGACAGTTGGCGTCGGAGGGACAGGTGGCGTCGGAGGGACAGGTGGCGTCGGAGGGACAGGTGGCGTCGGAGGGACAGGTGGCGTCGGAGGGACAGGTGGCGTCGGAGGGGCAGGTGGCGTCGGAGGGGCAGGTGGCGTCGGAGGGGCGGGTGGCGTCGGAGGGGCGGGTGGCGTCGGAGGGTTAGGCAGCGTTGGAGGGGCAGGCAGTGTCGGAAGGTCAGGCAGCGTCGGAGGGGCAGGCAGCGTCGGAGGGTCAGGTGGCGTCGGAGGGTCAGGTGGCGTCGGAGGGGCAGGTGGCGTCGGAGGGGGGGGCAGGTGGCGTCGGAGGGACAGGCAGCGTCGGAGGGACAGGCAGCGTCTGAGGGCAGGCAGCGTCGGAGGGTCGGAGGGGCGGGTGGCGTCGGAGGGGCGGGTGGCGTCGGAGGGTTGGGCAGCGTTGGAGGGGCAGGCAGTGTCGGAAGGTCAGGCAGCGTCGGAGGGGCAGGCAGCGTCGGAGGGTCAGGTGGCGTCGGAGGGTTAGGCAGCGTCAGCGTGGTCTGGGGGTGTCAGGCAGCGTCGGAGGGGCAGGCAGCGTCTGAGGAGCAGGTGGCGTCGTAGGGGCAGATGGCATCGGAGGGGCAGGTGGCAGCCAACTGACGTCGCCGGCCGTCCACATCCCCTGGCGGCACGGCGACGACAGGCTATCAGCCGTGCCCACCAGTCGGACAACAGAGCCGTCTGGTGGGCCTCGTAAACAGACGGCGGCCGGGTCCAATAAGCGCGATTCGGTGTCGAACCCAGTCGCGGCGGAGTGCCACTCTGGCGGCCGAGGACCGGACGCGACGGCGGTCCGCTACCCATCGGCTGGAAACCTTTCAGGGTGCATAGCGAGCGCTGAATTTACACGCGCCGGCGGCAGAAGACGTAATAATCCGATCGACAAGCGGAATGCTGAAGGCTAACTTCTCTCACTACCGTACGTGGCCTAGATTGCGCGTGCGCGTGGCCTAGATTAATTAACTGGTGGAACCTTGTTTTTAGCTTTCTACTTGGTACTTGAGCACAATTTGAAACATATTGTATACATGTTATTTAACACTAGATGTACATAAAAATACGTATGTGGTTTTGCGCGCTTTGAACTTGATTGGGCTGTTGCCTGTTGATGATAAAAAGCAGAGATCTACAGACAGCTTTGGCTCTGCCGGTGTCGCATAGCCGTTAGCAAATTTAGGTAAATGGACACATGGAATCGTATGAGCCTTCACGAGGAATCTGGCATAAATTAAATATCTGGTGGATTTTTTAAAAGCTTTCTACTTGGTACTTGCGCATAATTCGAAACATATTTTATGCATGCTATTTAACACTAGATGAACATAAAAAGACGTATGTGGCTTTGCGTGCTTTGCGCTTGATTGGGTTGTTGCCTGTTGGTGAGAAAAAGAAGAAAACTAAGCCAGAAGGCTCTGCAGGTGTCGGATAGCCATTAGCAAATTAATGTGAACTGATGCGTGTTATTCACTGTGAGTTCATAACAGCAGCACGTCACGAGGAATCTGACCAGGACCACAACAGCTATTTTGAGCTGAACCAACATAAATATAAATATGTGGGATTAGATAGCCTATGAAATGAACCTAACCGTACCAATGCAATTCCACTTGACGCACCATTGAGTACATTACATACAGTTGCATGCAGCATGCTAGTTTATGATGCAGACATTCCTTCCCTACGTATGTGGTTCAAAAGTGGCCATTTGAAGCGAAGATTATGTCGGGATAAAATATACTGGTGGTGGTCTCCAGGGTATAAAATGCAAGTGAAAACTGAATTATGTCGAGTTCGGATTAAATGATTTAACCCACAAGACGTGTAGTGATGCATAGTGGGAAAGCGTTCGCTTCTTGGGAGGACAGCTTCTTGTGTCATGAACTGCCAACAGTCCTGAACCGCATACTGATATTGCCGAACGCTTTGTTGGATATCACGATTCAATTTAATGCCTACTCAAGGCCACGATAATGCACCTAATAATCAATTAAGATGCCATTGCCCGGACGCTCTGAAGTTTAGTATATTATTAGCCGCTTCCTCCCCGATCCCCTCAAAATCAACCTGACAGCTTACCTGAGAACCGGAAAGGGACTATAACAATGCACGGCCGGTTGTAGATGATTAAGCAGGAGCAAGAATGTCTTTCGTTCCAGGATGGCAGTAAGAACTAGATTCCCAGCTGCATTTTGTTTTCGAAGATTCAGCGGCCATGTAGCCAGGATTAAAGTGCTTCTACTCCCAGCTAATGCATGGTTTCCCCGTTAGTGCGTGGTAATGCGTAGCAATGTAGCCAATATTACTGTGCGTCTACGCACAGTTAGTGCGTGGTTCCTAGAGTAACAACGTAGCCAGGATTAAAGTGCGTCCATTCCCAGTCAGTGTGTGGTTCCTAGACTAGCAGTGGAGTCAAGATTAAGATGCATCAATTCCCGGTTGCGTATGTGGTTCCTCATCCAGGAACTTACACAACTAGTGCAGAGGACGAGGTATCTGGAGCATTGTTCTCACCTGACATCAGAAGCTAAGTCCTATTGTGTTGCAGAATCCTGGTCTGCATAACCTCAGCCGTCACTGACCTTCACCACCTCAGAAGCCGGGGCGGGGATGGGCGAGTAGTTAAGGCGTTGAGCTCTGGGTACCAAAGGTCCCGGGTTCAACATTCGCACCACTCGGGACATTTCCCAATCCCGCGGCCCACCGGCGAAACAGTGTGGGCGGCGACATTAGCTGTGATCGTGCACACAGTGCATCGTGAACCACCCAATAAACAAGCAAACCACCTCAGAAGCCACCGACCCGACCCGATCTCAAAGGGCCCTGACCTACATCACAGCAGAAGCCACTTACCCAACCTGACCTCGGAGCGCACTGACCTACACCACCTCAGACATCAGTGACCTACACCGCCTCAGAAGCCACCGACCCGACCTAACCTCGGAGGGTACGGACCTACACCACCTCAGACATCATTGACCTACACCACCTCAGAAGTCACTGACCCGACCTGAACTCAGAGGGCACTGACCTACACCACCTCAGTCATCGCTGACCTACACTACCTCAGAATCCACTCACCCGACCTGACCTCTGATGGTACCGACCTACACCGCCTCAGAAGCCACTGGCCTGACCTGGCCTCTGATGGTACTGATCTACACCGCCTCAGAAGCCACTGACCCGACCTGACCTCTGATGGTGCTGACCTACACCGCCTCAGAAGCCACTGGCCTGACCTGACCTCTGATGGTACTGACCTACACCGCCTCAGAAGTCACTGGCCTGACCTGACCTCTGATGGTACTGACCTACACCGCCTCAGAAGTCACTGGCCCGACCTGACCTCTGACGGTACTGGCCTACACCGCCTCAGAAGTCACTTACCCGACCTGACCTCTGATGGTACTGGCCTACACCGCCTCAGAAGTCACTGACCCGACCTGACCTCTGACGGTACTGGCCTACACCGCCTCAGAAGTCACTTACCCGACCTGACCTCTGACGGTACTGACCTACACCGCCTCAGAAGTCACTGGCCTGACCTGACATCTGATGGTACTGGCCTACACCGCCTCAGAAGTCACTGGCCTGACCTGACCTCTGATGGTACTGACCTACACCGCCTCAGAAGCCACTGGCCCGACCTGACCTCTGACGGTACTGGCCTACACCGCCTCAGAAGTCACTGGCCTGACCTGACCTCTGACGGTACTGACCTACACCGCCTCAGAAGTCACTGGCCTGACCTGACCTCTGACGGTACTGACCTACACCGCCTCAGAAGCCACTGACCCGACCTGACCTCTGATGGTACCGATCTACACCGCCTCAGAAGTCACTGACCCGACCTGACCTCTGACGGTACTGACCTACACCGCCTCAGAAGTCACTGGCCTGACCTGACCTCTGATGGTACCGATCTACACCGCCTCAGAAGCCACTTACCCGACCTGGCCTCTGATGGTACCGATCTACACCGCCTCAGAAGTCACTGACCCGACCTGACCTCTGACGGTACCGATCTACACCGCCTCAGAAGCCACTGACCCGACCTGACCTCTGACGGTACCGATCTACACCGCCTCAGAAGTCACTTACCCGACCTGACCTCTGACGGTACTGACCTACACCGCCTCAGAAGTCACTGGCCGACCTGACCTCGACGGTACCACTACACCGCCTCAGAAGCCACTACCCGACCTGACCTCTATGTACCGACTACACCCCCAAAGTACTGACCGACGACCTCGGCTACACCGCCTCAGAAGTCACTGGCCCGACCTGACCTCTGATGGTACCGATCTACACCGCCTCAGAAGCCACTACCCGACCTGACCTCTGATGGTACCGATCTACACCGCCTCAGAAGCCACTGACCTGACCTGACCTCTACGGTACCGACCTACACCGCCTCAGAAGCCACTGACCCGACCTGATCTCTGACGGCACTGATCTACACCGCCTCAGAAGCCACTGACCCGACCTGACCTCTGATGGTGCTGACCTACACCGCCTCAGAAGCCACTGACCTGACCTGACCTCTGATGGTACCGATCTACACCGCCTCAGAAGTCACTGGCCTGACCTGACCTCTGATGGTACCGATCTACACCGCCTCAGAAGCCACTGACCCGACCTGACCTCTGATGGTACCGACCTACACCGCCTCAGAAGCCAGTGACCCGACCTGACCTCGGCTCGCACCGACCTGTGGTGCTTGCGCAGCTTGTCGGCCTGCGTGTTGAGCTGCCTGTCCCTGTCGTCGTCGTCTTCGGGCAGGGAGGCGCGGCTGGGTCGCGGTGATCCCGGCGGGGTCGACCGGTCGGCAGGGGTCGGGCCGGCCACGCCGCCGGGGATGATGCCCAGCATGCAGTAGGGGTCGCTGAAGCCTGCGGCGGTGACACCGGGTCAGCGTCTGACGCTCGGCCGGCGTCCGGGGGAGACGGCTACCTGATCTTTTCCGGGTGGCATGGAGAGATCAATGTGCTGTTATCAGATCGTGGAGTTACTATGTTACATCAGATCATGGAGTTGCTATGCTACATCAGACCATGGAGTTACTATGTTACATCAGACCGTGGAGTTACTACGTTACATCAGATCATGGAGTTACTATGTTGCATCAGACCATGGAGTTACTATGTTACATCAGACCGTGGAGTTACTACGTTACATCAGATCATGGAGTTACTATGTTGCATCAGACCGTGGAGTTACTATGTTACATCAGACCATGGAGTTACTATGTTACATCAGACCATGGAGTTACTACGTTACATCAGACCATGGAGTTACTATGTTACATCAGACCGTGGAGTTACTATGTTACATCAGACCATGGAGTTACTACGTTACATCAGATCATAGAGTTACTATGTTACATCAGACCATGGAGTTAATACGCTACCTGATCTATTACAGGTGGCATAGTACATGGAGAGAGCAATGTACTGTCATCAAGCAAAGGAGTTATTGCGGTCTGTGAACGCCCGACAGACAACCTCTTGGCGCTTGCACTTCTTCGCGTACATCAATGGGTAACTATTGATCGTGCGTTGATATGCATTTATGGAGGTGTTCGTGCATTTGGTTTCAAACTATTTGTCTAATATTCAATGATACGTACTGAGTACAACACCACGCATGAAGAAGTAGCACCTGCACAAAAGCATATTTTACCGTAAGAACATATCTTAGTTCTGGTTACAGTAACAGGATGTCGGTATGGTGCACCCATGTTTCTTCACGATGTATCTTCACATACGCATGGAATAATTGAAATACATGAACCAAAGGTGAGCTATCGGAGCCTGATGACAACAGGTCAGCAAGTGGCACACACCGCTGATTCAAGATACACAGCATCCGGACACGCCTAGAAACGTGACAGTGACACCCATAGCCGCCTCGGCTCAACCTGTGACCCGAGGTCGGCGTGACCTGTGATGACCTCGACAAACAACCGCGACGCTGCTGCGCTGTGTTGAAGAGTTCTGCACGCGCGCTGCGTACAACACGTTATGCGTACGTTATGTACGTGCCATGCACACGTCATGCACACATCAACCACTCGTCATGCACGCGTCATGCACGCGGCATGCACGCGGCATGCACGAGTCGTGCATGCCTTACGAATCAGAGAATGCATGTGAGCTCGTGCGTCGGTAAAATGCCTTCCGAGCAGATGTGCACAAGGGAAAGTGCCGATGACCGTAACTTTTGTGCCGATAACGAAAGTGCTGACAACGAAAGTGGCGATCACGAAAGTAGAAATAGAACAGTAGAAGCTTTTTTGTGGAGTTATCTCAGCAAGTTTGTATAGATCTGGCTGGTATTTATATGTAAACCATCATCGCTTCAATACCTTTTTTATTTTCATAGACTGACAAACAGATTCCTAGGTATTACTCATATACTTCCCATTTTGAATGTGGTGAGATAGTCATTGCTATGAAGCAGGACGACCTATGGTTGTCCTGACTAATGGTTCTGTGGGTATGCTAAAAAAAAACTTCATTTACTTACCCAGTGCAAAAGTTTTTTTTTAACACGCGCCCTGGAGGGGGGGGGGGCGAAATCCGCCCACCCCTCCTGTTTTTCGTAGATAACTCCAGATTTTACCGGCCGATATACGCCATTGTTTGTGTACCTGCCAATAAATGACCGCCGCGTTGTTTGAAGTAAGAAAAATTAAAATCGACCGAAAATTTTTCGAGTTAAGGGTCGCTAAAGTCAAAAAGATTTTCCAGCGCCAGATCACAAATATCGTCGCTGATGCGCTTCCGGTATACTAGCAAAAAGGAAGTGTTCTTGGCAAAACTAGCGACTTGTTTGATGTACATTGTCATGCTACATTGTTCCAGAGTCATGTCAAGTCACCGAGGTCAAGTCAGGTCAAGTTCATAACAGGTAAACACACGGCTCTAGAGGGTGTATGGCGAAATCCGCCAATCCTTCCGATTTTTCGTACATAACTCCATATTGTACCGGCCGATATACGCCAAATTTATCGCGTACCAGCTTAGAAATGACCGGTGCATTGTTTAAAGCAACAAAAGTGGAAATCGGCCGAGAAGTTTTCAAGTTAGGGGCCGTTAAATAAAAAACAATTGACAGCGCCAGACCACAAAAATCGGCGCTGATGCGCTTCCCGTATATTGGCAATAGGGAAGTGTTCTTGACGACACTAGCGTCTTGTTTGATGCATCTTGTTATGCTATATAATTTAAAAGTCATGTTAGGTCGCCGAGGTCAAGTCAGGTCAAGTTCATGACAGGATAATGGAGGCAAACTTGGTCAACTGGAATGTGTCATAAATGCAATTGACTGTCATGCGATTGATGTCACTTTACATGTTACTCCCTATACATCCCGACATCTACTGTTTGTCATTGTGTGCCTAAGCATTTCCATCCTTTATTCATGTATTTCACTCCTTTATTTGCGAAGCCGATTGTGTCGAGCCGCCCAACGGAGCAGTCGGTATGGGAGCCCGGTTCCGGTAACTTGAGCAGGTAATGACCTAATAAAGTGCTCCTATATAGGTGACATGAGGTCAAATGGTGGATCTGACATCTGTATTGCATCAATAGTAATGTCCAAAACATCATTAATGCTATGTTTGGAGCATTTAAACACAACCACAGTGATCCATAACAATGACAAGCCAAACCACGCAAAACCAGAATATTTTGCTATTTTGACCTCATTTGACCTTGAAGATATTGACCTAAGGTCATGCACTTTGCACACAATATAGTTCACTACCGTGCCCATCCACCCTGTGAAGTTCGTTGCTCTAGCCTTCATAGGAGCTGAGATCTTAGGGGGGCCGAATCCGCCCCCCCTCTCCAGGGCGCGTTATTTTCAGAGGCCCTCCAGGGCGCGTGTTAATGTGACGAAATGATTAGAGAGAGAGAGAGATAGAGAGAGAGAGAGAGAGAGAGAGAGAGAGAGAGAGAGAGAGAGAGAGAGAGAGAGAGAGAGAGAGAGAGAGAGAGGGAGAGAGGAGGTAGGGGAAGAAGATAAATGGAAACACAGAGACAGATAAGTCTCCACTGCGCTATGTGCGGCATGACAAAGCGACTGAATTACATCGCCAGCATCCCACTCCCAGCACCGGCATTACTCCCGCAAACCCACCGGACTACGGCAGCCCGGAGGCGATCTGGGACGACTCCGCGGAGCTGCTCGGGCTATCGTCTGTCCCCCTCCCCCTCCCGTTCGCCCCCATCACTGTCAGCTGAGTGACCCGGCCCGAAAGTGCGGGTCTTGTCTCGGAAAGTGCGGCTGGCGTCCCGTGGCGGGGGCGGCGGCGGCGGCGGCGGCGGCGGCGGCGGCGGCGGCGGCGGTGGAATACGTGACAGGACTGGCAAGCAGCTCGTGTTGTCTCGCCACCTCCGTGGGCAGCGGCCGAGAGGCCCGGAGAGTAATTCGCCGTCTAAGCTCCTCCAGACTGACTTGAAACGGCCCCCGGGGCGACAAGGATGGACAGAAGGGTATCTGGGACGAGCGTATCTACTCGGCCGTTGTGAGTGTTAAGTTGCGGTGGGAAACAATTCATATTGCGACAATGCTCCCATGCCACCCAGTTGGTCCATTATCTTACTCGGCAGGTCGTAATTATACTCGAGGTGTGCAGCCAATAATATTCGAGTCTGGAACCACTGGCTCCTCTTCACTGTGCTCAGCTGTTCAGGCAAGTAATGGTAGCAGATGTGTGCTGGTAGCGGTAACACTTGGAACCGATTTTCTCCACCGAAAACCAATTGGTAGCAGAGTTATCGGATAGGGGAAATACCCAGCAGAGAAATTGCTTTGGCCTGTAAAACAGATTATCTCGCAACTGATCCGATTTGTACCCGCTAACTAGATCGGCACGGTATTACCTTCATCGTCTGCGGTCGAAGTGCCCGGTGAAGACCCCCCCTTCCCTCACGGTGCAATCGCATTCACCATGAACCCCAGCAATCCGCACGGCAACATTCCGATTGATGACGCTGCTGACGTCACCACTGTCGCCATGGAAACCAACAGAAACCAGATTAACACGTGTGGGATAACTGCTGCTGAAATCAAAGTGCCACTTACACACTGTTTAACAAACATATATGCAAGATTCGGTGACGATTTCCCCGAACAAACGCATGGTGTGGGCATGGTAAATTGTATGGCCCCTCCTTGAGCCATTGTTTTAGCGAATTAGCTAGAAATGCAGATTCTGGCAGGATTCCGGCCATATACATGCGATGCATTGACGATGGCCAGTATATCTAGCAGCCTGGGATGGCCACCCTGGGAAATTACTCTGCCTTCGACGTTCAAGCTCATCTGAATATTAACTTCGCCGCAGAAATAATGCACACACATCCCCATGACAACCGGGGCCCGCCCTTTCTTAGATATCATCATCCCGGTTCGAGGAGGAGGAGAGCGTACGACGGAACTGTACAACAAACCTCAATCACCCTTCCCTTCAACTCGACTCATCCCATCCAGACGGCAAGGGCTCTCCTAAAGTCACAAGTTCTAAGAGCAGAAAGAACAGAATCAAACAACATAGCTCAAGATGGTGGGCCTCCAAAATTGGAAAACTATTCAGCCGAAATGGCAACTCAAAAAGGTTATCTCCAGCGCAAAGTAGCACATACATCAACGGACAGACAGACTGTGTGAGTGTCACGATAAAAAAACTAAAAATCCACCTGTTTCACTCCCCAATACATAGACAACACCCTGACGGACAAGATCAACCCAGCCATGAAACAGCCGAGACAAGCACCACAATAAAACCCTGACGAGATCTGCCCTGCAACCAGCAAAACGTCCTGCTGGCAACAGACAAGGCAGTGGCACGCAGTGACGCCGATCTGCGAACAAACAAAAAATTCCACACCAATCATGATTTTTGTACTATAAACTCACCATCGAAATGCTCATTAATATTCTTAAGCATCCCACACAGTTTTAAAAACAAATTATGTAACATCAACCGTAAATATTAGCTTTCGTTGGATACATATTGATAAACGAACTAAAAATGTATGGAACAAATCCGAATCATGAAAAGTGTTTACACCGATCTTGTTATACATAATACAAATCGCTTTTCCAACGCCAATGCTAGCGTTCTTATAAATTGCAACCGCTTTGAGTAAATTAAGTACGACACAAAGTAGACAAATATGTGTTTGAATTGCTATTATAAGGCAACTGTGCATAAACGTAATATAAACATCACATATTATTATAGCGTATGAATAGTTCTTTCTAGCATTAGTTTTTATTGTAGACCACAGCACATTTGCGTGCCAGTTCGATCGGGTCGCGAGAGCGAACTACTTCTGATGCATTCTGCACTGGGAGCAGTAGAACGGCAAGCATCACTCAGTAACAATGCAGCCCCTCCTTACGTCCAGACCTTGTCTTCACTCTGAACAGCTCCTCGTTTGCGAATGCTAGACTTTCCGGATGCATACAAGTGCATCACTTCAAGATAACATCGCGGAGTTTCCGGTCATCGAAACACGCTCCTTGGCACGAACCGCAATGATTGCCATCTGCGTGATTCTGAAACTCCAGGAAAACTTGCGCTCGAGCTTCGCAGGAAACTTTCCGGACGTGCAGCCACCGACAGCCAGGCGAAGGCGACGGGAAGCCACTTGCACGAATTGCGGGGTCCGCTTGATTAAGTGCTCCCATAGTCACGCCACGGCACGGAACGCGCTTAGACAATTGGAACCGAGCATAGCACCTCCGAGTGATCTCATCCTGAGCACATCTGGTGGCTTGTAGATGAGTGCTTGGCTATTGCTTTTCAATCAATGCTATTCTACACATTTGTATATGATGAGAGGTGTATTCCTAGAAGAAAATACTTGGTCGTCTATGCCATACTAAATTACACCGTCACTGGCTATGCTAATAGTGTGATAGTCGGACTATCATATAACTATTACATGCATACACTCACGACGACATGTTTATTTATATATATATATATGTATATTCAGCTAACCTCCGTACAGCTAAATTGACATCACTTTGCCAAGAGGTTTCTTTATATTTCAAAGCTTCAACAGTTTGAAAGCACATTGCACAGCAATTGCGTCTAACAGATATACGGATTTTAAAGATCGCCCGACAAAACTTGCACGCGTCCTTCAAATGCCCTTCAAAACACGTAAATATCATACTCGATGTCACATGCATTCTGCACATCCCTATTGCATCTAAATCCCTTGGTGGACAGCATCAGTCGATAGAGCAGACAGTGTGGCGTGGGAGACGGAGACACACCGAACAGTGTCGCATGTGTCACACCGAACAGTGTCGCAGGTGTCACACCGAACAGTGTCGCAAGTGTCACACCGAACAGTGTCGCAGGTGTCACACCGAACAGTGTCGCAGGTGTCACACCGAACAGTGTCGCAGGTGTCACACCGAACAGTGTCGCAGGTGTCACACCGAACAGTGTCGCAAGTGTCACACCGAAAGTGTCGCAGTGTCGCAGTCGCAGGTGTGTCACACCGAACAGTGTCGCAGGTGTCACACCGAACAGTGTCGCAGGTGTCACACCGAACAGTGTCGCAGGTGTCACACCGAACAGTGTCGCAGGTGTCACACCGAACAGTGTCGCAGGTGTCACACAGAACAGTGTCGCATATGTCACACCGAACAGTGTCGCAAGTGTCACACCGAACAGTGTCGCAAGTGTCACACCGAACAGTGTCGCAGGTGTCACACCGAACAGTGTCGCAGGTGTCACACCGAACAGTGTCGCAGGTGTCACACCGAACAGTGTCGCAGGTATCTAGCACACATCATCCGCCGGCAGGCACGATTTGACCTCCGGCGCTTCTGTATCCGATCGCATGCGCCGGCAAAAATAACGAGACATCTTCAATGAAGTTTGAAAACCACCGTCATCAGCATGTCACAGTTGATAGTTAGAGATCCGACGAATCCCCGGAAAATGGAGTACGGTTCAAACATCACAACCTTGGTAGATCAAATCTGAAGAAATTGTATCACATTGTATGTAAATATAACAGATCTTAGGTGATCTAAGACGTGAAATATTACACACGTAAAATCATTAACTCCAGTACAGCAGTGCAGAAAGATAACTAGGAGGATCAAAGAGGGTATCAAACAGCTTCGGTGAACATGGTGACCAGATACCATAACCACTATTTGTTACTTCATTTGTCTTGCATTGACGCTTTGCTCGATGATTCAACATATTGCACGCGCTGCTTCATCCTCGTTGTATTTTTAGACTTAGAGTTGTCAGACCCATGATCGCCTTGAATTGTTATGATATTACTATTGAAAACTTGCAACATTACGATTTTCAGCGAGATCGGTAAAGGAAATGGACATGATCTTCGCCTCGTTCTCAGAAACATCGAGTATATTTATGACATGCCAATAACTAATCACCTGATCAAATACATATTAATTGAGTTGTCACGCTTGAGCAAGCTGAACATGGAAGAAATTTGACAATCATCAATCGGATCCAAGTTTGGGATTCGTTCTCAGGCACATCATCAAAACAATGTTTGCTGTCGGAATCCTCCCAGGGGTCTGACAAGGGTGACCTACGGGACGTGTGGGTGTGACCTGACGCCTCCGGCGTCGCCGCCGCCAGCGCCCAGGGTCAGGTCAGCTCACTCGCCTACCTGGCACACCAGTGTGACCAGATTTGTGCTCAGTCAA
The DNA here is from genome assembly GCA_034440575.1 of Imbricaverruca yamaguchii. Lineage (NCBI taxonomy): Eukaryota > Metazoa > Arthropoda > Thecostraca > Neoverrucidae > Imbricaverruca > Imbricaverruca yamaguchii. The sequence continues at coordinate 352,677 of JAOTOL010001292.1, read as the reverse complement.
ACATCGGGGCATCGGCTGTGAATAAGACACTTCGATTTGTATATGCTGTCAATGGTGTGAATAAGAAGTCGTCGAATTGCAATTGCAGTTGGATATGCAACTGGAAAACAGCTACGTGATATCGTTTCATATATGTGTGGTCCTCTACAGCAATATAAAAGCCTGGAATTGAAGGAAACTCACGGTGGCTGCATTTTATGCATGACAAATCACTAGATATCACAGATATTGGCCCGTCAAAGATGCAAGTGAAAACGAAACAGCTGACATGATGTCAATATTTTTTCCTGTTTCGTGTCCCTCTCCACCAAAAAGTTTTGATTTCGACGCAGGGTGACATACGCACACCATCACATCGGCTATGTTTGTCGACGGAAGCGACTTGTTCCGCTTATGTCTACGCATCAGCTAGTTAGTTCTCAGTTAGTTGCTGTTAACTAGTTGTTGACCTCGTTAGTTAATTGCTTGAATCTGACGGTGAAAACACTGCAAAAGGTGTACCTCGTTAAATAGATCCACGGCATTCCAGCCAAGTTCGAGCATTGGTGTATTGATGTCTCCAAGGCAATGTCTGTCAGGAGCGTTTTACGGTGAGCGCCTCAGGCGCCGGCGTTCAGCCGAGCGGCAGTGTTGCCAGACCAGCTGCCAGTTCCCGCGGCTCGTAAACAACGGCTGACTTCACTCCAGCTAGGCCGACGGACTGCTCGCGGGCATATCGTCGTCCGCTTCAGGTTCCGCTTGGTCTCTTCGCCCCGTTGACAGTCTGCATGACGTGCTAAACGATGTGAATCGGGCCAGCCAGGTCGTATACAAGCTGAATATTTGCCACTTCATCAAGGCAAACAATGCAAGGAAGCTGGCCTCCTGACTAGAAAGTCGCCGAGTCCCGATAGGCTGCGTTTGATCATGTTGTATCCGCCGCCGGGCATTCGTCCGCGTGTATTTGTGCGCGACGATGGAAAGCGAGAAGAACTTCTAGATCAGACAAGCGTGCGACACTAGAGCCGCCAAGCGGAGGACACGAACATCAAACACATCACGAGGCATGCGAACTGAACGTGCAGATCATTCGGCAGGCAACGAAGCAATCACTTGCCGCCGGGCACGCGGACAGCATGACAAGCCTGACATCGGTGCCATGCCGGACTCGGCAGAGGTCGGCATCGAGGCATGCCGGCGGCCACGACAGAAGGAAACCCGGGCAAGCCTGATGTCGGCACCACCAAACAGGGTGCAGAACACTATGAAGACGTGATCTGTTACCAGCGGTCCCGGGAGGCAACGGCAGAGGGTGTTCCTCCTCGACGAAGTGAGACTCTGGCTCCTGGGAGAACTGCTTCCAACCCCCGGGCACAATGCCCATCATGCAGTAGGGATCGCTAAGGCCTGGGAAGCACGCAGCACGTAGCAGTGACGCTTGCCCGAACACCCGAACGACACTGACACAGCAAATCCACGTTGGGGGACAACGAAGAAGAAGAAGAGCCTCGGGTTATTTTACGACACCTTCAACAGCTATGTCATACAGCATCGTCAGCCTCTCACGCCGATTGGTCGCCCGTGGACTGGAAAATCCCGCCGGTTGCGGTGTGCGAACCCGTGATCTTGCCGTCAAGAGTACCGCACCCAACCGATTGAGTTACGGCCCGATTGAGAACAGCGATAACGCATCAGGTACGGTGGGGGTTTCACTGAGCGTCCCATGGTGGTGTTTGGTATCGGACACCTGGACACAGGAGGCATCGGAAGGGATGCAGCTCAACTGACATCCTAACGCTCACAGCGCCCTTTTAGTGCTAATGTCTATGCATTTTAGTTTCAGTTGTGGAAAAAGCTTGACAGAATATCAGAGTCAATGCTGAGGATAAGCTTTTTCCATTGACCCTGAACCCACCTCCAGATCTGGAGATTCCAGTTACGTAGCCAATTTTTTGCAGAGAGTATAACGTCCCCACACAGTCGGGCAAGGCCGCCTGATACTTGCGCCTGTGACCTTACTTGGCAAGTCGCCAACTAACCAATCCAGCCGGAGGCTTCAATAGTGAAGCGATGCGGTCCGTTGTGTCATGACGAGGAGACCTCTGCGGGCCAGCGATCTATCTATTGAGCTAACCAGGCGGTAAACTGAGCTAACCTGACGGTAAACTAGCTAACCTGACGGTAAACTGAGCTAACCAGGCGGTAAACTGAGCTAACCGAGGCGGTAAACTGAGCTAACCTAAACAGTAAAACAACCAGGTAAACGAGCTAACCGGCGGTAAACTGAGCTAACCTGACGGTAACAACGGTAAACTGAGCTAACCTGACGGTAAACTGAGCTAACCTGACGGTAAACTGAGCTAACCTGACGGTAAACTGAGCTAACCTGACGGTAAACATAACTGAGCTAACCTGACGGTAAACTGAGCTAACCTGACGGTAAACTGAGCTAACCTGACGGTAAACTGAGCTAACCTGACGGTAAACTGAGCTAACCTGACGGTAATGAGCTAACCTGACGGGTAAACTGAGCTAACCTGACGGTAAACTGAGCTAACCTGACGGTAAACTAAAGAGCTAACCTGACGGTAAACTGAGCTAACCTGGCGGTAAACTGAGCTAACCTGACGGTAAACTGAGCTAACCTGACGGTAAACTGAGCTAACCTGACGGTAAACTGAGCTAACCTGACGGTAAACTGAGCTAACCTGACGGTAAACTGAGCTAACCTGACGGTAAACTGAGCTAACCTGACGGTAAACTGAGCTAACCAGGCGGTAAACTGAGCTAACCTGACGGTAAACTGAGCTAACCTGACGGTAAACTGAGCTAACCTGACGGTAAACTGAGCTAACCTGACGGTAAACTGAGCTAACCTGACGGTAAACTGAGCTAACCAGGCGGTAAACTGAGCTAACCTGACGGTTAGTGCACAAGCGCAGTGCGATCACGAGTAATGCGGCATCATTATGCACTCCGTCTCTAGTGCAAAGTGCGTAATTTGGTGCACTCACTCTATCATTTTCACGCCGAAGTTTTTCGCCACTTCAGGCGGGGCAAGTAGACCCGGCTTCGTCGTGTACGGGAGTGAAGGACTAGCTCAGTGGATGGGGTGCACTAACCTGCAAAGGTCTCCTGTTTTGGAGTGACGAGTTGAGTCGCTTTGCGAGCTCGTTATTTCCGTTTCTGACTAAAATGACCACTTTGCAAGTGGTTGGTTGGTTACTGGTTTTACGACACATCGTCTGTTGAGTCATGCAGCGTCGCCAATCTCTCACGCCTATTGGTCGCGGGCGAAGAGTTGCGACAGGTGAGACTCGAACCCACAACATTTCGATTATGAGCCGAGCAACTTACCCCTAGGCTACTCGTCCCCCTTTGCAAGTGGTCAGGCGAGGTTGATTGCCACTACGTGCCCGTATTCGACTACGAGTGTAGGTTAGGGAATACATACAAACTGTAACGGCACGATATGCTATATCCTCAGGAAGGCACACCAACGTTTCGGCGTAATGACTTCGTCGGGGACAACCCTCGATGAAGGCATTAATGCGCCGCTGGAAAGACAACAACAAAAATACGCATGATTTCCCTGGGGGCATGTGTGGTCATTAAGTCGTTGATGTACCTTTCCTGATAATATAACACCCTGTGCCATTGTACTTTGCGTTTAACTTGTCCAATGAAGTATTAACAGGTCAGGGAATGAATGACATTTTTGTTGAAGCAAAAATACTTAGGTAATGTCTGGTCAAGATCCTCTAAACCAAGACACCAAGGAAATCCGCAATCGTAGGGCTCAGAAATAGCCTTCAATAATCTTTTTAATGTGCCAAAGTTAGCCGACATAACAAGTAGCTTTAAGCCCTAAAAACGTTGGACAAGACAGTACTTTGTCATTTGAAATTAGCTCATGCAAGTAACATTGGACCAATAAGGGTGCCACATCAAATCTGTCGTCTGATTTCCGACCACTATCGCTGCCAAGTTCATGCAAGCGTCCCAAGATATCTGAAACTCCGGTTTCAGACAACATTTCAGGCACCAATGCATTATCTGATCCAGCAATACGTTATCTGGAACCGACATTGAAAAAGAGCATTTCAATTTCTGTTTTGTTTTTCTTTGCACGCGTGCCAAACGATGCTTGGTCTCCTAGCTATGAAAAAGATTGTTGGCTTTTAGAGAGAGTACAAAAGAGGGCTACAAAAATGGTTAATGGCATAAGCAACCTGGCATAAGAAGAAATATTGAAGAAATTGAATATGTTTTTACTTAGACATAGAAGGCTGAGAGGAAATCTCATCGAGGTCTTTAAATTTGTACATGGTCTGGAGAGGGGATATCTTGGGGAAATGTTTTACTTGAACAGAAATGATCCAATTAGAGGTCATAAATTCATAATTAAAGTTAACCACAGCAGAACAAGGTTAAGGCAGACTTTCTTCACCAACAGGGTAGTAGAACACTAGAACCAGCTGCCATAAAACGTTGTCAGTAGCAGCACATTGAACATCTTTAAAAAGAGCATAAACAATCATTATAAGGATAGAGGGCTTGCTTTTCAGTATTACAGGGAGGGCTGATTGACATCTTTGGTGGGCAACTGGTTCAGTGTACAGAGTGCAACCAAGAAAGGCCCTTGTGGCTCATAGTTACGCTAATCTTTTATGTCTTTATGTCTTTATGTCTTTATGTCTTTATGTCTTTATGTCTTTATGTCTTTATGTCTTTATGTCTTTATGTCTTTATGTCTTTATGTCTTTATGTCTTTATGTCTTTATGTCTTTATGTCTTTATGTCTTTATGTCTTTATGTCTTTATGTCTTTATGTCTTTATGATACGCGCCACAAACGCTTGTCCAGTTTGCTCGCAACAACACGGAGCTCGATGCTGACCCAACCGACCTGCATGCCGATGCAAAGGCACTCACCAAACATCTCAGCACCTCACTGCACAGCCGGCCAGGGACGGTGCGAAATCGCTTGGGGCAGTCTTGCCCTTTCAAAATTTGCGTGGTCAAGACTATAATGTTTGCCTCTTAGAAGTACAAAGGAGCCAAGTGAACGTTCATCTAAGTAGTTTTCATGGCAACACTACATTCTGGTTTAATTTACGGACAGTAATGGTTTTCATTCTCACCCCAATCAGAAATTGCAAGTAAATATAGCTAATATGAGTATGTTTAATTGCCTATTAGAACATATGTGCCAGAGTAGAAAACATTCCACATGGCATCAACATGGTAGACAAATATTGTATCATTAACCATCGCGAATACAACAAACGTCACACGTCTTGTTATGCTATGCTATGGTAGGATACGATTAAAAACTATGCCTTGTATAATGATATACCAGGAACGACGCAGAGACATTAACGCGACCAACAATGTATGTATTGCCTTAATCCTCGTGGGGGGTGATTTTACGTCCCTAAGTCATTCTTCGGTGATGGAATAAACAGCGGTACGCCGCGTTTGCCTGGGTTCTTTGGCGACGCATCCGACTGCTGGGTCATAGAGCGTCGCCAACCTCTCACGCCAAAAGGCAGTGCAAATGGCCTTTATGGCCCGGCACGCCTAGAAACACAGCTCTCACGCCGGTTGGTCGCGGGTGGACTCGGATACTCCGCCGGTTGCGGGATTCGAACCCACGATCTTATGCCCAAAAGCCCAACTCCCTTCCGACCGAGCTACCGAGGCGCCGCGGCGGGCCGTGCTGTCAATTCTTCAGTATCTAGTCCCTCGTCTTTATTGCGGCTGATGTGAAAGCTCCAGCTTCAGGCCATGTAAGGTCACCAGCGTAGTTCATGTCAAAAAGGACCACCTCCGAAAATATTTCAGGGCCGAATACTCATCTAAATGAAAAGACATTGAACTAAGATTTGTTATGCGAGTACAGTTAAGCAGTGTGTTTAAAATATGTTGGTTGGTTATTGGTTTTGCGACACATTGACCGTCGAGTCATGCAGCGTCGCCAATCTCTCACGCCGATTGGTCGTGGGCGAAGAGTAGCGACAGGTGAGACTCGAACCCACAACCTTTCGATTGTGATACGAGCAACTTACCCCTAGACTACTCGTCCCCTGTATAAAATGTGTATCACGGAATTCTGTTTGGGATAAGATCAGTGACATAAGATAACGGAGAAGTTTGACCAATTTGCCTATTTCTTTAAAATGCATGTTCTCCTAACCATACGTGTCCCTTGGTTTGCCTGCAGAAATTCAAGAAGTTCCTTGTCCAATGTGATTGACCTCCATAAAGTGACCGGAGGTCGGGTGAGGATAAAGTGCGCTAAGTGGGCAAAACCTCCTTAAACACTATCATTTTTAATAGTTTATTTCGAGTTTTCATGGCCTAAATAGTATCAAGCTTGCATTCCACGACCTGAATTACCAATTACTGAATCACGACCTGAATTACTCGGTACATGTCCGATGTCTATGTTTAGGTATTGTTAGGCTTATATGCATAAAATATATTGAAATAAAGCACAATGCATGATTTAATTTGGCAGTGCTAACAAAACGTACACCGTGGATTCTTGCTTGGGAGCAGGTCAGTGACCTAAGGTTACTGCTAATTTTGGCTCATGAAAAACCAACATGACTATTTTGGAAATATGTGGCGTGAAATTCGCTGTCAAATGGCATGGGTATTAACTCTGTCTTCACCAGAAATGAACACATGAAATGTTTTTTTTTTAAATTCAGCTTTGTTCTAAAAATCGCCATTTTACGTTTCACAATTATTTTATAATAAAACGTGACGGCATGTTCGGGCCCCATTCATCCAGGGCTTTCCGATGATACCGTTTCGTTTTCGCGTACCACTTAGCTGGGACGTTATAGGGTGGTTTTAACAACAACAATAACAACAAATAATAACAACAACAAACCCTTAGACGGGGGTGTGAGATCGGAGAGACCGAGTTAAAAGTATGCTTTGTTATCAAGGAAAGTATGCAACTTTCATGCCTAGCTACATACTGGGAGCGAAACATTATATCTAGTTGACATTCCCCAACTGAAAGGCACCCTCTGTTCCCCCTCATCTCAGCTTGGCTTATCTTGCGATATCTAGACAGATTACCAATGCTGCTGGGATGCTGAATTTGAGAAGCAGCATTGCTACGCTGCGTTGCGAAATTTAAGTGGTTGCACAGTGCATGACAATGGAATAGACAACGACACTGTGCACTGATGTCTGTCAGCGCACTGTTTGTATTCTTGCTTTCTTTTTGTCATACTTTAACTTGGCACTGGTAGATAGTACGAATAGAAGAAACTTTAAAAGGCGATCTGGATGAAAATCCTGCAGATCACTAGTTATTATGCTACAGAAATAAGATGACGAAGTGTATGAATGATGTTAGGGTATGCGTGCCCTCACAGCATGCTGGAAACAGCATCGCCAGCAATCGACAAAAACATTCAATCTGAATAGTCATCCACTTCGCCTTCAAATTGTGCGAGTCAACTCGTAGCACTGTCAACACGGGACCACTTCACCACTGCTTATGTCACATTCAAGTGCAGCACTGTTATTTAAGCTTCACAGCGCAGTAGGCAAATGCTACCTTTGAACTCAGAAGGTTGAATAATGAGGAAGATGTGGGCAAAGAAGATGATGTGACGAAGAGAGGGGACCAGACTAGCCGACTTAAAGGTACTTTACTTGGTATTTGATGTGCTCTATATTGTGTACACTGAATATTTTGTGACTCGATACTTTGCGTGCTCGATATTTTGTGAATTCGACATTTTGCGATTCGATATCTTGATTGGTCGATATTTTGCGCATTCGACATTTTTCACATTCGACATAATGCGCATTCGGAGTTTATCTATTCGATATTTTGCGTGTCGATAATTCGCTTGGCAGCCATCGCCGATATCCAGTGAAAGGAAAATCGAGGAGGCATCGGATAAGTCACAAAAGGATTATCGGCGCACCATTAACGCCGTGTCACCTTGACGTCCACGGCAAATTGGTAGCAGCCGCCACTATGGCCAGCTATATCGTCGACATTACTGGTCTTCACTATACCACTCCCGTCATATTAACTGCAGCGCCTTCAACAGATGCTCGCTTAGAAAATAAGAAAAACTGGTCTTCGCCGACGCATTGTGCCAAGGTAGGCTGCGCCTAGCAGCGTCAGAGACGCAGAGGAAGACGTAATCTTGATATAGATAACCAGATAATAAGGAAGGAGAAAAATAGATGGCATCGTCCTAAAAAAGAAGTTGATCAGGTGGAAATTGTTACAATTACAGCAGCAAAGCCTTTGCTTTTACAGCAATATCTATCACAGTTGAAGGCTGCAACTGACATAATTTGCACCATTCAGTTTTTCTCAATGGCATAAATATACGGAATCACCGCTGCACAATTCGGTGCACGTTCTCACTCTGGCAGAGAGCCAACCTTTTCTCTGGGCTTAGTGACGTCACAAGTGCGCCGAACTTGCCAAAACAAACCGTCGTCAATGCCAAGTACTAGTGCTGGACAGTGACATATGATGGCTCCTCGACTTGCCAATTGAGCACATAGCACAAGAAAATAGCAATATGCTCTTGTTTTTTTCTTGCTTCTGAGTATGGCGAACAAACAAAAAAGTAGCGCGAAGCCACATTCCTGACGTGTGGAATTCCGAATAACTGCATTCGAGCAGATCATTTGTTCTGCGAAAGGTTGTGCATTCCCTTTAAATTGCCATTTGAAATTGTGCGATAGCGCTGGAAATTTTGGATCTGAAGTTAAGCTCAACATTGATGCAGCAGGGTTACGCTTAGCATAGCCTCTGATTCCGTGCAGCATCCCCAGTTGCGATTCGATCCGAATTTCTCGAAAACAAATAAAACAAATATTTAAGAAGTCAGACATGTTTACTCTCTTACTAGTACTTGCTAATATTCCCTGGGTCCTGTTCAAGAGTCAGGCTGACGTCATATTTTGCAGCTTTGTTCTAGCTTACGTGCAGCATTTTAATTCGCCTCTTCCGTGGAAAGAGTGAAGCTAAATATTACTATCGGCATTTAACGATCAACTGAGCATGCCTTCAGTGCCCCCCCCCCCCCCCCACCTCATCACGGAGGCCGCCCTGGTCCCCGGTGCGGGTACCGCGGCTCCCTCCACGGCCACCAGCCGGGACACCGGTGGCCGCGGCTCCCTCCACGGCCACCAGCCGGGACACCGGTCGCCGCGGCTCCCTCCACGGCCACCAGCCGGGACACCGGTGGCCGCGGCTCACTCCGCAGCCACCAACCGGGACACCGGTGGCCGCGGCTCACTCCACGGCCACACCGGGACACGGGCCGCGGCTCCTAACCAGCCGGGACACCGGTCGCCGCGGCTCCCTCCACGGCCACCAGCCGGGACACCGGTGGCCGCGGCTCCCTCCACGGCCACCAGCCGGGACACCGGTGGCCGCGGCTCACTCCACAGCCACCAGCCGGGACACCGGTGGCCGCGGCTCCCTCCACAGCCACCAGCCGGGACACCGGTGGCCGCGGCTCCCTCCGCCACCAGCCGGGACACCGGTGGCCGCGGCTCACTCCACGGCCACCAGCCGGGACACCGGTGGCCGCGGCTCACTCCGCAGCCACCAGCCGGGACACCGGTACCCCCGCGGCTCACTCCACAGCCACCAGCCGGGACACCGGTCGCCGCGGCTCCCTCCACAGCCACCAGCCGGGACACCGGTGGCCGCGGCCGGCCCAAGTCCCAGACGTACAGGCAACAAACACGGCCCCTGGCTACGACAACACACACGTGACAGCGGACGTTACGACATGTGACAGCGGCGCGCGGTCAGCACGAGCGCGCGGCACGCGACCGGCACAACATCAGCGCCGGCCGTCGGCCGGCATGCGTCGGCCGCGACGACCCCACCGGGCGGCGGGGACGGCGCGCGCTCGCCGCCGCGGCACTCACCGTCGGCGTCCTTGGCCTCCAGGCCCTGCGCCTCCACCACGACCAGGTTGAGTATCACGATCGGCGGCTGGAACGAGGCGGGTGGTTGGTTGGTTATTGGTTCTGCGACACATCGGCCGTTGAGCCATGCAGCGTCGCCAATCTCTCGCACCGATTGGTCGCGGGCGAAGAGTAGCGACAGACGAGACTCGAACTCACAGCCTTTCGATTGTGAGACGAGCAACTCACCCCTAGGCTACTCGTCGCCGGAACGAGGCGGGGATGTGTGTCAGCTGGTGATTGGGCCAGTCGCCAGTGGCCATCCGGCGGACGGCCAATCAGCGCACCGGACACAGGCGATGACTAATGGGTTGCTATGGTGCGTCAACACATGTTGAGCATATTGCAACACGGACGAGCGAATCAAAACCAGGCGGTCACTGGCGTGGGTTTGAAGCCGAAGGCCGGCAGTGATGATGGTGCTCTTGAATAGTATCCAGGAGCGATTGCAGTGCCTGAAACGTTAAGTGCCGGCTGTTTTTTATTTGTTTTATTGGTTGGTTCACGACACACTTTATGCACATTCACGGCTAATGGCGCCGCCCACACTGTTTCGCCGGCGGGCCGCGGGATTGGGAAATGTCCTGAGTGGCGCTAGTGTCGAACCAGGGACCTTTGGTACCCATAGCCCGACACCTTAACCACTCGGCCATCCCCGCCCCATAAGTGCCGGCTGTACCGGACACCGGCAAGCAATTAGCACCAGGCGGTAACTGGCTTCGGTTTGAAACCGAACCCAGCAGTGGTTGCGTCGTTTGTTTATGTGTTGTTTGCGTTGTTTGTACGCACTGTATGCACAATCACGGCAGATGGCGCCCCTCACGCCGCTTCGCCGGTGAGCCGCGCGATTGGGAAATGTCCTGAGCGGTGTGAGTGTTGAACCCGGGACCTTCGAATCCAAAGTTGGACACCTCAACCACTCGGCCTTCCCCGCCACAAGCGGTTACTTTTCCTTTGAATAGTACCCGGCGGCGGCTTCAATACCTGAAAATTGTCAGCACCGGCCGTACTGGACACAGGCGAACTAATCACAACCAGGCGGTATGGGTTTGGATTTGAAGCCGAAGACCGGTAGTGGTTCGCTAAGTTGTGGTGCGCTCCGCACAGGGCTCCGTACCAGCAGTCTATCGAGCTCGGGCGCCGAGCACACCATAATTCGTCTTCGAATGACGTTGCAAATGAATCCGGGAACATCTCAGCTATTTGTCGGGAGTTCAGCAGCGCATCGACCGCATCGGCCATGCGGCACCTGAGCTATTTAGAGATGCAGATACGGAAGATGCAGGTAGCGCGGAAACCAGACTCGAAAATGAGGACGGAAGTCAGAGCAGAGGACAGCAATGGGATGGGGTGTAGCCCGTATGGGTGCGGGGAGCGCTTAAGCACGGTCTGTGCTTGGTGAGTTCCGACGGAAATTCCAACCATTGTAAAGTAAAGTGCATGACGTATGTTGGTATGATGAATAGTATATGATGCATGTTGACATGATGAGTAGAACATGGTGCATGCTAGGGTGATGAGTAGTGCATGATGCATATTGACACGATGAATTGGACACGATGCATATTGACATGATGAATAGACATGGCACATGGTTAGGTAAAATAGTGCATGATGCATATTGACACGATGAATTGGACACGATGCATATTGACATGATGAATAGGACATTGCGCATATTGGCATGATGAATAGTATATGATGCATGCCAGGTGGCTCAGGGTAACTCCAATTTGTCAACTAGTCCATGGTCGGACAAAAGCACCCCAATTGCGTGAGGTGAAAAAAGTGTGACGGATTATGCTATTGTGCTATTGTCAGGCGTGACGTGGGGAAACGTTCACTGCACTTCAACGCTTCTTGTCTGGAAACTGCAATGATGGGCGCTGTATAACCACTGCAGTTGATGCGCCCTAAAACCCAAATAACAAACTAACTGATAACTGCAATGCGCAACACAAACACACCTGACGCTCAACTTGTTTACCGCAAAGTGGAAGAGAAGATCAGAGAAAAACAATACGCGAAAAATGAAACCATTAGCAGCCTGCTGCTATTGGTTCAATTTTTGTCATCCAACGAACATAGCAATGTGCTTAAGAACCCATGCTCAGGGCACTTTTAGCCGTGCAGGAGTATTGTCGCTGGATTAACAAGGTGTTTCTGAGAAAATTGGACGCCAGAGCACTCGTGTTATCACGACTTCCCAGAGAGTGAAGCTGCGGTTTATCCACAAGGCTCGTGTTGTTACAACTGCCCAAAGAGTGCAGCTGTGGCCGTTCGACAAGTATCCTGCGTCGGAATGGTGGCCGCTTCTATGCCGGCAGCAGGGAAGGCCCATTGTCCGCCTCTGGTCCACGCTCAGCCAGCTTCCCTAGTCAGCCCCGTCTCTCCAGTCAGATCCTCCGAGCCCCACTTCATCACAAATATTTTCACTTCAAGATGCGTCGTCAGTCGTGAAATATATTTTGGGATGTCCTCATTGACCTGAGATAGACCAACCGCCTTGCATTACCTGAGGTTGCAACTTTCACATCAGATGCAAAAAAAAGATGAGGGAAAAAGTGCCGAAAATGCATCGCGGGGGGACTTAGCTACTTATCGTACCTGCCATTGTGTACCCACCAATGCACTACCCAATGTCCAGTGGCCTTGTATGTACTATTGGCATCACAAACAGCTTGGCAGTTACGCTGGGTGTCCTGGCAACCGAATATGATGCTTAGGCATAGGTGTGCTCGGAAACATTATACCTATACAGGAAATCCAGGTGCCAGTACGCTCAGCCGAACTGCCAAGCGATTTGTAACGCCAATGGTATCTTGATGTGGTGAAAACCAGCACACCTATACGGGACAGTCAGGTGCAAGGTCGTCCTGTCTCACTGCCGAGCTTGGGCGCTGCATGACCAATGTAGTCGATGCGCCCTAAAGCCCAAATAACTAACTAACTCATTGCCGAGCTATTTGTGACGTCAATTACACCACACTCTGTGCACACAGCACCAGCTGTGCCACAGCTGGCATTTGCCCACAGTCGGCTGCGTGTCGCCGCCCGCGTGGCCGGCCCGAGCGGCGTCGCGTGTCTGCGCCACATTTGCCGCCGCACGAGGACGCCGACCGCGCCGCGGTTGTCACCGCTGGCGCGGCGGCAATTTCGGCGCACTGTCGCTCATTCCGCAGTTCCCCAACGGCTGGACAGGCAATGGCACTAGCTGGGGGCGTACGTATTGCGCATTGGGACCGACACAGGCTGACAAGGCTGATACAGACTGATACACTTATACAGATTGACACCAATACATGCAGACTGGCATAGACTGACAGAGACTGACACATACTGACGTAGGCTGACACAACCTGACACATACTGACACAGGCTGACACAGTCTGGCACAGACTGACACCGACTGATATAGACTGATACATACTGACACAGATTAACGCAGAATGATACAGGCTGACACAGGTTGACACAGGCTGGCACAGGCTGACATAGGCTGACATAGGCTGATACATAATGATTCAGGCTGATGCAGGCTGACACAGATTGGCACAGACTTTCACAGACTGACACAGACTGATGCAGACTAATGCAGACTGATACAGGCTGACACCGACTGATACAAGCTGACACCGACTGATACAGGCTGATACCGACTGATACAGGCTGACACCGACTGATACAGGCTGATACCGACTGATACAGGCTTACACCAACTGATACAAGCTGACACCGACTGATACAGGCTGACGCCGACTGATACAGGCTGGCACAGACTGATGCATTCTGATATTGCGCACATGGCTTATTGTACGCCACTGTGATGTCATCTGACACCTGACCAACTGTCTAGCTATGCTCGCCTCCACTCAGCTCTGCTTGCGGATCACTTCCCTCCTCCCTCTGCATACACTGCTTTTGGTATCAGGCGGACGTTTTCCAGAGTATTAAATCGTAATGCGTTTTTGTTTTGCTAAAAACTGGAGCGGGAGAAGGGCAAACTAAGTCTGCCCTCACTGATGCAGTGACCGGTTATTGCTAGGGGAAATGCCCATGGTCCATAAGCTTCCCTACAGACAGAGGCCCGCGTTGGAATTCGAAACAGGCACGCATTCCACCCAAACAGGTGCGCGCTTGCTTGGAAGCACGCAAAATTAGGCCCTGCTGGGGAATTATTGTTGCTGTTGGTGATGTAACCCGGAGTTTCGCTCTGAACTCCGCCTGGAGCCTACTGCAAAATGTGGCATGGCAAATTATGAATGCTCGTAAAGCGGTATTTATTTATGTATTTTAGTTTAGTTTTGGTTACAACATTATGATTATTGATAACTCCATTCGACGACTGTTGACTGTTGGGCCGGGCACAGGTTCAAAACCCGGACAATCAATTTGGAGTTCCAACAATCCCGCCAGAGACCCCAGCAATCGCGCAGGGTCCCGAGAAGAACATGCGGGGCCGATAATTGCGCCCATACTGAGATGGATATGTCAGTGTCTCTGGTTAATTTCGGTTTCCCTGCTAATAACTGGAATGTAAGAAAAAAACATTTCAACGTTGAGAGTGGTTGAAATCCGATGACATTGCAACGATGGTGGTAGGCTGGGCCATCTGCAGGAAATTTAGGTTGTCACTATTTAAAAAAAAGATTATCTTGAAGTGAAAAAAGGTGGCTGAAATGCGGTTCTTCTTTAATAATCTGGGTAGATGGTCCCCTCCAAATCGGCATGTACCCCTTTCCCTTACACAAATGTCAGGTGCGCCGCTGATTACAGTGCATACACGTACATAACAACACAATGAAATAGCCTAGCATTCCACTCTGAAACCCATCAACTAACTCAGACTTAAGGCAAAAGACAACGCCAGATGGAGGCAGCGTTCGCCATCAGAAATGGATCGCGCCCACGACCTGCTTACGACCTTGGATTGCGTAGCCACGGCCGGTGACGTCATATTGGCAGCATTTGGCAGCATTTGTTTCTCCTATTGTGGGCATAGCGGTGACATCCCGTGTGCATGCCCGCGGCCTTGAAGTTAAAGTAAGCTGCATGCAACATTGTCGCGAAAGTCGTCCTCATAATCGAGAGTGCTCCAAATCTTCGTGTGGAAAAGTCCCACGCTTTTGGGACAGCCGAGACCCACTGTATGTCGTGTGCTGCCAACTTTGTGCAACTCAGTCCATCATCATGCCCGGCAGGGATAATGTCAACGGAGAACAGCTGGAAAACCAGAAAGCACCGCCAGAAATGTCTGCAGGACATCCTGATCTCTATTTTTATTGACGTCTCCTCGATACATTTGCTCTTCAGGCCCGACCTGGCCAGCGTGTGTCACGCCGTCAAAAGAACACTGGGTTTGCCGGAAGGGGCCAGGGTAACCTTTGTGTCGCGTGGTAAAAATTCACCGTGTCACCCTGTTTGTTGGTTGGTTCACGACACACTTTATGCACATTCACGGCTAATGGCGCCGCCCACACTGTTTCGCCGGTGGGCCGCGGGATTGGAAAATGTCCTGAGTGGCGCTAGAGTCGAACCCGGGACCTTTGGTACCCGTAGCCCGACACCTTAACCACTCGGCCATCCCCGCCCCTCACCGTGTCACCCAGCTGCGGACCATGGAAGACATATAGGGCATAGTTAAGTAGCTAGTTAAGTAGTTAGCTAAGTAGTTATATCGAGGCGGCTAGCATACGACCTCAGACGACACCATGAAGTCCAGAATGCAGTAGAAACCGCTGGGTGGCACCCCGATGTTCGGCGAAGAATGCTGCAGCACGCATCCACACACGTGCGCGCTGCCGATCAAGGAGGAGTGACAAGGTGGGGGGGGGGAGACTTTACGACGCACTCAGCAGCTGAAACCATATGGCGTCACCTGCCTCTCACCCCGGCAAGCTGACTCAGCGGGAAGTCGAACGCCGTGCCTCTGGCTTGCCATAACGCTCAGCTTAACCAATGAGCTACCGCCGCCCAAGTAACAAGGTTCGTTCACTGGAAAATATACGTAGCATATTACGGTGTGCGAAGTGGGTCCCGGGTTCGACTCTAGCGCCACTCGGGACATTTCCCAATCCTGCGGCCCACCGGCGAAACAGTGTGGGCGGCACTATTAGCCGTGAATGTGCATAAAGTGTTTCGTGAACCAACCAATAAACAACAACGGTGTGCGAAGTGTGGCTTGGATGTGTCAATATATACCGGAAAAAAATGCCGCGAGCTTTCTTTTCCATTCCAAGCTAGCCATCGGTGAGTGGAATCTCCGTGCAAGTCAGACAAAGGCATCGGCGGAAATACCTGGCCGTTCTGGATTTGAGCTGCCAAGCGGAACAGAAGCTGTGCGTGTTCTTTCTCCGCGCTGCGGTCTGGCTTGTCATATGACTCCGACCGGTCGGTGTGTGTGTGTGTATGTGAATTATAACAGCCTGCCACCGTGTGGTGATTTCGGCTGTTTACGACTTTGAAGTCGGTTGGAGGTGGTTGTCCGGACGGTGCCTGGTAGTAGTTGGTGGAGGGGGTTGGGGGTCATCGCCTTTGGTATTAACATTGCAAACATACATGGTCATACACTGTTAGTTGTCTCTTACATTCTTTTTTTGTCTTTTATCTAGTTCTTTGTTTTTCGGTTCTTTTCGTACTTTTTTGTGGTCTTTTTTTCTTCTTTTTTTTCAATTCCTTTCCAATTCCTACCGGTCGGCATACCATGCCTGGTCACGTGGACCGGCAAACCGACCAGTGGTGCCGCGCTAGAAGGGATTATTCGGCTACTTTTTATCTCCGGAGAGCACCTCCAGACAAGCCATGTGTTTTCGACTTCGTCTATAAGCGCATCGCCTTGGTTATAGGTTATTGATTTTACCACACATCGACCGCTGAGTCGCCAATCTCTCACACCGATCGTCCGCGGGCGAAGAATAGCGACAGGCGAGACTTGAACCCACGACCTTTCGATTGTGAGACGGGCAACTTACCCCTAAGCTACTCATCCCCAAGCGCACTGCCTTGAGCATTGGCACAGCCATGTGCCTTCAAGCATATATGCTGAGCTATAGTATCTTCAAATGCGAAACATTCGCCAAGTTGCAGTGTCAAGAGCGGAAATAAGCAACCGTCATCCTTCTCGGCCATTGAAATCGGGTTGCCGGAACGCCAGCCAGCAGCGACAACATCGAGTTAGTCACAGCCGCAGGCGGTTACTGCCCACCGAAGCGTGAAATCAATCGTGTTCTGCGACGGGTCGGGGTGTCGCCGGCAGCCCCTGTCTTTGAACATAGATTGAGAGTACGCCGGCGGATATGCTGCGAATGTTGGTAAATATCATCGGAGCTGGCTCTGAATGGGAAATTAGAACTTCAAATGATGTGCTGCATGCACAGGCCTGAATCCCGCGGTTCGCACAGCAAGCCGCGGAATGATGGTGAATGTTGGCATTCAGGGCGAAAGCCACGCTAAACCTCTTTGCTTCGGCAAACATTAAGCACTATTGACGAAGACAATTGGGATAAAAACTGGCATGAATCAAAGTTGCAAGAATGCATTTAACCCTGAGTGAAGTCATCAGAAAGTGAGAAGCTCTAGCAAAGAAAAAGTCATTACAGACTGCAAAGCGCGATGGATTTGCAGGCCGGGAAGGCTGGGTCGTTCAATTGAACTCTCGTACCGCATACACTGAAGTAGACTGGCTCGGGCTTCGCCTTCACCGGTAGTGAGCTATCAATCAGACCCTGCACGACCGTTTCACGTCTGAAACTTCAGAAGATTTTTTGTCCGCTGCAGCCATCCAAGCCGGAAGCTGTTTGCTGATATTTGCACCAGCTCTTTGATTTTTTTATCGCAAACTTTCATCACAAAAGGCATCCTGATGAATCCGTGCTCAGTGTTAAATGGAGGGTTTTGTCGCGTAATTGGCGTCGCATAATCGTATAATTGGCGTCGCAAATAGCATGACAGTCAGGCTGGGCGTCCGGGTACCTGAAGATCCTGCTTAGGTAGAGGTGTGCTGGGAAGCAGTATACCTATGCAGGAGATCCAGGTGCCGGGACGCTCAGCCTGACTCGACAAACAATTTGTGACGCCAATGGTGCCTAGGTGTTGTGGGAATCAACATACCTATGCAGAATATTCAGGTGCCAGGACGCTCAGCTTGACTGCCAAGCCGGGGCGGGGATGGCCGAGTGGTTAAGGTGTCGGGCTATGGGTACCAAAGGTCCCGGGTTCGACTCTAGCGCCACTCAGGACATTTCCCAATCCCGCGGCCCACCGGCGAAACAGTGTGGGCGGCGCCATTAGCCGTGAATGTGCATCAAGTGTGTCGTGAACCAACCAATAAACAAACAGACTGCCGAGCCATGTGCGACGTCAGCAGTACGTGACTCGGCTCTTATCTGCACGAGCTGCCACGAGCTGACACCGGTGAAATCTGGCAGCGTGCCGCCGACAACAGTACGCCGCCAAATTCTGTGCCAGGGGCACGGGAACTGGCAGCGCTGTCCCCAACGCTCCTGCTGGCGTGATTAATTCGGAAAGGACGGGAGCAATGTAAATTGGATCAGATGCTGATGCCTGACAGCTTTGAACAGAAAAAACGATAAAAACTGGCATCACGGGGATTCCCGCATATTTTCCCCACACTCCTGCTCTCCTGGAGCCCATGACCCGCCGCTCGCCCTAACTGGTTCAGCGCTCTCGCATGGACGAATGGAATTTCCTACCGATTATGTAATTCTACTATCCTCCTTCCTACCCGATATTTCAACTTGCACATGAATCAAGATGCACGTGCATAAATTCACTACCAGGCCCGCACCGCATGCATATAATCTACAACGTGGCGACCAAATGGACTCCTCTTGGCCAAAGGTCACGACCGGGACCGTCGACGTGGCAGGCAATGGCCACCGCAGTCCCAACAGCGGCTCCTGCACACCCCACCCAATCGGTTAATGTACTCACGTGCTGCGAGGGCAAACCCATAAACACCACTACATGTGGAGTGACATTTGCAGGCTGAAGGGTGAGGGGGGGCAGTCGGCAAACGTAATGTCGCTGAGCTCGGACTATCGTTCCCGCCATGTGGATGGTGTTCCCGCCATTTGGCAGCTCTCTCTATCTCTCTCTTTCTCCCTCTCTCTCCCTCTCTCTATTTCTCTCTCCCTCTCATTCCCTCTCATTCCCTCTCTTTCTTTCTCTCTCTCCCTATTTTTCCCTCTCTCTCTCTCACTCTATCTCCCACTATCTCTCTCTTGCACCAGCCCGGCGCAGAGCTGCGCACCGTGCTGCGGTTCTACAGCATGCTCGGATCGAGTGGGAGTCGGCCGAACTGTTGCTGAGAACCCTCCTCAGCAGGCAGTAGCTGCGCGTCGAAGGTGGTGTTATCGTCCTGCTGTTGCTCGCCAAAGGCAGGCCGGGTACGCTCACCATTGTGAAGTGTAGCAGGTCAGGTACGTTGACCATTGTGAAGTGTAGCAGGTCGGGTACGCTCACCATTGTGAAGTGTAGCAGGTCGGGTACGTTCACCATTGTGAAGTGTAGCAGGTCGGGTACGTTCACCATTGTGAAGTGTAGCAGGTCGGGTACGTCCACCATTGTGAAGTGTAGCAGGTCGGGTGCGCTCACCATTGTGAAGTGTAGCAGGTCGGGTACGTCCACCATTGTGAAGTGTAGCAGGTCGGGTACGTCCACCATTGTGAAGTGTAGCAGGTCGGGTACGTTCACCATTGTGAAGTGTAGCAGGTCGGGTGCGCTCACCATTGTGAAGTGTAGCAGGTCGGGTGCGCTCACCATTGTGAAGTGTAGCAGGTCGGGCACGTTCACCATTGTGAAGTGTAGCAGGTCGGGTACTCTCACTATTGTGAAGTGTAGCAGGCCGGGTGCGCTCACCATTGTGAAGTGTAGCAGGCCGGGTACGCTCACCATTGTGAAGTGTAGCAGGTCGGGTACGCTCACCATTGTGCAGTGTAGCAGGTCGGGTGCGCTCACCATTGTGAAGTGTAGCAGGTCGGGTACGTTCACCATTGTGAAGTGTAGCAGGCCGGGTACGTTCACCATTGTGAAGTGTAGCAGGTCGGGTACGTTCACCATTGTGAAGTGTAGCAGGTCGGGTACGTTGACCATTGTGAGGTGTAACAGCTCCGGTGTCGTGATACCGCTTTGTATTCCCATAAAAAGCTCACCGACCACGTTGGAGTAATTGAGCTGCATACCAAAATGTCTCCTCAATGCGTAAGGTGGAGCTCAGCTGATTTTAACATGGGCTACAGAAGCAGAATGAAGTTGGGCAGATGGCCGAAATATTATTGATTTAAATATTATTATTGAATAGATAATTGGCCGAAATATTGCCATGTTTGCAATTAAGCACCTGCTCGATTGCCTGAACGCTTAGCGTAACATTTGTCGAGTCTATGTTCGCTAAGGTATTGTAGATTAGTTCTTTCCTCGGGAGTTTAAGTGCTGATGCGCTATGATTTTGAGCAACGAAGGTGATAGATGGGATTATTGTGGGTGACGTATATCTTGGTTACATATTTTGCATAATTGTGCAAAATGTATGCATCACAGGCTGACCTTGCCTGACCTTGGCGACTGGATCGTGACCTCTCTGGCTCGCCACACCTGACCTTGGCGGTCGGATCGTGACCTCTCTGGCTGACCCCGTTTGACCTTCCCTCGTCAATAGTCATCACCAATCTGAGTTGGTCACCAGTGTCTGTTGTGCTCTCGGATTATGTGGATCACGCAGTGTTGTCTAGAGGGGCGGGGATGGCCGAGTGGTTAAGGTGTCGGGCTATGGGTACCAAAGGTCCCGGGTTCGACTCTAGCGCCACTCAGGACATTTCCCAATCCCGCGGCCCACTGGCGAAACAGTGTGGGCGGCGCCATTAGCCGTGAATGTGCATAAAGTGTGTCGTGAACCAACCAATAAACAACGACGGGGCTGACCAGCAGCTTCTCCCGCTACCCGGCCGGGCTAGCTGAAAGTGGTGTCATTCGCAGGCACCAGGGGCCGGGTTGTGGAATGCGAACTCGTTTTGTGTTTGGACAAGTGTTGTGTTAGTGACATATAATAGATCTCAAGAGATATGTTCCGGTGTGCCTCAATTTGCCCGGCGTGCCTGGTCTTGCATTGTCTGGTCAATATACGACCAAGAATGCCTCAAACACTGACAGGTGAACGTAAGGTGTCATTTTGGTGGTGCGTTAACTAAGTGAGAATGCTCTGTCATCCTACACCCCATATACGTTTTCTAAACTTAGAAGTCTTCAAACTTGATTTGTTTTCTGTATGTCCTGGAATGGACCGAGTATACATAGACCGAGTATACGTGGTCGCAAGTGGCTATTTTAGCCTTGATAGGCTATACATGGTAAATCGTGTCAATTCAAACGCTGGTTGCTGACAAGGAAGAACAATGCTCCCTGCTTTACTTTTTATCTCGAAAAGAAGCAATGCAACTTGATTCTTACATTTTGAGAAATTGAGTTCGGACTCTCTGCTAGGTTAAAGTAGGCTAAGTGAGCGAAACTCGCGGGGCCACGACATTCATTTTAATTCTCCAACTTCCGAGATAGCCAAGCCACAGCGTGGATCGCAGGGATTTCAAGACATACACAGGTGTATATAAGTTCGGTTAGTCAGCACTGTGTTCCCTGTCTCAAAAGATGCAATAGACAGATGACCCCGCCGAAATTTCCAAGGCAAGAACTTCTTGGCCGTTGTAAAAAAAACGCCTAGCGGTCGCACAGGTGAATTCCAGGTGTCATCCTTCATACCGTGTGATTACCCTTCACACCATGTGATTACCCTTCCCTGTGACATGCGCCAGCTGTGGTGGCGCGGTCGAACCCACCTTCTCCTCGCTGGCCCTGGTCACCATGCGCCGGTGGTCGTCGCCGTAGAAGCCGAACGCCTCCTGCGCGTACCCGTTGAGCTCGTCCGGGTGCTGGGACGAGGCGGTGGCGCCCACCTTGTGCTTCACCGTGTACAGTACCTCCACGTACAGGTTCTCCCGCTGGAAGTGCCACACACGTGTCAGACGGTGGCCTGGAGAGTGAGACGTGGGCTCAGACGTGTGGACAATGCGCGCCATTGCACAGCACGTCCACGTACAGGTTCTCCCGCTGGAAGTGCCACACACGTGTCAGACGGTGGCCTGGAGAGTGAGACGTGGGCTCAGACGTGTGGACAATGCGCGCCATTGCACAGCACCTCCACGTACAGGTTCTCCCGCTGGAAGTGCCACACACGTGTCAGACGGTGGCCTGGAGAGTGAGGCTGAATTGAACTTCTGAGCTGAGGCCGGATAATGAGCGACATCCAGCACCTCCACGTACAGGTTCTCCGCTGGAAGTGCCACACGTGTCAGACGGTGGCCGGGCGGGTGGGACGAGCTCAGAAGTGTGCCGGATAATGAGCGACATTGCACAGCACCTCCACGTACAGGTTCTCCCGCTGGAAGTGCCACACACGTGTCAGACGGTGGCCGGGCGGGTGAGACGTGAGCTCAGACGTGTGCCGGACAATGCGCGCCATTGCACAGCACCTCCACGTACAGGTTCTCCCGCTGGAAGTGCCACACACGTGTCAGACGGTGGCCTGGAGAGTGAGACGTGGGCTCAGACGTGTGGACAATGCGCGCCATTGCACAGCACCTCCACGTACAGGTTCTCCCGCTGGAAGTGCCACACACGTGTCAGACGGTGGCCGGGCGGGTGAGACGTGAGCTCAGAAGTGTGCCGTACAATGCGTGCCATTCGCGGCGTCGGCAAATGCTCAGCGTGCAAGTGCTGGCAGACGTAAGTCACACGGTTGAACTTTAGCTGTACGGGGTAACTGTGTTAGCTTGTGTCTGCACGAGTCGTGGTGTCTTCAGTGGTAGACTGATGACGTCACTGTGGCAAGCCGCCAGGGTAAGTGGATGAGGGACCTCCATCCAGGACGCACAGAAGGCCTGCATGGTGATGCTTGTCGCTGGCCGTCCTCGACGTGCTCATAGGGAGTGTGGGGTGTTGGAGATTTTGGAGAAATTTGAGGATATTTCGTCAATGTGTCGACTCCTTACAAAAATATCTGGAACATATTTACCCTGAGAGCGAAGATGATATTGCTCACAGAGCCTCTCAATCTGCCAACCGAGTGTTGCTAGTATGCACGATAATTGTTGGATAATCGTGCAAGGCTTGGTGTTTAGTAGAGCAATTTGCGAGTTCGAAATGTTCACACTATATAGTATTTATGACTACTATGATTGCTCATTGGTAGTGGGGAGTGAACCCAGTGGAGTGGAAAATCTGGGGTGAAACTAGTGAGAGTTTCTCCCCCGTTTCCTTCGGTTGACATAGCCGTCTAGCGGAATGACTTTAGATGCACTATTTACCGCAGTCGAGCAGGGAATGTCTGATGTTGTGTGTGATATATATTACAGTATATCACGGCATGGTCTATGTTGGGTGTGATATCCACCACAGTCCAACAGGGGTGCACCATGTTCAATATTGTGTGTTGTGCCACTGACAAAGCGGCGCAGCGTACGAAAAGTCGTCAAGTACCGTCTGCTGCCGCCGCCAGCATGGCGTTGTTGCTTTAGCCCTTCCAGAGACTTCACGAGACTTCCTCCAACCCTTCCAGAGACTTCACGAGACTTCCTTCAGCCATCCCCGAGACTTCACGATACTTCCCGCAGCCCTCCCCGAGACTTTCTTCTAGTGACCCTGACTGTCCCGTTGTAGCTCCAGACTACAGCCGTTTCTTTAGCCCCCCCCCCGATACTTACTGCTAGTCACCCTGGGTTTCCCGGCGTAGCTCCAGACACCACTTGAGTGGCTTTGAATACCCTCCAGTAACCTTGACGGCTGACCTTCGATGACCCGACTGACCTCCGGTGACCCGTCTGACCTCCGGTGACTCGACTGACCTCAGGTGACCCGGCTGACCTCCAATGACCCGGCTGACCTCCAATGACCCGGCTGACCTCCTGCTCGGTTATGACGAGGCGACCCGGCTGAACTCCGATGACCCGACTGACCTCCGGTGACCCGGCTGACCTCCAATGACCCGACTGACCTCCGGTGACCCGGCTGACCTCCAATGACCCGACATGACCTCCTGCTCGGTGATGACGAGGTGACGCGGCTCGATGCCGACCGACGCCTCGCTCGGCGGCGGCCGGTCGCGCTGCTCGTCCTCATCCTTCAGACTCTGCATGCGCCGGCTCTCCTGTCGCCATGGCAACGACGCGAACGCCTCGAAGAACGACCCGTCCGTCTCCTGCACCCTGAAATGAGCCGGGAAATGTCGCCGTGAGCTGCACGTCGGCTAATTGATTGGTTGATTATTTCGGCATGAGGACGCATCAACTGCTAATGTCCTGGGTGATGGAGTGAGACAATGAGCTGGCGAGAAGCATCACCATGAGGTGGGTGCTGGATCATGTAGTGAGACGATGGGTAGGTGGGAGACACCGCCATGTGGTGTGTGCTGGCTGATGTGGCAAGATAATGGGCAGGCGGGGAACAGCACAATGATGTATGTTGGTTGGCTGTTTGAGTTTTAGGGCGCATCGACCAGGTTCGTGATGTATGTGCCGGCTGATGTAGTGGAACAATGAGTTGGCAGAGGACATCACCATGTGTGTGCTGACTGATGTAGTGCGCAATTGAGTAGGCTGGAAACATCACCATGAGGTATGTGCTGGCTGATGTAGTGAGACAATTGGTAGGCAGGAAGCATCACCGTGAGGTATGTGTTGGCTGA
This sequence comes from Imbricaverruca yamaguchii, assembly GCA_034440575.1. NCBI lineage: Eukaryota > Metazoa > Arthropoda > Thecostraca > Neoverrucidae > Imbricaverruca > Imbricaverruca yamaguchii. The sequence continues at coordinate 327,966 of JAOTOL010001292.1, read as the reverse complement.
TGTAGTAAGGAACTGAGTAGGCGGGAAAATTTGACATGGGTGTCAAGCCGTTTGAGATAACACTTAAGATACTTCGAGTGCGTGATGATCCATCTGCTATGCATACTTTGGTACATAGAACAAATACGGGTCAGCTTAAGTTACTTAGATGTGATGTCGTTCTTGATCGCATGTCAGACAAATGCGTGCAAACGACAGTACCGTTACACACACATCAGCCGAAATGAGTGGACCCTCATCAGGCTGTCACTGGAATGGAAAATGGTGCTGATCGAAGTAGCTCTAAAACGCTACAGCGCCCGATTCGGACCAATTTGAAACGGTTGCCGCCAGCTCAGCCTTGGGCCAACCATAAGAGGAGCACGTTTCACGCGATCGTTATGTTGTCAAGCGTGACACCGCATTTCGATCTCTGATTGACCAAAAGCCGCGTTGGCGGCGTTAACGGCAGCGCTGTCAACATGATTCGATCACGGCTCAAGTTTTATGAGACTTGTGCAAACAGCCGTTTGCACCATATTGATCAGGGTCGGCTCCATCCCATTAGCAGGCGCAGGTCGGCCAGTCTCCAGTGTCGTCACAATCTACCGGTTTCCATATCTACCGGTTTCCATAGTATCATTATTCTGCTCTCCTCGAAGCGTGATTGGTCAGTTCTTGTCGACGGGTGAGGCGCAGTACATGTTCTGGCGCGGCGGCATGCTGGCCGGCAGCAGCCAGAATGCCTCGCTTCTCCCCGATCTGGAAGGTCACCAGTGAGAGACACAGGATCATGCCGATGGGGTTTGCGGAGTTTAAATATACGGCCGCATGGCGTCATTGACCGCAGTTCTCCATGTGGTGTAGAACGGGAGTTCAATGTGGATGGCCAACTTTGCTGATGAATACGCATGCCTGTGAATACCAATGACGTCACAGCGGACATAAGGTAGCCTAATGAACAGAGGCGAAGCCAAGGGCAGGATGTGGGACCGGCCCAAATTAATAATATTTTTGCCGCGTAAAGCCGTAAACTTTCGGCCAGCCTCGGCGCGGAAAATTCATAAAGAATACCTTAGCACACATTATGTTTTACTGGCCACCTTGATATTAGAGATGAGAGAGAGAGAAAAAAAGAGAGAGTGAGAGAGAAAGTGAGTTAGCGAACGAGCGAGAGAACGGGAGTGCGAAAGTGCGCGAAAGCAAGAGAGATAAAGAGATAAAGAGATAAAGAGATAAAGAGAACAAGAGAACAAGAGATAAAGAGATAAAGAGAAGAGGAGTACAATAGATAAAGAGATGCAGAGATAGAGTGAGAGAGAAAGCGCGCGAAAGAGCGAGAGAAAAAGAGGGAGAGGGAAAGAGGAGAGACATGCATATATGCTCACGATTAATTGACAAAATGCGCGTAGGTTGTACCGCCATGCTCTTCTGTGTTGCGTCACAGTACTGCCTGCGTTGTATCCAATGCTTGCAGATAGATGGCACTGCGATCTCTGTCAGTGACTGATAGGCTGCACCGCCAGGCTCGTCCGCTTTGGTTTCGTATCCGCTTGGTCGCAGAGCCCATCTCAGCGCCACGGTGATGTTTTTTTCCGAGTGCATCGAGACAATGTCGCAATCGAGAAGTTCAGTTCTAAGTTCGGTGGCTGAGCTTTGAAGAACTAGGGGTGCATGCCAAGTTTAGCGTTGCTTCACGAACCTTAGGTAGGCCCAAACGCCCGGAACATACTACAATTTCCCGTCGGTGTGATCTGTAGGCATCGACAACAGTTTGAGTCTTCGCTGTTTGAACGCCAGTCGCTATCCCAGGACGTCCAAGACCACTAAGCCGTAGATACGCCACTACACTGTGAGCTAAGCTGCTCTGTATGGTACACGATGGGACTGTTCGCAGGACCAATCTGCAGCTACGGCATTCAGAGCAAGTGTGAGCAGACTTGGTATCAAACGAAAGTGGGCGCATAGGGTTTCATATACGTCTTTGCATCCATAGTGCAGCAAAAGTGATAATAATTCAACTCGATGGATGTAGTCGCAAGCATCGGATATTTGATCAGTATGTATCTGCAATGTCTCTATTCAAATGTCACAATCATTCAATACAAGGAATATTCAGCCGATAATGAAGCTGACATCCGTATATTTCAGCAGATTGCAATGCCCGTTTATTACTACTTTATTCGCTTCGTCATTCTTGACATATGGGGGGAATACACGGCTGCACGTCGACACACGTCTGATCCACTGAAACGGTGCACGTTCGGTCCGCACTGTCTGCTGCCAACGCATCGATAGATCACGGTCTCTACATCCACTGTACACGCTCCGACTATTCACTGGCTGTTATCTCGAGCCACGCCGGGGACGAGTAGCCTGAGGGTAAGATGCCCGTCTCGCAATCGAAAGGTTGTGGGTTCGAGTCTCACATGCCGCACTCTTCGCCCGCGACCAATCGGCGTGAGAGATTGGCGACGCTGCATGACTCAACGGTTGATGTGTCGTAAAACCAATAACCAACCAACCAATCTCGAGCCACGCCCTGACGCGACTGGTCCGGTCGGGGCGAACAGTCCGGAGTGGGTCGTGCGTCCGTCAGTGTAGCTACCAGGCACACGTCAGTGCTGCTACTGAAGTTAGGGCCAACGACATACCACTCGGACTCTGCTACTACACGACATTACTGTTGCAAACCTTTGGTATTGCCGACATTGTTTGTGGCGGGGATGGCCGAGTGGTTAAGGTGTCGGGCTATGGGTACCAACGGTCCCGGGTTCGACTCTAGCGCCACTCAGGACATTTCCCAATCCCGCGGCCCACCGGCGAAACAGTGTGGGCGGCACCATTAGCCGTGAATGTGCATACAGTGTGTCGTGAACCAACCAATAAACAAACAAACAAAGCCGACATTGTTTCGTTGAGTCGTCACTGCTCCACGTCCTCACTGCTCCGCACACTCCACCGCCCCAGAATCACTGTCGCGCACTTGTACTCTTACAGAACTTCAATGCAACAGACATAATTGCCTTCGACAAGACTTGTTTTCAGCGGTGCTGCTTTGTGACGTCACTGTCGCAGAAGTTACAGCTCGCATCACTTGCCGAGTACGTCCTACTGCTCACAAATTCGAGGCATTGTCACATGTGTGAATGCACTAAATGCTGGAAGCATTAAAGATAAAAAATCCATAAAAAGGTTTACAAAAATGATGCAGAACATTGCGAGGGCCGGGGAACTGAAGGGTCCCCGGGGGGACGCCTTCCGCCCAAAAATAGTTTTTGGGAGGGATGCACTCGAGCACCCTAGCACTGGCGGATCTGAGAGGGGACGACGTGGACCTGCCCTCCGAACGCAAAAAAGATTAGATAAAAATTGGGTGCGAATGGCGGTGAAAGGGCACTTAACATCCCCTTGTGGATCGGGATAAATGCCCTCACCGAGTACAATCCACATGTCCTTTGCTCTCCCAATCGAAGGGAGATATTTTCCACCTATGCGACCACGGCCCGGCCGACGGAGATAGATTTATCGGCCCGACAAATCTATCTCCGTCGGCATTAAAGCGTTCTAGCTCTCATAAATGTTCTACCAACACATTCCACGACGTGCTTTTGACACTGGAAACGCTTCGGACGGCAATAGCATGAATGAGTGGCACGTGCATGTAGTCTCTCCGTCTTCAATAATTCATGGTGCTGATTGGATTCACCGTCAGTGCACCTGATATCGATACCGGAACACACAATGGTTCAGCTTGGTAAGGGACAGGGATCTAGACGTCCAGTGACCTGCTGACTGAAGGTCATGCGACCAACGCACTGAGACATATGGAACCAGCTGCCAGAAAACATCGTCAGTAGCAGCACATTGAACATCTTTAAAAACACCATAGACAATCATTATAAGAATAGAGGGCTTGCTTTTCAGTATTACAGGGAGGGCTGATTGACAGATTTGGTGGGCAACTGGTTCAGTGTACAGAGTGCAACTAAGAAGGGCCCTTGTGGCTCATAGTTGCACTAATCTTTTATGTCTTTATGTCTTTATGTCTTTATGTCTAAAAGCGCGCAGGTCCAGAGTATCACACAACTATCTCGCACATATTGGTTATCATATCGATCATATCAATATATATGAATATCCCACAGTCCAACCGAATATCTCACTTTGTTCCAGAACAGCAAAGAGCCTCGAATGATATTCGACAGACGTCACTGGCAAGGCCGATGCTGCTGAACATCACACTTTTAACATGCTGCTGGTGCTGTTATTGCAGTGGGAATAATTGGCTGATTGGTTGATAGTTTTTTTTTTTTTTAAATTTTTTTTAAATAAAAAAAAAAAAAAACTTTTTTTTTTTAAAAAATTTTTTTTTTTTTTTATTTTTTTTTTCCCCCCACACTTTTAAAATTAAAACCAAAAAAAAAAAAATTTCTTTTATTTATTTCCTAATTATTTTCCACGGTTGAATCGTAAGCTGATTTTGTCGAAGCCAGCGACACCGGCAGACGACAGCAGTACTGAAACAGTGAACTGGGCTATCCCGACCAGCAACCTGCTGCCATTCGAGGAAACTGGAGGAAGCAAATTGCGAGGTAGCGGACCGAGTTCACGAAAGAATGAGGGTGCCTTGCGAAATTGCGCATAGTTCCACGTGTTCAGCTCAACTTCGACTTTGCAACCGGGATAGCCCAACAAGTAAAAGCTGGACATACGCCGTGGAACTTGGCTTAAAGACGCCTGCGACCGAGCTTGATATTGCTAGCGAGCAAATGGTTGATTAAATCAATCAACTAAAATACCTGAGCTTCTTCCGTGTGTACACGTTAGCACAATGACACCGTTCCTTCCTGTTAATCGACATGTGACAGGCGCATCGGGCGAAAATGAGGATTAAACAGTGCATCCAGATATTCCGCAGATGCTCAGCGAACATCGCCGCGCAAATCACTCAGCCCCGTCTTTCCAAAACGTCGCCGAGCTAAAACTGCACAAACCGCCACAAAGCTTTGACGTCGTCGCTGTGCCCGGAAATTCTCGACAGCGCCAGCCTCGGTGCGGCCTCACGTCGCGACTCGAGCCGTTCACAGACACATCCACAAGCCGGGGCGCCGATAAGAGCGAAGGCCGAGGCGAATCCGTCCGGAGCCGGTGGGCGGTCACTCCGAGCTGACCTTGACCTGACCTGACATCAGACCTTGACCTGACATCAGACCTTGACCCGACATCAGACCAGCCCCAGCGCCAGTCAGCCGGTCAAGAGGGTCGTATCCAGGGATGCGGAGCCGGGAAAATTTTGGACGGCTCCGGTTCCGGCTCCGGCTCCGGGCAAAATGTACCGGCTCCGGCGGCTCCGGCTCCGGCTCCGGTTCCGTACATCCCAAACGTGAGCCGCCCCGCTTTCGACGGCTCCGGCTCCGACCCCGGCTCCGAGTAAAATGTCCCGACGGCTCCGGCTCCGGCTCCGGCTCCGGGCAAAATGTTCCTGCTCCGGCGGCTCCGGCTCCGGCTCCGCATCCCTGGTTGTATCGATACTGCCGTATTAGGACTGGCTGATATGACCGGCGTGGCAAATAACACGACATGGCTGCTCACATGAATTGATAATCTCAGTTATTATATGTCAATTCAATCAATCTCATTTTTTGGCAGTACTAGGTCGCAGCCAGGAAAGTCCACAGACATTGACAATTGCCTCCACACCGCGACCACGTGCACGTCACATTGTAGGACATATGTCACATAGAGCATTACGTTATTAACCTCCTGCCGGATTTAGATCACAGATTTGATGCTTCGAAGCCAAATCAGGTAATACCTAGCTTGGCTCGGCGGCGCGGACTGGTGCAGATCGATCCCGGCCGTCGAGGTGTGGCGATAGGGGCACACTCGACCAGCACCATGCATCACACGCACAAAATGTAGGACGACATAGCTGATCGGGCGAAAGCGCGGCCTTCACCCCGCACCCGGGGCGCCGCGCGAAAAACATGTTTTAAGGGTTGAGGAAAACAAAACAATGCACGGGCGGCCTGCTAGCATGCGAGCTCACTGTGTGAGCCATATAGTGACGCCCCCAACTTACCGATGAGGACAATTCCCCATCCCCAGCTTACGGACGACAGTCTGGCCTTCCCGTAGTGTTCGGTCGAGACTCTGCAGCAATTGCAAATGTCAATACCGAACATCGTCCGTCAGCCCCTTCAAGATGGCCTCGACTCAGAAGATTCTACATCGCCCTGCCTGTCCAATAAATCCACATGCCACCAATTTTAATTTTCGTATGTTCAGACGCATGATAGAATAACTTATGTACAAGCCAATCAGAATATTCAGAATTGGTTCGCCGCTTCGCGGTTTGCTCATAATGGGTGTTCTTATTGGACTCGTCCATAAATATATATAAATCTCCTTCCCCGTCCTGTGTGTGACATTGTGGAGAAATGGACACAAATCATCGTGCCAATTTGCGTCGTATATTTCATAGAGTTTGACTTGCTTGAAGGAGGTGATATTTTGTGACAAATTGCTCCCGAACGTGACGCTTTTGGTTCTCTTGTTGCGGTAGCTCTTGGACATGGTCAGCTCAAGTTTTCGACACGATTTACGTTGGTGTGTGTGTGGCTTCTCGTGGCGTTTTCTCGTCGGCTTTTTCGATGGAGTCATCTGGTTGTAGCAGAATAGAGCGACGTTATTTTCTGTTATCGGTTTGGAGGTATTGGAGTCATTTTGCAGTGCCTGTGGACAAATGGTGCGATTTCTCTGTCGATGTCCGTGCTCTTGCATTCGTAATGACGAGCAATGTTTTGATTCGGCAGATTTCGCGGCGGCATGTTGTCCAGTTGGAACATACTTTAGGTCCCGCTCTGATGCATGTTCGCATTTGCACGCTCGCATGCACGTTCAATGTATAGCTTGTGTGGACGCTCGCTGGCGGTGTATAACTGATAGCCAGTGGTATTCCGACAGTGATATCGACAACGATTACTTCCAAGGTCTCACCATCTGTTGTTCAACGCTGTCGGCCACAAAACAACCGTTCCTTCCACGAAAACACGGCAATGGCCATTAGATAATAATGGCAAGAGCAGACGAGAGTGGGGGAGTGGTAAGTCTAAACCGACGTGACCGACGTTATTGTAATCATAAACCAACGCGACGCACAAAAAGTGGGTGTTCTAGTTGATGCGGTGACGTAACAGGTATCAATAGGAAGTGCTCAGAAGGAGAATGGCCAGCTTCAGAAGGAAGCTCGCACCATCCTCAGAAAGTCCGTGAAAAGAAAATGACTTTGACATCTAATAGACGAGTCTCCCAGGACGCCTTCCACGAAAGATCTGCCCAAAACCCACAGTTTATAGTGTACGGATGCGCTCCATTGTTTGCAGTATAGGAAGTGCTTCACATAAGCTGGAGAAGAAAACTAGCAAAACCTTTATCACAAATGTTAGATGAGGTTAGTGATAGCCACATCAGAAATGCAGGTGACTCGCCAGATGGTATCAGGGAGATGGGCTTCACCAACGAAAGGCTGGCACGTTTCGACGTAAAGTCCTTGTTCAAAGGCGTCCCCTATCAGGGGGCCGGCCCATGGAAGCAGTTTCGGGATCACGAGATACGTAAAATATTTTCGGGTTTCCAGTACCCAGGAATTATTTCACATAGCTCCCGCATTAAAGCGCAGCATTTGGACTACGGCAATTTTAGTAGGTAAGAATGTCGCCAAATCAGCGACCTTACAATGGCCTCACAATGGGTCCCGTTCTGGTATGTCTGTTTATGAGGATCATGCAGACAGATAACTAAAGCTATGACTGGCCCTAACTCTATCTGATTGAGATACGTAGATGACGATTGTGGATGACGACATTGAGATCGATACTGTCAACACAAATCTGAATACCGATAAGCAGTTCGGGATTCCTTTCTTGTAAGCACACCAATGAAGTGTTTTGGCCGCAGACCTTTTCAGTAGGAATAAGCCCCACCAACAAAAAACGCAATTTTACAATACTTCTTGAGTCAAAAGCATGAAACAAAAACGGAGTTTCTGGTGAGGTTTCCTTTAGAGAATATAGACTCTGATGTCTTGAGTGCCTCAAAAGAGTTGTCTTTCATCATGACATATTTCATCATCTTTCAGGACTCAGAAACATCCACAGGTTTGATAGTGAAGCTGATGCAAAAAGTCGAAAAACAATGAGCATGGAAGCATATCAGTACCAGAATCACAGTGAGCAGTCACCGTCTCCCGGTTTCTAAAAGACAAAATTAACACCACTTTCTCAGAGAGGGCTAAAATCCAAGATGTAGTCAGGAAGGGGGTCCTCAAAGTGAAGGACAAAAACATAGTAGTCTAGAAAAATTCATGCAATGAGGATGTGGAAAGATATGCCACGGGAAAACTGGTCGGGGACTAGCATTCATACTTAAGGAGCATCGTTCAGACATGGGACATCACAGACCTCCTAATGTTATGGTGGCACATGTCAATGATGAAGGCCATCTCCAAAATTGGAACGAAGCATCTGTTGTAGCGGTGGACTTGTGAAGGACCGTAGGGAGACTGTTGAATCTGCATATATTGCCACATGTAGGAATATCAATGGTGTTTCTCACTGTTTTGGGATTGCAAGTTATGTAGCAGAACTAATTGTGGAACTTGATGAAAAAAGGATGGAGTGAATATCATTGTTATCGTTTTTAATTAATTTTGTATTCAGTTTTCAATTGAGCACTTTGCTATTTGTTGTGTTCAGTGTCAGTGCGTGGAAGCATTGAATAGCTTCCGTCTCGTGATGTGCTGAGAAGCCGACATGTGTCAAACACCCGCATGCATCTACGTACTACCTACCTATATGATCTGGGAGTTAACCTGATAAAGGAGTGAGCCGAAACATTGTGAATAAAATTGCGCTCTCCTTGCTCTGTGTTTTCACACAGATACATGCACACAAACGCACACACACACACACACACACACACACACACACACACACACACACACACACACACACACACACACACACACACACACACACATATATATATATATATATATATATATATATATATATATATATATATATGCCGTGTGTCCCATGACATAAATAGGACTTAACTTCCTATTGCTTTCTCTTGTTCCGGTGACGATCAGGGTAAATCAACATTTAATCAATTTTTCCCTTCAGGTGTTCAGCAGATTCCAACTTCAGCTGCAGCAAAGTTGAAATCTTTTGAACACCTTCCGCAGCGAGCAGTTGTGGATTTAGCAGGTCACAAGACTCTCAAGGAAGGTCGCCAACTCAGTTTTCATCCTCCATAAGCGGCGGGACGGCGGAAGTGGAGGTAGTGTATCGCACCTTCCCATCTTAATCCGGACATTTCCCTTTCCCTGGATCCATCACTGGTTTGGGGGCTACCATGGACGTTAATGGGTGCCAAATCCAGCCTTTCGAGTTCCTCCTCCACCAAACCCCAGTAATACGCTGGTTGTCGCCTGATTGTTTATCCACTTGCAATCACCAACAAAAACTATTACAACACATGAACAAACAAAGTGCAAGTTAACTATATATCAATATACCCTAGTTTTTAACTGTACATATATATGTATATATATGTATATATATATATATATATATATATATATATATATATATAGATATAGATAGATATATATAGATATATAGAGAGAGAGAGAGAGAGAGAGAGAGAGAGAGAGAGAGAGAGAGAGAGAGAGAGAGAGCGAGAGAGCGAGAGAGCGAAAGAGAAAGAGAGATATCTACAGGATATACATATGGTGGACATCAGAATATCCTCCATATCATTCCTTGATTCAACTTCCCAATCACTCGACTCCCAACCAGGCGGAAGCGTGCATTGAGCAAACAACATCAGCAAAATTTGCCTGTCCACCTACCCGGATTGTGACGCTCCAGCGGGCGGCGAAATCGGCGCCCGACGTGCCGCACTGACCGCGACCAGCATGGTGCCCTCGAATGCGCCCAGATCGATAACCCGGTCACACCATATGGCGCAGCGAAACGCGTCGCCGATCGACCGGCCACTTTGACGGAAGCGTCGTAAAGCTGCCGACCGCAGCACGCCGCGGCCTGTCACGTCGCGTCACAACCCGAGCGGCAAAAGCGCCACCTGTGGCGCGTTCGTGCGCCGGATGTCGGACGCTGCCGGCGCGCACTAGCCCCGGGCACGAGAGGCCGCGCCCGACGTCGAGAGACTGGCGGCGCCGTACAGTGGCTGACACAAAAACCCGGTCGGCACGCGGCCGGTTCGGGAACGCGCGGCAAAACACACTTGTTGCCGCCGCCGCGCCGCTGTGAGCCAATCGAGGGTGCGCTGTCTCGGGGCGCATCGCAGCTGGCGCTGAATCGCCGCGACTGGATCGCTTGGTCACATGTCAGGCCGGGGGTGGTTGTCGATATTGCGACACATCGACCGCTGAGTCATGTAGCGTCGCGACAATATCTCACGCCGATTGGCCGCGGGCGAAGAGTAGCGACAGGTGAGACTCGACCCTACAATCTTTCGGTTGTGAGACGGGTGACTAACCCGTAGACTACTCGTCCCCTCACATGTCAAGGCGTTCCGGAGGTTCAGCCCAGGTAGATGCCGCGCGAACCGTCGGAACTCGTACTTCTTCTGCCCGGCCATGCGTCCTCTGCCCGACAGTACGTATTCTGCCCGGTCGTATGTCCTCTACCCGGTGACGAGTAGTCTAGGGGTGAGGTGCCCGTCTTAAAATCGAAAGGTTGTGGGTTCGAGTCTCACCTGTCGCCACTCTTCGCCCGCGACCAATCGGCGTGAGAGATTGGCGACGCTACATGACTCAACGGTCGACGTGTCGTACAACCGACAACCAACCATGTCCTCTGTCCGGCCTACGTCTTCTGCCCGGCCTTGACCCCCCCCGGCAGTCCCAGTCGTGCTCCTCACCGCCCGTGTTCGCGGTCCCACGCGCCAGTTAAGCCGTGCGCCGTCCGTCCCGCGCACAAAGCCTCGCGGCCCGGCCGAGGTTCGGCCGCCGGCGCCTCGCTGTCCGAGGGCGTACGCTGACCGGACGTGCGTCGGCGTGCAGCGCCCGTGTGGCGCCCGTCTGGCGCCCGTGTGGCGCCCGCCGGTCGTGTCACCCGAAGGGATGGGCGCCCCTCCATCTTGCCGTCTGCATTGCAGCGGATCGACCGGCGGCTCGAACATTCTAGCGGTGATAGGATCGCGGCACATATTGCCGATATGTCTTCGTGATTGTCGGGCACGGTCGACGATTCGTCTGTCCCAGACATGGGAATGGATTTTCTCACCGAACAAATGGCCAGTCAAATGCGTCACTGAGCAGTCGACTGGACCCGTGACGGCACGGATCAGATAGGAGGAGCTTGAGACAGGACGTCAGGCTGCACAGTAACGCGAAGTTGAAAAGGAATCCCCCTCGACCTCGCTGCAGACGATAGGCAGTCTAGCGGCCAAGTGATACATTTATTGGCACGCTGCTGTTAAGCTAATTAAAAGGTTTCATGTAGAAATAAGCCATCTCAGAATGTCATCAGAACAATACCAACTTCTTTTTCTGCCGCCGCGGCAGTAGAAAAGGAACGAAAGAAAAACTTCGCCGCGCCGGAGTTATCACCGAAACTGCAACCCGAGCCAAAAGCTGAAGATGCATATCGAACGGATCGCATGAAAAGCCAGAGCCTCGCCACTGCTCAAAAACCGGATAACCTGAGGAATATGGCACTGGCAGGAAGTAGATATGACGTGCCCAATGGCACAACCGCTGCCGTAGTAAACGGCTTTCAAGTAGACATCGGTAAAATAATGTCCGGTTGCACAATCAATGTGCTAGACCATGAAGCGTTTCAAGTGCAAAACGGAGTGTGAGATGTGAAGCAGCAGCGAAGATAAAAGCTGCGACCTTTGACTTCGAACTATGGGTATTATGTGTTGACACGCGTAAAGATGCATGCGAGTAATGTGTCAAAATATATAATTTAAGGGAGGAGGCGGCCCCGTCAACTGGCAAAATAATGCAGCAAGAAGGGCGCATCGTTGCAGTAGCGGAGTTTGTTGGGAATGCTTAGCGCACACCATCGTCACCAAAAACGTGCGTCACTTTTAAGGCGGTGCGGTCTGTGAACTACGAATACGGAGCAAATGCAATGGTCATCGGTGCTGACGGAACTACCGCTAGAACCGGAAAATACGATGATGTGAACCGCCTATTTGAACTTTTTGAGAGCAAGCCACATTGGCTCACATGTCAACTTCATACAACTGCGCAACGGTTACGAAAGCTTCTTACCGAACTCGATGGCGTTACAACAGGCCCGAAATAATTCAGTGGTCCAGTTGTGAAAAGACTAGCGGATGATCTGGAACGTAAACAGTGACGTCACTCGACGACGTGCTTGGGCATGTGCAGGAGCCGGGTTAAAGCACGCTTAAGCAGCTAAGTTCAGATGAGCCGATTTTGTAAAATATTGCTGTTGGTGCTCACAATGGCTACATTGGAAGTGGCAAAGCGGCCATGGGGTTTTGTCTCATGAATATGGTTAGATTTCTAAGTCTTGCTGCTCACATCTTGCTTTTGTTCATATCTTCGTTCAACACGATGAAAACTGAAAGCTGTGGTACATCTCATATTAAATTATTATACGTATGTGCGGCTTCATACTAAATTACAGTCTGAATACAGAGGTGATGATAAAAACCCATACCGTAGGATAGAACTCAGCCTACTCCACAATCTATACCACACATTGAACACAATAGCATAGCTACTGACGCAAAATCAGCACTACAAAGCATAACACCCTTCACCAAACACCAACACCCCCTCATCCCCAAAATACTGTGCATACACAAACAACTCAACGCTCGACAGCGCCCATTTCTCCTATGGATCCCAAGCCACACAAACATTCAAGGAAACGAACACGCAGACACCGAAGCCAACATAGCCACACCATTGCGGCAAACCACGCCATCCCCACTTTCACAATCCGACTACTACCCCATAATACATCAGGCAATCAACAAACGCATTCAACAGAGCATGGGATACAACAATAACGCAACTACACGAAATACACCCCAAACACGAACTCTGGCATACTATCAATCAAGACACCAGACTAAAAGAACGAACACTAACACGATTACGCCTCGGACACACTGCACTTACACACACCTGCCTCATACTACAACGCCCACGACCACAAGGCACAGCATGCCAACGAACACTCACAACTAAACACATACTCATATACTGAACCAAATACATCACCCAAAGACAACCTATCACAAACTTCTGCAACACAAACAACATTCCACTAAACCTCACTACTCTCCTCAACGATGAACATCCAACGCTACACGAACACCTCTTCCAGCTTCTCTCTATTGCACGCCTACTCGAAGAACTATGGAAAAGGAGAAAAAAAGATTGGGGAAAAGAAAAGAAAATTATATTATTGTAAACTTCAAAGATATGTGAAAAAAAAAAACAAAATGAACAAAAGGCTGCACAAAGATAAGCTCTAAAAAGAAAAAGAAGATAAAATAAACAAATAAAAGAAATAAAAAGCACTAATCCCCAGGTGAACTGCACAAGCGTTCTTGCAATGTTGGACACTGGCGATGACCCTCCCCCCCCCCCAACTACACCCCCACCCCAACTTGGCACCGCCCGGACTAGCAAAGCTTCATCTTCAGCCTACAAACTCTTCTCTTCCGCACCAGCTTCAGCCTCGACCAGAACCACCACTTCATCTGTCTACTACAAACCAACTCAGCTCTACTCATCTCTACTCTTCAAACTTCAAGACGGCTCAGCTCTACCTCGACACACCTCAACAAGCCAGCTTTATTCTTCTTCGCCCTGTCTTAACCTCACCACAATGCTCCTCACACCCTTCACTCCACACCCAAAACTAGCACTATATCACTACTACAACGCGAGCTCACCCGGAAGCTCCGCTTCAGGTCAAGGCTTCCGATACTGACACAGCAATGCGGTATCGGGCTGATACTGGAATACGGCCGAGCGTCGCCGTGAGGCTACAGAAGAGCTCATGCCATACCGTTGCCCAGCTCTACGCTTCATCGAACACAGATCTGATCGACCGGACGACAGAAGTAATCGCGAAGCCACCGCTCACGATACCCATCACCCAGTCGGGTCTTCTGCATGCCAGTTTAGGATAAGCTGCCAACCCACTCCGTTCATGCAGTGCAGCGGATATTCCTGGCGCGAAGCCAGGACACGGCCGACTGAACGTATATCGCTGCGTTTTTCGCACTGTGTAATGTTGTCGCAACACAGATGAAATGAGCGTGCTGCGTGCGTATAGCTGAGACACAACCCACAGAGCACAACTTCCTGAAATCTGAACTTACGATGTGAAGATTCCCAGCCGCTAATGCGTGGTTTAACACGCGCCCTGGAGGGCCTCTGAAAAGTACGGCACTGGAGGGCGCGGATTCCGCCTCCCCTAAGATCTCGGCGCCTATTAAAGCTGGACCAACGAAAATCATGAGGTGGATGAGTACGACAGTGAACTCTATTGTGTGTAAATGCCATGACCTTAGATCAATATCTTTAATGTTAAATGAGGTCAAAACGTCAAAATGTTCTTGTTTTGCGCGGCTTTGCTTGTCATTGTTACGGATCGCTGTGATTGTGTTTAAATGCTCCAAAATGGGCATCAATGATCTTTTGAACATTACTAATGATCCAATACAGATACTAGACCAGAAATTTGACCTCGGGTCCCCTATATAGCAGCACTTTATCAGGTCTTTACCTGCTCCAGTTACCGAAACCGGGCCGCCCGCCCGAGTGCTCCGTTTCGCGGCTTGGCGCAATCGGCTTTGCAAGGAAAGGAGTGAAGTACATGAATATAGCATGGAAAGGCAAGGACACAATGATGCAATGTACACAATGACAAACAGTAGTTTTGAGGATGTGTAGCGAGCAACATGCAAAATGACATCAATCGCATGGCACTCATTTGCATGCATGACAACATTCCAGTTGACCAAGTTTAGTTCAATTAACCTGTCATGAACTTGACCTGGCTTGATCTCGGTGACCTAAAATGACTTTAAAACTAGAATAGCATAACATACATCAAACAAGTAGTGTAGCTAAGAACACTTCCCTGTTGCCAATATCCGGGAAGCGCATCAGCGCCGATTTTTGTGGTCCTGCGCTGTGAAATGTCTTTTACTTTAGCGGCCCCTAACTCGAAAAAATAATGTTCAGTCAATATCCGCTTTTCTTGCTTTAATCAACGTGCCGGTCATTTCTAAGCAGGTTCACAAAAAGTTGCGTACATCGACTGGTAAAATCTGGAGTTATGTACGAAAAATCGGAGGGAGGGCGGATTCCCCCCCCCCCCCCTCCGGGGTACGTGTTAAATGTTTAAAGGCATTCAATTCTGTTTTCAGAGCCTTCTGCTATTCTTCATGAACATGCGATTTGACTGGTCGGTGGAAATCGCCGGTCAACCACTGAAGCAGAGCGGTCGATTTCAATATGATAGTGCAATTTTATTTTGTTAACCCGCGCCGTCATTCTGGTCAAATCCTCACACCGCGTCTTGGGTGGGGGAGCGTATAGTAACCCCTCTAAAATCCAAACTAAGCGTGGTAAGACAACGGAAGAGGTGTCATCGGAAAGCGCTCGACGAGTAGGGTCCGGATCCATCCTAGAATAATCTCCCCCCAAAAGTGACGTCATTAGAAGGGCTAGACTTTCACGACTTTTCACGACTTGCATTATGTTTTTGGCTCTGGGGAGTTCATTTTGAGGGATATTTGAAGAAACAAATTAGTTGGAATGAGAAAAGGACAGCGAAATCGACCAGGGCCATACGAAATTTTGTCCCACAAATAAATGATTTAAATTTCTTTTGTTGTTGAAATTTCAAAATTTTGAGTGTTCAGGTTTTCTTTAATTTTCCTTTTATAATGGGTAGAGCAGACCGAGATACGTTGTTGGAAGTCGACTTTCCTAATACAAAGTGTTTGCTTTAGCCAGACTCTTCGATTTGAACTGCAACAGGCAAATATACAAAATGTATATGTAGTTAAAAACGGGAAAAATGAAAAATTCCTCTCGTACGTTTAGTTGCAACCCTAAAGATAAGCAAACGCTGAAAGTTTCAATAAAATATCTGCATCCGTTAAAGCGTGACGACTGGTTGAACTTTTCTGGAGGTGACCTCACTTGACCTCGACTAACTTGTTGACCCTAGATGACCTGACTTCAAAATTTTGACATAACATACCAAATTGATGTGGGAAAGGTATGCAAAATGTTGGCGGGCTGCCACGTGCCGTTCGGTCACTATCCGCGAAAAATCAGATGGGCGGTTGAAGACACCCCCGAGACGGAATGGGTTAATCCTTGGCGCGATCGAAACGGCGTTTGTGATATTTGTTTTCGATATCGAAAACAGGAAGCGCTCCATAAAAATGATCCATGGGGTGGGTGGGGGTGGGGGTGGGGGGCATCACGCCCGTTGAAAACAATGTAGGATGCGCTAGAAGAACCTTAAAACGATTTGCATTCAATCGGACTAATACCTTTAGGTTGCTTACAGATTTCCACATTCGTAGCGCTGCCCCAGACCCCCACCACACTTCCTATAATTGTCCTAAACAGAAGCCACGCTCCAGAAAGCGTTCCCAATAAGCACACATGATTGCTTATACCCCGTTTCCCATTTCCTGCCGCACACTTATGACCATATATATTGCTAAGCCTGCCAAACTCAGTGGCCAACTTACGGCCAACTTTATCACAAGTTTTGCATCGCTCTGTATCAATCATCGAGAGCTCGCTATCGGCTGACGCGAATATTTATGCGCTTGGCGCCGTCTTCGATAGCATAAGCGCCACCAACACCAGCAAATAGGCTGCATGATTGGGTGCAGGTATGGTGGGTGCCGGTATGATGTGGTACCGATATGGTGTGGTACCGATATAGTGTGGTACCGATATGGTGTGGTACCGATATGGTGTGGTACCGATATGGTGTGGTGCCGGTATGGAGGGTGTCACGTGGGTGCGGTGTGGTGTGTGCCGGTGTGGGGGGTGCAGTCGGTGGTGCCGGTGTGGAGGGTGTGCCGAGGGTGTCAGTGCGCTGTGGTGCCGGTGTGGAGGGTTCAGTGCGCTGTGGTGCCGGTGTGGAGGGTGTCAGTGCGCTGGATGCCGTGTGGGGGTGTCGTGCGCTGTGATGCCGGTGTGGTGGGGTGTCAGTGCGCTGTGGTGCCGGTGTGGAGGGGTGTCAGTGCGCTGTGGTGCCGGTGTGGAGGGGTGTCAGTGCGCTGTGATGCCGGTGTGGAGGGGTGTCAGTGCGCTGTGGTGCCGGTGTGATGTGACACCAGTGCGGTGGGGTGTCAGTGCGCTGTGGTGCCGGTGTGGAGGGGTGTCAGTGCGCTGTGGTGCCGGTGTGGAGGGGTGTCAGTGCGCTGTGGTGCCGGTGTGGAGGGGTGTCAGTGCGCTGTGATGCCGGTGTGGAGGGTGTCAGTGCGCTGTGGTGCCGGTGTCATGTGACGCCCGTGTGGTGGGTGTCAGTGCGCTGTGGTGCCGGTGTATGGGGTGTGTCAGTGCGCTGTGGTGCCGGTGTGGGTCGGTGTGCGCTGTGGTGCCGGTGTGGAGGGTGTCAGTGCGCTGTGATGCCGGTGTGGAGGGGTGTCAGTGCGCTGTGGTGCCGGTGTGGAGGGGTGTCAGTGCGCTGTGGTGCCGGTGTGGAGGGTGTCAGTGCGCTGTGGTGCCGGTGTGGAGGGGTGTCAGTGCGCTGTGATGCCGGTGTGGAGGGGTGTCAGTGCGCTGTGGTGCCGGTGTGGAGGGGTGTCAGTGCGCTGTGGTGCCGGTGTGGAGGGGTGTCAGTGCGCTGTGGTGCCGGTGTGGAGGGGTGTCAGTGCGCTGTGGTGCCGGTGTGGAGGGGTGTCAGTGCGCTGTGGTGCCGGTGTGGAGGGGTGTCAGTGCGCTGTGGTGCCGGTGTGGAGGGGTGTCAGTGCGCTGTGGTGCCGGTGTGGAGGGGTGCCTGTGGTGCCGGTGTGGTGGTGTCAGTGCGCTGTGGTGCCGGTGTGGAGGGGTGTCAGTGCGCTGTGGTGCCGGTGTGGGGGGTGTCAGTGCGCTGTGATGCCGGTGTGGAGGGGTGTCAGTGCGCTGTGATGCCGGTGTGGTGGGGTGTCAGTGCGCTGTGGTGCCGGTGTGGTGAAGTGCGCTGTGGTGTCAGTGCGCTGTGATGCCGGTGTGGTGGGGTGTCAGTGCGCTGTGATGCCGGTGTGGAGGGGTGTCAGTGCGCTGTGGTGCCGGTGTGGAGGGGTGTCAGTGCGCTGTGGTGCCGGTGTGGAGGGGTGTCAGTGCGCTGTGATGCCGGTGTGGAGGGGTGTCAGTGCGCTGTGGTGCCGGTGTGGAGGGGGTGTCAGTGCGCTGTGATGCCGGTGTGGAGGGGTGTCAGTGCGCTGTGATGCCGGTGTGGAGGGGTGTCAGTGCGCTGTGTGCCGGTGTGATGCCGGTGTGGGGGGTGTCAGTGCGCTGTGATGCCGGTGTGGAGGGGTGTCAGTGCGCTGTGGTGCCGGTGTGGGGTGCGTGGGTGTCAGTGCGCTGTGATGCCGGTGTAGAGGGTGTCAGTGCGCTGTGATGCCGGTGTGGAGGGGTGTCAGTGCGCTGTGGTGCCGGTGTGGAGGGTGTCAGTGCGCTGTGGTGCCGGTGTGGAGGGGTGTCAGTGCGCTGTGGTGCCGGTGTGATGGGGTGTCAGTGCGCTGTGGTGCCGGTGTGGGGGGGTGTCAGTGCGCTGTGGTGCCGGTGTGGAGGGGTGTCAGTGCGCTGTGATGCCGGTGTGGAGGGTGTCAGTGCGCTGTGATGCCGGTGTGGAGGGGTGTCAGTGCGCTGTGATGCCGGTGTGGAGGGGTGTCAGTGCGCTGTGATGCCGGTGTGGAGGGGTGTCAGTGCGCTGTGATGCCGGTGTGGAGGGGTGTCAGTGCGCTGTGATGCCGGTGTGGAGGGGTGTCAGTGCGCTGTGGTGCCGGTGTGGAGGGTGTCAGTGCGCTGTGATGCCGGTGTGGAGGGGTGTCAGTGCGCTGTGATGCCGGTGTGGAGGGGTGTCAGTGCGCTGTGGTGCCGGTGTGGAGGGGTGTCAGTGCGCTGTGGTGCCGGTGTGGAGGGGTGTCAGTGCGCTGTGGTGCCGGTGTGGTGGGGTGTCAGTGCGCTGTGGTGCCGGTGTGGAGGGGTGTCAGTGCGCTGTGGTGCCGGTGTGGAGGGGTGTCAGTGCGCTGTGATGCCGGTGTGGAGGGGTGTCAGTGCGCTGTGGTGCCGGTGTGGAGGGGTGTCAGTGCGCTGTGGTGCCGGTGTCATGTGACACCAGTGCGGTGGGGTGTCAGTGCGTTGTGATGCCGGTGTGGTGTCAGTGCGCTGTGGTGCCGGTGTAGAGGGGTGTCAGTGCGCTGTGATGCCGGTGTCATGTGACACCAGTACGGTGGGGTGGCGAGTGGGATGACGGCGAGCGTGTCCAGAGCCGTATTCCGGGCCCGACACGCGCCATCGACCCTGCCCCGGGACAGATTGCGCGTCCCCTCGCGAAGCGACGTTTATCGGCGCCAAATTTGGCCGTAGATTCGGCGTTTTATCGCCGGTCAGCCCGTGGCGGGCAATTACCGCGCCAAAGCCCGCCGAAAGGTCGCTGCGTGACCGGACCGGGCCACGTGCTGCCTTCTGCGGCACACCGCGCCGTTAGTTCGTCGCCCGTCGCTGGACGGCACACATGGCCGCACAGCAAAGCGCAATTCCGGCCCCGCGTTGGGAAATTGCCAAAGCTTCAGCACACGCTATCCGGCGCTGCGAAACGCCAGGCATGTGTGCATAAGGCCATGCACACCTTCATGATAATGTATACCAACACGCACACACGCACACGTAGTTTCTATATATATATATATATATATATATATATATATATATATATATATATATATATATATATGCATATATATAAGGTATATATATATAACTATATACATATATACGTACATATATATATATATATATATATGTATATATATATATATATATATATATATATATATATATATATATATATATATATATATATATATATATATATGGGTATATGTATATTCATATGCAGGTGTGTGTATTTGCATACACGTGCATTTGTACATACGTGTGAGTGAATGACGATAGATGACACGATGGAAATTATGCGGAGACGACTAAGAATTTAAATGAAATATGAATGTGAAAGATGAACTACGATGCCGATACGGAAATAGCTATGGTATATAATTCAATAATTGTGTCAAATGGTAAACATTTTGGGAGTCGCGTATCAACTTTACAGTTAGCTAAATCTGGACAATTGTAGATAGTTATTGTATTTAGAAGAGTTTCGTTAATTCGACTGTCATACCATCCCCATGGTTCAGCATAATTCCAAATTACGACGTGCATTGACGTCATACACGTGGGCTAAGCGTTTCGTGATTATATACGATCAGGTCAGAACTCCCACGAACGGAACATTCCATCCAGTCATTGCCGTAGTAAAAATGCAGGCCTAGTTCGATGCCGCAGGAGTAAATTGAAAGACTCCAATTTCCGCATCTAATTTTCTAGAACTTATCAACGACGTCCTGAGTCGTCCACGCCCCGCCTAACAATGCTCCGATTCGTCGATGCCGTGACTAACGATGCCCTGATTGGTCGATGCCGCGACTAGCAATGCTCCGATTGGTCAATGCTCCGACTAACGATGTTCTGATTGGT
Source organism: Imbricaverruca yamaguchii (assembly GCA_034440575.1). Lineage (NCBI taxonomy): Eukaryota > Metazoa > Arthropoda > Thecostraca > Neoverrucidae > Imbricaverruca > Imbricaverruca yamaguchii. The sequence continues at coordinate 307,169 of JAOTOL010001292.1, read as the reverse complement.
CGATGCCGCGACTAACGATGCCCTGATTGGTCCGTGCCCCGACTGCAGCCTTTCGGATATCTGTTTGAACTAGCCGGTTCATTCTTTGGGAAAGTTCTGGAGCGAGCGAACCGCGACAGCGGCCGGCTCTGGCTTCGATCCGCTTATATTGTTGTCACCGGGGACCGGCTGAGGCTTTGGCACGGTCCAGTCCCCGCGACCCAATCCGGTCACGGTCCCCTTATAGTGATGTCACCGGAAGTCAGCATCATTGCGTCATCAAATATAACATTCATAATACATACAGCCTATTGCGGACTGTTTTATCTATCACTGGATCGTAAGTGAGCAGTTCTCTTTGACTCGCTTCGCCAGATGTGGAGTGGAACTGGTATGTGTCATATATGCATGTTGGGTATGTAGACACTTGTATAGATAAGAAATGAAGCTACAGGTGGGATAGACGGGTAGCTGAATGCGCCTCTAGTCTGCATATCAATAAGTTTTAAATAGCAATGTGTGAACCGTCCACTTGATAGCGTAAGAGATTGATGATGATAGGAAATTGAGAGATCCATTTCGATTGATTGAATCCAGATGAAGCTGGATATGCATTTGGGACCTACATTGCTGCCTGCAATTCTTTGTCGGGTAATTGCTGATAGTTAATAAGTGGCTAAACGTTTCTCGGGTATTTTTTGTCCGCAACTATAGCATCGGCTAATTCCACCATTCTGTGAGATAAGGAGAAAGGAGGAGGAATAATGGTTATTCTGTGAAACATCCATTTTGTTGGAGAGTCAATCTGTCATCTATTGACACAGTGGTGAGTCAATCTGTCATCCAATCAGCATCCATTTCCTTTCGCCCTCTATCCGATCCTCATATTATTCGCATCAAGTCGACATCGCATTAATCTTCACCAGTGCTATGCTTGGCCCTAGTATGTATCCATGCCACGGAATTGCGTATTATCCACTCGGAAGCTACTCCACTTGATTGCTACCCCAAAGAGGAAAACAGAAATTGCTCCCGCAACTTGCATGGCTTTCCCTTCCGACCACCGCTGTGCGAAAGACGCGAAAACCTCTCCCGTAGTTGAACGCGTACACAGAAAAGGGCGACGGCGTTTTTCACAATCCGTCACCGTCACCGCAGCTCGTGACACGATGTCTGATGGATGACCCTGGCACAGCATGCCACAGACGCATCGACCCGCAGCACGGCCACTGTCGGCCACAGCCAAACACGACCGCCCCCGCCCCCTCACCCCCACCACCACCTCCACCTCACCGTTCTGCAGCCATGCCGCACCCTTCCCACCCTCAGCAATACCCGGCGGCAGCACTTCAATACCACCCAATCGCGGCCCCGCAAGCCGGCACTGCGGGCCAGCATCATTCAGGGGGCGGCAGCCGCCTGCGGCGCCCAGACGCCCGACCACCTGGCCCCCAGGCGGGAGCATCATTCAGGGGCGGCGACGCCTCGGCGCCCAGACGCCCGACCACTGCTGGCCGCCCCCTCCCCTCCCCGACCACCGCCGGCCGGTCGCCGCCGCAGAAACACCGGCACGCCTGGCGAGGTCTGGCTTCACGTGGCAGCCATTCGCGATCTAATCTGACGCAGTGCGGCAGTTGTCTGGCTTGGAAGCTGTTTTGTTTTACTTCGCCAGCCCTCAGTGCACTGGCATTGAAAGTGCTCTCGGAATTGCATTGTTGGATGATTAGAAGTGCTCTTGGAATTATATTGTTTGATTATAGCCCAACAATAGGAATGCTCTCGGAATTGCATTGTTGGATGATTAGAAGTGCTCTTGGAATTACATTGTTGGGTGATTGTCCAACAATGTAATACCGAAAGCACTTGTCAATGACAGTACACTGGGAGCAAAGTAATACAAAACGGCTTCCCCTGGAATTTGTATCCACATCTAGGTTGTTGTGCAATGCTATGCATTAAGCATTGACCACTCATAGCTCCCCTCCTTGGATCAGGGAGGTCTCCCTTATTCTGACATTTACTGGACCACCTCGCGTGTCTGCAAGGTGTCTACAGAGAACCCCGATATCCCTGCCTTCGCTGACCAGCACCCATGCGCCTGACGGGCTTGCATACGACGTGCATCGTGAGACCCGAAGTCAAAAGTCACATCAAAACTCGCTCAGCATTTTCAAAGTTGGAGCTGTGCCATGGACGCATCAAGCTGCAATTGATCGTGTATTAATAATCTCGCGAGGTTACGGGTAACTTTGACAGAAAACGACTATTAGGGCGATTACGCTAAGCTGCAGCTAATTTACTAATTGGGCGTTATGGAGTCAAATTTATGCGGACGGGTATCAAGCATGGCTGACCGTAAATTGTGACTCAGCACGTCTGACCATCCGAAGCCATCAACACAGCCCATAGCGTGCTGACTGACGGTGGGCTAGCGTGAATGTTGACGGCTGTGGTGGGCGGGTGTGGATGTTGACGGCTGTGGTGGACGGGTGTGGATGTTGACGGGTGACTGGTAGGTGTTGACGGCTGACAGGTGATGGATGTTGACGGCGACTGACGATGGACGCGTGGATGTTGACGGGTGACTGACGGTGGGTGAGTGGAGATGTCGACGGCTGACAGACGGTGGGTGAGTAGAGATGTTGACGGCTGACTGACGGTGGGCTAGCATGAATGTTGACGGCTGTGGTGGACAGGTGTGGATGTTGACGGGTGACTGACGGTGGGTGAGTGGGGATGTTGGCGGCTGACTGACGGTGGGTGAGTGGGGATGTTGACGGGTGACTGACGGTGGGTGAGTGGAGATGTTGACGGCTGACAGACGGTGGGTGAGTAGAGATGTTGACGGCTGACTGACGGTGGGCTAGCATGAATGTTGACGGCTGTGGTGGACAGGTGTGGATCTTGACGGGTGACTGACGGTGGGTGAGTGGAGATGTTGACGGCTGACAGAGGGTGAGCGAAAGTGCACGTTGACGGCTGAATGACTAAGGCCGAGTGTGGATGCTCCGTCCATCAGATGTATAATGAGGGCCAGCACATCAAGCTTAGCGCGCACTGATGCATTTCAATGCTATCGCATGTATTGTGTAGTTGCTTGTATTTATTTACAGTACCGTGGGTCTTTTCAGAATACCAAGTGATTTGTAGCAGAAGGTTCATTTTAGAACATAGTGTGTGTGTTACATGGTTCAGCTATTGCAGCTCTTGGCCGAATAGTGATGGTCTCTTCCGGGTAATGACCATGTCATTATGGCACGCTAGCTTCTCTGCCTATGACATGCGTTTAGAGATGGTCTTCTCTGCCGGGTAGTGGCGGTACCATTGTGGACACGCTAATCTCTCCGCCTATGGCATGCGTTTAGAGATGGTCTTCTCTGCCGGGTAGTGGCGGTACCATTGGGATACCCAAGCCTCTCCGCCCATGACATGCGTTTAGAGATGGTCTTCTCTGCCGGGTAGTGGCGGTACCATTTTGACACGCTAATCTCTCTGCCTATGGCATGTGTTTAGAGATGGTCTTCTCTGCCGGGTAGTGGCGGTACCATTGGGACACGCTAATCTCTCCGCCTATGGCATGCGTTTAGAGATGGTCTTCTCTGCCGGGTAGTGGCGGTACCATTGGGACACGCTAATCTCTCTGCCTATGACATGCGTTAGAATGGCCTTGGGTAGTGGCGGTCATCAACCATAGCTTCTCTGCCGGGTAGTGGCGGTACCATTGGGATACCCAAGCTGCTCTCTGCCCATGCTACACCGTTGACATGGAATCAGTCGGTGTTGCGGCGGGTTCGGGTCTTACACGGCAGGGAAGTCCGTCCGGTCGGTATGGACACCGGTCCCGGACAACTATACCGGAGGATATTCAAAGAAAAACACACTTCAATTCGTTAGGCGTCATGAGCTGATATAATACCGGTGGCGCCTCTGGTGGTCGGTTTGTGAAAGAACACCACCAGAGTGGGTTGGGTCTGATTAATGCTATAGTCTAGTTTCTAGAGAAGGTGCAGGTGATTTCCAATGGTCAAATTTGAACAACATTGAAACAAGTTCTCTTATGATACGTAGTTCATTTTATTATCAAATCATTTCACCCTGTCACTTTGTCGTTAAAGTGAAATGAAAGCAATTGGTATGGACCCCGGTCCCCGACAACTACACCGGAGGATATTCAAAGAAAAACACATTTCAATTCAGGATAGTAGATGTCTCTTAGTATGGCTTTTCCAGGTATTCGCATATCCGTTTAGGCGTCTTCCGCATCAGCATCTTCCATACATTGTGAATTTCAAACTGGTTCCTTATTCTTACGAGTCTTTGAATAATGTGCTGATGGGAAGTTACGTGGGAGATCGGGATGTGGATGGTTGCCACAAGTAATACAAACACAGGTAAGAATATTGCTAGGTTTGAACACCATCAGCAAACACAGAGACAAAAACAGAGACGGGGACAGAGACGAGGACACAGATAGAGATAGAGACAGAGACAGAGACAGAGACAGAGACAGAGACAGAGACAGAGACAGAGACAGAGACAGAGACAGAGACAGAGACAGAGACAGAGACAGAGACAGAGACAGAGACAGAGACAGAGACAGAGACAGAGACAGAGACAGAGACAAAGACAGAAACAGGGATAGAAAGAGAGAGGCAGCAATAGTTGTGCACAAAAAAACACTCAAAACCTTCGTGTAGCCTCCAAACATTGTTTTCTTCGTTTCGAAAGGCACACATTATGAACCACATTGCACAAGCAACTCCCGGTCTTACTGGGTAATGCAAAAGTTGCCTTCGTACACTGGAGCCCAACAACTGCGCCACTTTTTGCAGGCCAAGCCATCCATTCCCATCAAGAGAGTTCAGAATCGTCAGGTGCAGAGTCAGAACACATTTGTCTGGATTATATTTGGATTCGGTTACGTGCATAGCGCTATTTCTGGCTCCATTAACAGATGAATCGCTTGGAGAGAAGGCCGCGGGTCGTTTGTCACCGGGTTGCCAGGTCCAAAATGTCGCCAGTTTGACGAGGTGTGCCAGATCACAGCCACACTGCCACTGCACGTGGCATTCCATGACAGACCAGGTACATTTTCTGTCATGCACATGACATCACATGTATGCATATGCACGTGAGATCACATGTATGCATATGCACATGTCATCACATGTATGCATATGCACGTGACATCGCATGTATGTATATGCACATGACATCACATGCATGCATCATGCACGAACTCTTAAAAACGAATTATAAAAAATTCTTTTTATATTAAGAGGCTGATTACAATGTAGCACGCCACTTGGGCGCACGAAAAGGGCTCTTATCACTATTTTATAGCCTTTACAACTCTAGGATGTTACGACTTTTGTCTCTTGATGGATGTGAACATGTTCGTAACACAGAGGGGTACCGGAATTCCGGAACGTTACGCACCACCGGCGACCTTTCGGCGAGCGCAGGAGGTCTGGTGATCCGATCACAATGACGATCCGGGTTATGTGCAACTGCTGCACGACAACTCATCCTGCCAGAACAAGACAAGCAATCCTGCCTGCCTGCCAGGAAGGCCAATTTTGGCCGATTCAGGCAATCCTGAACAATCATGCCTTATTCTGTGTGTGCATTCAACTTCGGGAGAAGTTTTCACATCCATCGCACGGCGGTGGTGCTAGCCGGAAACGCTATGCAAGTTGGGAGTACAATTCCTGCTTTCCTTTTTGGGATAGCAATCCAATCGGGCTGCTTCCGAGTAGATGCTAAGCATTTCGTGGAATGGCTACAAGCTAGAGCCTGGCATATCAGTCGTGACTATTCGTACGATATCCGCTTGGTGCTAATAATCTACGGATCGGATAGCGCGTGAAAGGAAATGGATGCCGATGGATAACGGATAGACTCTCCAACATGCACCGCAAAATGGATATTTCACAGAATAACCAAAATTTCTTTAAGCCACGTTGTAGCGTATTTCACAGAAAAACAACTCGTCCAGCGGTAATCAGGGCACGTGTATCCGGTTTTGTAGTACACAGGGCATACTTCCGTTTCGCCGATGTTGTGCCGGGCCAGTCCTAATCAGGATCCGTTCCGGAGCTGTATTGAGCGAGTCCTAATCACACTGTTCGTGTACCGCGTTGTGTGAGTTTTGAGCACACTACTCGTGTACTGTTTTGGACGAGTTCTAATCGCACTGCTGATGTACTGCGTTGGACGAGTCCTGATCACACTGCGGTATATTGTGTTGGACGAGTTATAATCGTACTCCGCTCCTGAACTCAAATGGACGAGTCACAGCCATGCTCCACTCCTGAACTGTGATGGACGAGTCATAATCACACCACACTCCTGAGTTGTGTTATGGGCGCTAAATGACCAAACCTGGTCGATGCGCCCTGAAACTCAAATAACCAGCCAACCAACCTGAACTGTGTTGGACGAGTCATAATCACACTCCACCCCTGAGCTGTGCTGAACGAATCATAATCACACTCTACTCCTGAGCTGTGTTGGACGAGTCATAATCACGCCACACTCCTGAGCTGTGTTGGATAAATCATAATCATACCCCACTCTTGAACTGTGTTGGACGAGTCATATTCACACCAAACCCCTGAGTAACCCTAAAACTCAAATGACCAGCCAACAACCTGAACTGTGTTGGACGAGTCGTAATCACACCCACCTGAGCTGCGTTACGAGTCGTAATCACACCCCACACTTGAGCTGTGCTGGACGAATCATAATCACAGTCTATTCCTGAGCTGTGTTGGACGAGTCATAATCACACCCCACTCTTTAGCTATGTTGGACGAGTCATATTCACACCCCACTCTTTAGCTATGATGGACGAGTCATAATCACACCCCACTGCTGAACTGTGCTGGACGAGTCACGATGACACTCCACTCTGTGAGCTGTGCTGGACGAGTCACAACCAGACTCCACTCTCGAGCTGTGTTGGACGAGTCGCAACCACACCCCACCCCTGAGCTGTGCTGGACGAGTCACGATGACATTCGGTGCGGCGACTGACGTCACCACGTCGCGGCACGGCTGACCGGTGGGCAGGGGGGGGGAGGGGAGGGAGGGGAGGGCGAGCACGGGAGGGGCCGGGGCAGGTCGATATAGCAGTGTGACCGGTGCCGCCCCCGCATCTGCACCTCGAACCTAATGGCATTCCGCGCTGCGTGCGCTGCGGCTCGCGCACGCATCGGCACTCGGACTGCGTGACCTGCGTGACCTGCGTGATCTGCGTGACCTGCGTGACCTGCATGACCTGCGTGACCTGCGTGACCTGCGTGACCTGCGTGACCTGCGTGGCCTGCGTGACCTGCGTGACCTGCGTGACCTGCGTGACCTGCGTGACCTGCGTGACCTGCGTGACCTGCGTGACCTGCGTGACCTGCGTGACCTGCGTGACCTGCGTGACCTACGTGACCTGCGTGACCTGCGTGACCTGCGTGGTCTGTGTTCTGGGCGGTGGCGGTGACCTGGCTGGCGAACAAGCAGCCATACCGGATCAGGCGCAGCCCCCGCCGCAGTTGCCGCTGTACTGCTGGCAACGCGACAAACTGCATAGAACTGCATCCATTGTACAGAGCGCGTAGTTAGCTGGGATTTAACTGGTGTTGTAGATGCTGTGCATACAAAACAAAAATACAAAAACACAAAAGGATGCAGCTAATTGTACTGAACTGGATGTATGGAGAAAGATGGCATGTGTATTGGCATCTTGAGGCATTCCTAATTTGGCTGCCCTGACCTTTGAATAGATGGCCATAGGAAAGCTCGGTAGCAATGGAGCCTTTGAGAGTCCATGTAACCAAAAAGGATAGGCCGCTGCATACAAAGCAGGGGTCGACATAAAACGAAATGTGAGTTGTTTCTGAGTGAACGATGTGGTTTTCGGGAGGAAGATATTCATCATGAAAGTGGTCTTGGGAGGAGGTGATGGAAACGAAATATGCCCGCGGCTTGCAAGTTTCCTTAGTCTTCGCCTTCAGTCTGTCGCTTCAAGTGCTTCAACTTCTCCCCAGTTCCACGCATGCATTTTTCCGTTTGGCGGCATCACTACTTTGTTCTAGCACCGAATGCAAATGATCGGAATGCTGCATTGGAAAAGACGGAAGTTCCAGCCGCGTCCGCACGCAACTCGCGTGTGGAGTTTTCGTATATATGTCGCCGAACTTGTCGACGTTTCGGACACATTTCCTCTTCAACGGCTTGGCAAGGAAAGAACGCATTGCGAATGTTGCGAGATAGTTGAATTTGGCCGGTGTGTTCCTTGCAGAAGCGTAGCCCAGAGGATGGCCCAGTCCCCGCTCTTTGACAAAAATATACGCTAGATCGAGCAAGAAGCTTTGTGATGTGCACTACTTGTCTGTTAACAAGAGATTTTCGGCCGGTCCACGTGCCGAAAGCGGTTTCCATGATATGAAATTGTTTTTGTTGTCGTTGCTGTTGGACGCTCTTAGGAAATCCCTGGCTGCGCCCCTGATTCCTTTTACCAGAGCTGGCCTCCTCATTATTGGGCAATGTGACGTGGTAATGTTCTGATCATGCGACGTCTCACTCTGTCACGCTAGCAGCGATAGTTCCCGGCCACCACGCCAGATGTCAGGCGAGATCGTCATCTGTCTCTTCATCTCTATCTGTATTTTTTCTATTTCTGTCTTTGTTTCTGTCTCTATCTTTATTTTGTCTCCTTCTCTTTATGTTTGCCTCTAGCTTTGTCTCTCTCAGGGACGGTCGGCCCAAGTAAGGCACTAAGGCAGTTCCTCACCTGAATAGAGCTGGGAACTATTTGTGCATGTTATTTTCATAATATGATGTTTTCATCCACTGGAAAATAGCAAACTTGAGAAACTGGAAACAAGTATGCATTGGTGATTCATAATAATGGTGAACATTGAAGTTCATTCACATTTGCATCATTTACAGCTTAGCTTCCAAACAGCTCTATCACCAGTCGGCAGAGGCTAGCCTCTCGCACATATCGCCATATAGTGTGTTTTCGTTTCATACCGAACGCAGGGGCCTACAAATATCTAGGCTGAGGCCTATAAATATCGTTTGGCAATCGGTGACGTCACATGGGCTAGACACATGGGCTCAGTCCCGTAGGCGCTCGAGACAAACTTCCGTGTTTTCCACACAACATTTCAGATCTTAAATACCATCGAAATGGGACAGAATTGGGTTCATTTGAAAACTTGAAGAATCTTGTCCACGAATATGAGCAGTATTTTCCCTAAAACTAGGATTTTTCGTTTGGACCCACGTTGACAGCACTCATGTCAAGCGCCGCAAGAATCGCGCGGTGCCACGGGTAGTAGCAGTATGATGCGACAGGCCAACTGAAGATCACGGCCGGGGAGGAGGGGTAGGAGCAAGGAAGAGATAATCGCTGCACCATAATTCCTCTCCACTCGGTGCAGGGGCGTAAACAAAGGTGGTGGTACTGGGGCATGTGCCCTAATGGGAAGGTGGCGCCCATCCGGCCAGGAAAAGGCGCCAACATAATATTTAGCCTACCGGCGGAGATACCTATACTGGTTGGAATGGCACACCCATATCACCCATGTGCTGATACGGAACCTGCAGCTGGTTTTCAGGATTTTTTTCCCATTTTTCATTCATATACGTCTAGACGAGGGGTACGTCTGGACGTTACTTTTTTGTATTTTTGTATATTTTTGAAGGGCAAGCGCCCCCTCAATGTTGGCTCTGTCCACTATTAATTTGGACTTTTAACATGGGGTAGCATGGACCATGCACTCTCTCGATATGGTGCTTCCCATTAGCTTCATGTATTTTGCACACAAATAATGAATATATAATATGTCGAATAAAGAAAGTATATATATATAAATATATATATATATATATATATATATATATATATATATATATATATATATATATCTATATATATGTATATATACGTATGTATAATAATAATAATAATAAGAATACCAATAATAATAACATATAATATGTGTGCCTGTGTATGCAAGCAATTTTTGGTTATGAAATGAAAATATATGAAAACCTCAATGATATATTAATATATAATCGTATTTCCCGCCAGTTTATATATTAAAACTTCCCGGCAATTTCGGAAGCATTTGAGCATGAGGGAGAGGGTTGAAATCCACTGACTTCGGAACGATGGTGATGGCTTTGTTACCTTGCAGCGCCAAATTGCATTGTTCATGCTCATTTTAACATATGATAATAATGGGTACTGAAAAATACTGGTCGAAATCCGACGATTTTTTGGGACTCATCTCATTTTGGTGCCACGGACCGCCCCTGGTCTCTATGTCTCTGTATCTGCCTCTGTCCCTAAAATGTTCAGTATCAACTACATAGCAAAGTGCCGGTACGCTTTGCACATGCGGACGTTCCAGGAGTTCGCATTTGGCAACCGCGATGCCAGGTGACTTTTATGATATATTTTTTTGCGGTTTAAACCCATTCTAGTCGCTTTTGCTATCGAACGTTGACATGATGGAAATCGCATGACCAGGAAGCTTACTGCTGTTTAGGAAATTTAGCATAGAACCTGGATGACAAAAAATGTTACGTCCCTTTTAGAATTCGCCAAATCCTATTTAATCCTATCAATGTATGATCTGACCAGGTATTTTCTCTCTACGCCGAAGGAAATGTCTTGCTGATTGAAAAACAATTCCTTAATAGTCATTGAGGAACTTTCCAATAAGAGTGAAAGTCACTTTTGTTCCTTACCAGAGGCAACACAGAAGGGATTAAGCTTGTCACTCGATGCTCTTTGCAATTACTTCGCCAATTGAATAACATGGTCTACTACGCTGAGGTCTGGCATGGAAGAAGGGCATCTCAGGGGAATATCGCAGAAGATATAGAAGGGTATCGCAGCAAATTGTTTTGCCGGTGAGACAACAGAAGCAAATGATTCTTCCAGTTTTAAAGACATAATACATCTTAAATTCCGAAATAAAGGCATGCCATGGCCAGGACGTTGGTGGTCGAAAATTGAAATCCGACCAACAGACGATTATTTTTGTAGTATTGTGCCAATTTTGATTGAAGCTTACTCGGGCTGAATCTACGGAACAGCTAATTTTTGTAAGGTCAGTAGCTCAGGTTTGTGTGAGCCCAGGTTTAGATCAGCCCGGGCCAAGCCCCGTCATTATCCTAGGGACATTCTCTAATATAACATTCCAATAGATCATTCCCAATGTCGGTAAGTTGACTTGGAGTGACCCAAAATGTCTCAGTGTACCGATGTCAACCTCATGTTCGGGAGTTCTGAGCAAAGTCCGTCTTCCCTTAACATGTGCTGCTAAACTCAAACGATTCCCGGCACACATGATGGGGAGGGGATGCTCGTAGGGCCATCGCACGTGACATAGCAACCTGGTAGAGCTTTCAGTTGGCATAAATGGCGATCGTCACTGTTTGGATGAAGTTCGGAAGTCGCAACTCTTGCATTGTCCGAGTGTTTTCTTTATGACCATTTTCCGACTGATGTACTCGTCATTTACTTTGCCTCCATATACTTATGATGAGGATGTTCTGACCTCCAGGAGAGGGGTGCTGACGCTCGTGAAGATGGCAGAATGTCGGAACAGTCGTCATTTTCTGTGAACAAAATTGTCATGAAGCTGACACCTTAAACACGGTTATCCGGAAATATTCCACCAAGAAAGAGAGCATCGGTGAAATTATAAAATCCTGGGATGATCAATCGGCTGCGCTGTTGTCCACGTCAAGAAGGACGACTACCGTTGTCATCTTAGCGGGGTGAAGGAATTATTTCATAGTGTTGATAACAAAAATATTCCCAGATAATTGTCCATGCCATTTGGTCTTCGGCTAGAAATATTCCAAAGTGGTGAGTAGCCATGTCTCCCCCCCCCTCCGGTTGCTCCTTTCTCCCCATTTTTCCATACTAGCGTATGCCGGTTGACTTATCAAACTTAGATGCGTTTGGGTGGGCATTTCTGCGCATCTTCTAATGGAGTATGATTTAAAGCAAAAACACTAGAAATCCATAGGCAAACGAACGCTCTGTGTTATCAAATCAAGCAACTACTTTCATCGCCCCCAAAAAAATATACAGAAACAGAATAAAACCGTCAATTCCACACTGTACTAGCTAGAGGTTCTGACATACGAAGCAGTCGAGAGCTTCGCGAGGCTTTTGATAGGAATGCGAACTTCTCCGGAGAATCAATGCGCCTCAGGCGGGTCGCCAGAGCTGGAATCGTCGAAGCAATCTTGGCCTCGTCCCGGAATTCCTACAATTTGTTGCCTTGGATCACTTCCAATTTACTTTTTGTGGGCGGTGCAGATCAAAAGGGGCTCAGGCGTGAAGCTAGCTTCGATAAGGCTGTTGCATGCCTCATAAAAGCCACCGTCTATAACCGGCCTGTAGGAATACCTCCTACTCAGTATTCGAGCAAAGTGCAACGCGTCAATGTGCTCTCTTCATTCCTGGCGGCGCATTGCGTAGATTTAAGCAAAACTATTGTAATACTTGATATATTAGTCAGTAGTGGATCCAGGTTGAGCTAGAGGACCTCCCGTCCCGTCCAAGATGGCTCGATTTAGAGCAAACTAACCTTTATTCACGATTTGTGGAAATTTCGAGACGTTCAATTCGGAAAATATGAGGCAAACGTCTTGTCAGCTGCATACCCTTAATCTATTCAAATCCGATTAGTTTTTACTTTAGGGGCGCTTTGTATTCCCCTTCCTCAGCCGACTGGAAGATGGTGGAATGAACCCACCAATGATGTTGACCTGGTCATTTAACAGGCATGCTTGGCATGTCATGGAACTTCCGATATATTTGGAGGGACTGGTGGTTCCAATGGTATTCAGACGGCTTCAGTGTGCATCCAGGCCCCCACCTCATCTGGTGTTAACGAAACGCCCTATGAGGGTGGCCGTTATATGTGTTTGCACGGGTCAGATTTTAAAATTACCAACACCAATCGTACTTTTTCGTCAAACCATCGCTCGTTCCGATGTACCGAAGTAATGTGTCGTTTACACTCACCGAACGTGGAAATTGTGGGCGGTATGTATTCAGGTAGACCTCCAAATCTATCGAGAGGTTGGTCGGTTGTTGGGTTTTACGACACGTCGAACGTTGAGTCATGTAGCGTCGCCAATCTTTCACGCCTATTGACCGCGGGAGAAGAGTAGCGACAGGTGAGACTCGAACCCACAATCTTTCGATTGTGAGACGGGCAACTTTCCTCTAACACTACTCGTCCCCCCCCAGAATCTATTGAGAGACACATCCAGCTGGTCCGAGCTAAATGTGACGTGTAGATGACACACGTGACGTATTTCGACACCAATCAATCTCTCTGATCGAGAACAATTAATTTAGCCTGGGTCATTCAATACAAACGCAGCACGTTTGGTATGCACGTGACTTCACGGAACTTTGACCGAGAAGATTCGTCTGCTATCGACGGAATATCGTACGAAGATGGTTCATGGATTGCGGTTATATGTACTACATCATAGGTGATCGAGGTCAGGTCATTCAAGACCATACGGGGTCGATGAATGAGGAGGGAACTTGCAACCGGTTTGCTTTCTTTGCTTACGTCGGTGCGCTACCTGTTAGATGAACATAACGTGTTCGCTATTGTCGCCACAAATAGCTTGCTAGTCAGGATGGACGTCCTGGCACCTGAATATCCTGCATGCCACACCTAGGTATCATTGGCTTCACAAATAGCTTGGAGGTCAGGCTGGACGTCCCGGCACCTGAATATCCTGCATAGATCTACTGCTTCTCACCACGCCTAAACATGAGCAGGATATTCAGGCACCAGGACACCCAGCCTGATTGCCAAGCTATTTGTGACAAGTGCACATCCCACCTGATTTTGGGTATTTAACCTTGATCTTGCGGGTCAATAGGTGAGGTGAGGTCACTATTCAGAGTGTAGCGCTCAATTGCGTCATTCGGTCTCCAGACCTCAGCCATCAGTATCTGAAAGATATTCTGCATTTTGGCTGTCAGTCACTCCCAGGCAGGTGATTTGGCTGTTTGACAAGGAATTTGGCCGTCTCCGCACTTCAAGAAGTACCGCCATTCCCTCCAATCAGCATCAACCACACGGCCCAACCTCTATCACATTGGCAAGCCGCCAAGATCGAAAAATCCGGTCACGTTCAGCATTTTACACGGCAGATATTCATCGGTGCTCACGTGTGGATAAGCGATGTTGAAGTTAAGTAGCATATTTTGTTGATAAGTTCGAGCCGAAACGGAGAAGTAGGAGATTGTCGCCTCCTCAACCAGTTCACCTGTTAGAATTGCCATTAGAATCACGAAGTTTCTCTTCGTGCTCTTTGAAGGCCGCAGGGAAGCTTTTGCCCATGTAATGTCACGCATACATCTACAACAACTCAAACGCAGCCATCTTCCTCCGCAGGGATGAGGGGCGGAGCGCATGCTACGTCAGTAAGTCCAGTCAGGATACAATTAAGTCGCGACCGTAAGTTCAGCGCGGAAGTTCGGAGCATGTATACATGCCATCATTCTCTTCCACGCGCCACCGCATGACGTGGTCTTCTTACCCAAAGGTTGCGGACTGGAATGTAATCAACTCAGATCATGTGGTGAATTCTGAACGCATCGAGATTCGCGTCCGAAACTGCACGCAGATTGGATAATGCAGGTCTGCCTCGCGCTCTCGTTCTTGCTTGAAGTTGAGCCTCGGGGTAGCACAGCAGGCAGCGGTGTAGCATGTAGCTGTTTAGCCGGTAGCGGTGTAGCAGGTAGCCGTGTAGCAGGTGGCGGTGTAGCAGGTAGCGGTGTAGCAGGCAACGGTGTAGAAGGTATCGGTGTAGCAGGTAGCAGTGTAGCAGGTAGCAGTGTAGCAGATAGCTGTGTAGAATGTGTCGGTGTAGCAGGTAGCGGTGTATCAGGTAGCGGTGTAGCATGTAGCTGTGTAGCCGGTAGCGATGCAGCAGGTAGCGGTGCAGCAGGTAGCGGTGTAACAGGTAGCGGTGTAGCATGTAGCGGTGTAGCAGGTAGCGGTGTAGCAGGTAGCGGTGTAGCAGGTAGCGGTGTAGCAGGTAGCGGTGTAGCAGGTAGCATTGCGGCGGGTGGAGGCGCGGTGGAAAGGCGACATGTACGGCTTGGCGCTCACACTAATGTAGACTAATCTCTCCACAGATCAGCATGACACGATATTTTCATCTGGAATCGACCGCCCTCTCTGGACCTCTGTTGCCACTGGTACTGACGTTGGACATCAGATCTCTCCCTCAGGAGATAGCCATGCTGCCACTGGTACTGATGTTGGACGTCAGATCTCTCCCTCAGGTGACAGCCATGCTACCACTGGTGCTGATGCTACACGTCAGATCTCTCCCTCAAGAGACAGCCATGCTGCCACTGGTGCTGATGCTACACGTCAGATCTCTCCCTCAAGAGACAGCCATGCTGCCACTGGTGCTGATGCTACACGTCAGATCTCTCCCTCAAGAGACAGCCATGCTGCCACTGGTGCTGATGCTACACGTCAGATCTCTCCCTCAAGAGACAGCCATGCTACCACTGGTGCTGATGCTACACGTCAGATCTCTCCCTCAAGAGACAGCCATGCCACCACCCACGCCACTGGTGCTGATGCTACACGTCAGATCTCTCCCTCAAGAACAGCCATGCCGCCACTGGTACTGATGTCAGACTTCAGATCTGTCCCTCAGGATACAACCATGCCGCCACTGGTCCTGATGTTGGGCGTCAGATCTGTCCCTCAGGAGACAGCCATGCTACCACTGGTGCTGATGCTACATGTCAGATCTCTCCCTCAAGACAGCCATGCCGCCACTGGTACTGATGTCAGACTTCAGATCTGTCCCTCAGGATACAACCATTCCGCCACTGGTACTGATGTTGAACCAGAACTGTCCCTCAGGAGACAGCCATGCTACCACTGGTGCTGATGCTACACGTCAGATCTCTCCCTCAAGACAGCCATGCCGCCACTGGTGCTGATGTCAGACGTCAGATCTGTCCCTCAGGATACAACCATTCCGCCACTGGTACTGATGTTGAACCAGAACTGTCCCTCAGGAGACAGCCATGCTGCCACTTGTATTGATGCCACGATACTAGACATCGACACTGGCATATCAATAGTCTGATGCGCCTATTGCAAGGGCTGTACGAGCAAGGAAATTGTTGGAAGCCTAGTGTACTCGAACTCAGTCATAGTTTGTCATGGCTTATAGCTAGCAACAAGTGTGCAAACAAGCACGAAGAGCTGAAGTGATGTCAGACACGGCGCATTCGTCACCTTGCTTGGCGAAAACATGGATAATCCGTCGCCAAGTTCGAAAACCAAACCTAAGGATTTCAATCTCGTCTCTTACACCGCATGCGGGCTTCCGACAGCCGTAAGGAATTTGTGGCATGGAAATGCACGGCCGTTGGACCACATCACAAAGCGTATTCATCCTTTCAAAAAAGATTACAGGCACTTCACAGGAAACATTGTGATGAAAATTGGAAAGCGTAGCACTTCAAAGAACAGAAAAAGACCCGCGTGGGGAAGCAGGATTGAAATGCTGCACGAAGGAGCCATTCATGCTCTGAAGGCATCACGGTGCTGCCAGTCCACTGAAGCGAACGTGTTCTATGATATTTCTACGGAAGTAGATTGGGTTGTGCTTCAACCTCGCTTTTAACCCGGCACCGACTGGGGCCTCGGCCGAATGCCTTCGACTAGGCACGGAGAAGGGATTGCAACTATCCCTTTCGACCCCGCTTTTATCCCGACACCGATTGCGGACACCGATTGTGACCTCGACAGAATATCCGGAGATATCCGAGACGCGATATCCGGAGACGCAGTGGCAACGTCGCCCCCACCCTCCGTGTGTGGAGACGCAGTGGTAACGTCGCACCCCCACCCTCCGTGTGTGGAGACGCAGTGGTAACGTCGCACCCCACCCTCCGTGTATGGAGACGCAGTGGTAACGTCGCACCCCACCCTCCGTATATGGTCGTTCGCGCTAAATTACGCACCGCCGAAGCCCGGTCGGAACTACTGAAGTGTAAACTGTGCGGCAAGGCGCCTGTAGAACGTCTGGTGGCAAACATTCAACCAATCCCACAGGCTGGCTGTATCACTGGGACGTGTCGTGCTGATGCTGCAGGACGTGCTCCAGCCCTCTGCTGAGTGAGCGATTTTTTTGTTGTCCCGAGACTGCAGAATTCCTTCCAGGAGGATCGGTGTGAGATTGTGGCGCGACATGTCAGTTGGACGCGTGGAGCCGAGTCTCCGATTTTGCGAGCGGCGATGTGATAACGATTCTACGCGCGCAGGGGCAGGTTTCTACGGCATAACCCTATTCTGGAAGTGGAGGGGCGAATTCCGCCCCACCCCTGCGGTTTTTCGCCTGCTGTTCACTAACGCTTTGATATTGGAACGTTAAATTATTAACGCTCCTAACGTTCTGCTTTCCACTTTGTACAATCATTTGCGTTTCGTAACTATGCCCAAAGCGGCTCCAAGGGTGAAATCTCCGATATATGTTTGCTAAAACTTCATAACAGCACATGCATCTGCAAATCTACAATGTTTTACTATTCTGGGTATCATAATTTGGGATTGAACTGCGCATACAAATTTACTTGCCTTCGGATATAATTAATTTGAGGGTAATCGTGTCAGGCTTTGATGCACAGGAAGGGGAAATTTGACAAGTGACCGGTTTCCTCGAGGCGGAATAAATTGCGTTTCTTTCGGAATGTTAAGAGTTTGGGGTGAATTCGGTGCCAACGACGATGGCGACATACGACCGAGTCGAAAGGCATTTCCAATGGCGGATTCAGGAGATGAAGAGAGGTATTCTGAACATACCCTATTAAAACCGTTACAAACAATGGCGCGGCGAACGGGACACTGCCAATGGTGAATCAAGGAGAGGGACGAGTAAATTCAGTGGAAATGATTGTGATACATCCGACGCAGTGGCAGAGCCAGGAGATTTTCCCAACGGTCAATGATTGTAGTATTCATCCCACACAGAATCCTCCCAAACATAATTATCTGGCGTCGCCTCTGGAAAAACTCCTCACCATAAGTATTGATATTGTGTAAGGATGGAAGATAATAGGGATTTGTGGCACTGAAAACGAGCCATCCAAAAAGAACAACTTATATTCATCCCATCCTAAGGTTCCTGGCTACGCCATTGACTATTTTGCATGAGCATGTAAGAACAGCAAATCGTGCTTTGGATCATGATGGATGAAAAATACCTGACAATACACGATTTTACCATGGTAAAATGCACAGTCTCAAATGTGTTTGATCATTCCCCTCATTTTTGTTCTATTCTGACTTCTCTATTGAGAAATGTCGAAAATATTGGTATTCTAAATATGCATATTAGACCAGCACAATTCGCGTAAATTGTTCAGTTCCGAATTCGATCCAGGAGGGTTTGAGATCTTAGGGGGATGGGATTCGCCCCATGAAGATTTAGTTCTAAAAGAGCCCCACTGTGTATTACCGTGATATAGATCAGATAGTAGGGAAGATCTGGAGTACGTCTCGCAAAAGGAAATTTAGGACAAGCTCAGATGGAAGGGAGCTCAAATGGACTGTCATTGAGCATTCTGGTAAAACCAGATTGCACAATTCGAGTCACCATGTCTCAGAACCGGCCTGAATTGACATGGCTAAACTGTAACCACATCGAAGTATCCACCATAACCATGACAACCGTTCTCCATGCTCCATGCTCCAAGTTCTGGATTCGATGCCCGAGAATATGAGAGAGAGAGAGACAGAGAGAGAGAGAGAGAGAGAGAGAGAGAGAGAGAGAGAGAGAGAGAGAGAGAGAGAGAGAGAGAGAGAGAGAGAGAGAGAGAGAGAGAGAGAGAGAGAGAGAGAGAGAGAGAGAGAGAGAGAGAGAAGAGAGAAGAAAAGAGAAAGAGAGAGAGAAAAAAAAAAAAAAAAAAAAAAAAAAAAAGAAAAAAAAAAAAAGAGAGAGAGAACACGGAAACACGGCAGCTTGCAGGTCGGCAGTCTGTTAGATTTTCACTTTAAAACATGTCCGCCTCCCTTCCCATGAAGGTCTGACTTCAGAAGTAAAACACATTGCGCCAGCGGACCATCTGTTGTGATTTTCCTGTCTGGCGTTTCGACGGGTGGTTAATTGGCAAGCCTGCCTCTAGCCGACAGCCGACACTTTGCGACAGGCTCCTAAGATAGCCGACACTTTCGGGACGTCACAAACGAGACGAAGAAGCTCAGTCTTCGGATAACACGTTGCATCTACACAACCCAAAAATTCAATCCAGCTCACCAGATATTCATATTACACGGACATCGCAGAACTCAAGATAGCTAAAATCATACGCATTCTGAACCACACACACACACTAAGCACGATAGCCGCATCATGAACAGGCATGTTCGGCCAGCCCCATACATAGACATCGTCGCACAGGTTAAGGTTTGGGAGGGGGCGGGGATGGCCGAGTAGTTAAGGTGTCGGGCTATGGGTACCAAAGGTCCCGGGTTCGACTCTAGCGCCACTCAGGACATTTCCCAATCCCGCGGCCCACCGGCGAAACAGTGTAGGCGGCGCCATTAGCCGTCAATGTGCACAAAGTGTGTCGTGAACCAACCAATAAACAATAAACAAACAGGTTAAGGTTGGAATATTACTCGTGCTTACATGTGCTTTCACCGTTTTATATATATATAAAAAAAAAAAAAATATATATATATATATATGCCTATCTGTGTGTTGCATATCTGTTGTTAATTGTGCGCGTTTAGGTCAAATCATCACATGATATGCATGTATATTTTTACCCATATGTGCAAGTTTGTGTGGTGGTCAAGCACTAACAAATGTCACGCTGTTGGTCTACCCAGGATGCAGCGTGTGCCGCTGGTGGTAACTTCTGTTAATGACGGACGTGCTGATTTCGCGTCTAAAAAGCCTAACACAAATAGCCTAACGAGGCGATGCTGTGGATTTTGAGTGCATGTGTCACCACCGCATCGGACACACCAACGATGGTTCATAGTTGAAACGTGTTTATGTGGCTCTTGTGACAACAGTTTATCGATTGCGAGCATGCGGCTAATTTTTGCCATGTTTATCTGATGTTCCATTTCATTGCATTCCATTTGTAGTTAGGTGTGATATCGTACAGAAAGTGTTGGGCGAGCGTTCTGCACGCCTGCGTCCACGCCACTGGAGGGCTAGAGGTGGTATAAACGGTCAGGCGAGGGGGTAAACGGTGCATTAGCCGGCGCCAAACAACGGTCAAAACCCGGAGATTATTGATGGCGTATCATTACCACCGCACGATGTTTCTAAAGAAATTGCGCAAAAAGCAAAACAACAGTTAAAACCCGCTGTTGTTGATGGCGCGTCATTAACACCGCACGATATTTCTTCAGAAACCGCGCGGAAAAGCGGCGCAACAACAACGTGCAACAACGCGGCCCGTTGTTGCAACGCACCACGGTGCATCGGCCGTCCCTTCCTGTCTGCAGCGGAGGACAGGCAAATGCCATGCCGCTCACTGCCGCTTCGGCTTCAACAGAGCAGAAGCCGGGAAGCAAACCGGTCAGCTGCCGGACTGGTCCGCGCGTAAGTGAAACATTTTGCGATTATTTCAACCTCCAATCAGGCAGAGACAACGCATCGAGGCCGTGAATTGTCGACCCAGTTTCCGGTATCCGGTATCGAGGATCGCGTCACCTCCGAGGGAGTGCGGTTAGACTGCATGCTCGTGACTCGCAAAGCCGCCGACCGGAGTCGACCAATCAGCTCTGTCCAGGTCACAGGTTGACGAGGTCCAATGAGCATGAAGCGGAATCAGGAAGAGGCTGGCTTTATTGACTTTATGTTGGGCTTTATGCTGTGGGCTTCATGCTGAGCTTTATGATTGAATGGCTTTCATTCGCTTTATGCTAATAAAGTTTCGGATTTCGGGCCACGGGTGTCGACCTTGGGAAGTTGGATAGCATGATTTGATAGCTTTGTTTCAGTTTATCATTGCACAACGTTTCATATGTTTAGTCTTCGGATCCTGCGGAGTCCAGCTTTGTTTGGCATTATATACTTACGTCTCAATAAGGACCACACCGACACAAAGGGGGGGGGGGGATCCCGACTTTAGGACCACTCAGGACATTTCCCAATCCCGCGTCCCACCGGCGAAACAGTGTGGGCGGCGCCATTAGCCGTGAATGTGCATAAAGTGTGTCGTGAACCAACCAATAAACAAACGTGTGTCTGGTGTTGTAGCAGTCTCCCGTCGCAGGCGCTGCTGAAAACGAACGGTTCACAGTAGCTCCAACTGTATTGTTGGAAAGCCCGAGGCAACTACATGCGTGAGAACGGCTTCTGCATTGGCCACCGACCCGACAAAACACCACGCGTGCGGACGGTTTCTGTATTGGTAACCAGCCCGATTGAACTTTTGTTTAATGCATTTGATCCGAGTTGTTGCTGGGGTAGCTTTACGTACCAGGGTCCTATTGCTAGGCAGAGCTTGTCGCGTGAACCCTGGCCCCACCACCCGATCCATGAATTCCAGTTCAACGGTAGAATTTTGACCGAAAGCTTAACGTGCCGTCAACGCACCGACACGGCGCCCGGTAGCTCGTCCCCGGCCTTATTGGGCCAGCTGCCAACTGACACTCCCGGCCGGGGGCTAAATGCGAGCGCGCGAAGCGACTCAAAACCTATGTCGCCAGGACAGGGGAGAACAGAGCAGGCCAGCGCTCTAACCAACTCGCTACCGGGGCGGCTAAATGCATGGGAACGGTTCCCGTATTAGCTTTCCCGGTCGAGCAGAACGTAAAGAGCAATTTCGAGCCTGGCTGCCACCCTGGGGAAACGAAACACACCGCCAGGTGACCGGTCTAATCTTACACTATCGCGACTCGAGATGGTGTTGCTGTTATAGCCTTGTTGTTGCTGTTATAGCCCTACGCCATCGCGACTTCAAATGGTGTTGTTGCTGCTGCCTGCCTTTCGGCGCGCAGTTACCAATCAACGCCAGTGCGGATCGGAACGTGAGTTGGACAGAACACGCCAGGAGGACGATTCCTTCGCTCTGGAACAAGCCGTTAAAAGAACACATTTGCTGTGTCTTGGCAACGCGAGCGTCGAAAAGGATGCTTCACGCACTCAGCCATTCCAGCCAACATCCATCTCCACACGCACAGCCACACATCACCTACATCAATGCTCGTGCCTGTAGCCACAACTATGCACACACCCATATTGTCACCAACTGTCCACACCCTCACCCATGCAAATATCAACACTCACATCCGTACCCACATACTAGCAAACAAAACTAAGGCTAACTGGAAACTTACGCTTGCTTTGGCAAAGCAAGCATGACTGTTGACACATTATGATCAGAGAAAACATAATCTTGCTTAATAATTCCCAAACTTGGGGCTGTAGTCGCAGTCCGCCAGGGGCCAGTCGATACTTAACATTGTAATGTGGAAGTTAATGGTAATAAGCGGAAGGGATAAAAAACGATTTCGGAGTTCTATTCAGTGACAATGGATGCTTAATTAGAAGTTAACGCACACGGTTACGCCAATGTGATCCCAAAGTCACGTGGTGCACTTGATGTCACACGATGCCACTCGAGGTCATGCGTGGTCACACGAGGTCACACGAGGTCACACGAGGTCATGCGAGGTCACGCAATGCCGTCGTGTACCAGTCAGCTCATCCCACCTCTTCGGTAATCACCGCAGCCGCACGTGATCAACTTTGATTGGGTTTGACGAACTCAGATTGGGTTTGACGAACAAGGTATCTCTGATGCCAAATCTGCTTTTGCTGCGACTCGTATAGTTCCCGAGATCATCGAAGAAGCCGGCGACCTGACGAACAAACGCGAACGCGCCTTCGACGGCCATCACAGCCTGCACTAGGGGCGGGGATGGCAGAGTGGTTAAGGTGTCGGTCTATGGGTACCAAAGGTCCCAGGTTCGACTCTAGCGCCACTCAGGACATTTCCCAATCCCGCGGCCCACCGGCGAAACAGTGTGGGCGGCGCCATTAGCCGTGACTGTGCATAAAGTGTGTCATGAACCAACCAATAAACAAACAAACAACAGCCTGCACTAGTTCTCAATTTCTGTGCGCAAATACCAATCTAACGGTGATATTTGTCCGTATGAGCTTGACACTAGTTACTTATCCCCGTACAACTTGAAAGTTGTTCCCGTCTATGCCCCGGAGATTGCTCGGCTGTGTTAATCCCGGTGCATTCGTGCGGGCGTTCAATTCACTATCCCGGAGGACCGCTGTCGACATTCGCACGGAGATCTTCCTCTAGCTGGGCTACATTGAGCTGCGGACTCAGCCGAATCCCCGGAGCTTGATCTCAGCGAGTTGTTAATTAACACCGCGCGCGTGCAGGCTGATGTTGGCATGTTTTCACCTCTCTCATAGCGGTTACTCAGGAGGCACTGGACCGAATGCAATAGCACACCACAGGAGAATACCACATGGGAATACCACGGGGAAATATCACAGGGGAATACCACATGGGAATACAACAGGTGAATACCACAGGGGGATACCACATGGGAATACCGCAGGGGATACCACAGGGGGATACCACAGGTGAATACCACAGGGGATATCACAGGGGAAAACCACAGGAAAAATACCACAGGGGAATACCACGTGGAAATACCACGGGGAAATACCACAGGGGAATACCACAGGGGGATACCACAGGGGAATACCACAGGGGGATACCACAAATGAATGCCACAGGGGGATATCACAGGGGAAAACCACAGGAAAAATACCACAGGTGAATACCACAGGGCAATACCACATGGGAATACCACAGGGGAATACCACAGGGAAGTACCACAGGGAAATATCACATTGAAATGCCACAGTGGAATACCACAGTGGAATACTACAGAGGAATACCACAGGGGAATACCACTGGGGAACATCACAGGGGGACACCACAGGGGAACACCACAGGAAAAATTCCACAGGGGAATACCACAAGGGGATACCACAGTGGAATACCACAGATAATACCACAGTGGAATACCACAGTGGAATACTATAGAGGAATACCTAAGGGGGATATCACAGGAGAATACCACAGGGGGATATCACAGGGGAACACCACAGGAAAAAAAACCACATGGGAATACCACAGGGGAATACCACAGCGGAATACTACGGGGGAATACCACAGGGGAATATCGCAGGGGATTACCACAGGGAAATACCACAGGGAAATATCACATTGGAATGCCACAGTGGAATAACCACAGGGGAACACCACTGGGGAACATCACAGAGTAATACCACATGTAAATACCACTGGGAAATACCACAGGGGAATACAACAGGGGAATACTACAGGGGAATACCACAAGGGAAGACCGCAAGTGAAGACCACAAGGGAAGACCACAGGGGAAGACTGGAGCAGAATCAAAGACAAGCCTGACTGCAAAGCTGAGATGGCATCAGCGTTACCAGCACAGTATCTGCTCCGTTCTGGGCATAATCAGGACGCACGGTAAGGGTAAGTGGGAAAACAGACATGGCGACAGATTACATCGCGAAACAACGCGTAAAACCTCACTTCATTGCTGTTGTCAGACCGCTCCAGTCATGTTGTCCTAAGACATCCTAATCAGTTTGGCTATTAGTTGACCGATCCCCTATCGCGGCGTTGACCGATCCTCTTATCGTGCGTCGCCTAAATCGTCTGTGCAGTTATGGGCTTAATCATCAGGTTAGGGGCATAATCAGGACACAGCACGTGGTTAAGTGGAAAAGCGGACATGACGACCGATTATATCGCAAAACAACGCCTAAATCCACGGGGACGAGTAGCCTAGGGGTAAGTTGCTCGTCTCACAATCGAAAGGTTGTGGGTTCGAGTCTCACCTGTCGCTACTCTTCGCCCGCGACCAATCGGCGTGAGAGATTGGCGACGGTACATGACTCAACGGTCGATGTGTCGCAAAACCAATAACCGACCAACCGACGCCTAAATCCACGGAGCAACGAATCATGCTACAGGCGTCCCGATGCCTCACGCGAGGCAGCATTCCGTCACTGAGGACCTGATGCGCATAACCGCCGTCCAATCACCGTCCCTCAGTGACTGTCGGTGACGACATCGGCGATGACGTCCAACACAACCGCCGTCCAATCGCCATCCCTCAGTGACTGTCGGTGACGACATCGGCGATGACGTCAAAACACACCGCCGCCCAATCGCCAATCCCCAGTGATGCCCGGTGACGTCGACGATGACGTCAAAACACAACCGCCGCCCAATCGCCAATCCCCAGTGACGCCCGGTGACGTCGACGATGACGTCAAAACACACCCGCCGCCCAATCACCATCCCCCAGTGGTCGCCCGGCGTGTCCATGTGGGGTCCATGTGGCGTCCATGTGGCGTCCATGTGGCGTCCATGTGGCGAGGAAGGGGCGGATGGGCCGCCGGCGTGTCCATGCCGGCCACGCCATGCAGCCCATCCGCCAGCTCTCCAGCCAGAAGCAGCTGCGTGCCGCCTTGTATCGGCGCCGGAACCGGCCGCGGCCCGGGCTCCGTCCCGCCGCTGGTCGCCTGGCCGGGCGGCGTGTGTGCTGCCGGAAGTGCGAGCACTTCATCAACCGCCACTTCATCAACCGCCACTTCATCAACCGCCACTTCATCAACCGCCACTTCATCAACCGCCACTTCATCAACCGCCACTTCATCAACCGCCACTTCATCAACCGCCACTTCATCAACCGCCACTTCATCAACCGCCACTTCATCAACCGCCACTTCATCAACCGCCACTTCGTCAACCGCCACTTCATCAACCGCCACTTCATCAACCGCCACTTCATCAACCGCCACTTCATCAACCGCCACTTCATCAACCGCCACTTCATCAACCGCCACTTCATCAACCGCCACTTCATCAACCGCCAGACGACGACGACTGTGTCGCAGACGCAGCGGCCCGGCGTGTGAAGCAGCTGTCAGGTCCGCTCCAGCACGGTCGCAGACGCAGCTGTCAGGTCCACTCCAGCACGGTCGCAGACGCAGCTGTCAGCTGTCAGGTCCGCTCCAGCACTGTCGCAGACGCAGCTGTCAGGTCCACTCCAGCACTGTCGCAGACGCAGCTGTCAGCTGTCAGGTCCACTCCAGCACTGTCGCGGACGCAGCTGTCAGGTCCACTCCAGCACCACAGGCGCAGCTGCCAGGTCCACTCCAGCACTATCGCAGACGCAGCTGTCAGGTCCACTCCAGCACTTCGCAGACGCAGCTGTCAGGTCCACTCCAGCACCACAGGCGCAGCTGCCAGGTCCACTCCAGCACTATCGCAGACGCAGCTGTCAGCTGTCAGGTCCACTCCAGCACTATCGCAGACGCAGCTGTCAGCTGTCAGGTCCACTCCAGCACTGTTGCAGACACAGCTGCCAGGTCCACTCCAGCACCGCAGACGCAGCTGCCAGGTCTACTCCAGCACCGCAGACGCAGCTGT
The DNA here is from genome assembly GCA_034440575.1 of Imbricaverruca yamaguchii. Taxonomy (NCBI): domain Eukaryota; kingdom Metazoa; phylum Arthropoda; class Thecostraca; family Neoverrucidae; genus Imbricaverruca; species Imbricaverruca yamaguchii. Next base: position 280,614 of record JAOTOL010001292.1, on the reverse strand, counting down.
CAACCAGCACCCCGCCACCAGCCGCGACGCAGCTGCAGGTCCACTCCAGCACCGCAGACGCAGCTGCCAGGTCCACTCCAACCGCAGACGCAGCTGTCAGGTCTACTCCAGCACCGCAGACGCAGCTGTCAGGTCCACTCCAGCACCGCAGACGCAGCTGTCAGGTCCACTCCAGCACCGCAGATGCAGCTGTCAGGTCCACTCCAGCACCGCAGACGCAGCTGTCAGGTCCACTCCAGCACCGCAGACGCAGCTGTCAGCTGTCAGGACCGCTCCAGCACCGCAGGCCAACGTCGGCCACGGAGCGCCCGTCCAAGTGTAGTTCCTGAGGGGCACTTCACGCTCTTGTTGCCATGCTCGTCTTCCACCTTTCCGTTGGTTGGTTTCACGACACGTCGACCGTTGAGTCATGTAGCGTCGCCAATCTCTCACGCCGATTGGTCGCGGGCGAAGAGTAGCGATAGGTGAGATTCGAACCGACAACTTTTCGATTGTGAGACGGGCAACTTATCCCTGGACTACTCGCCCCTCTTCCACCTTTCCGAAAATGTTATGGAGTTTATGGAAATGCTTCCCCTTGCTCACGTCATGGCTCATGCAGTTAACTTCGACCGGTATATTTGTGTTTTCGAAAACATCTTTCAGACTTCTCGTGATTAATGTTACACGTAGTACACTCTCCAGTACATTTTGGAGGGGATCGTGATGAAATATTATTGACATAAAATCGAAAGACTGTGTGTTCAAATTCATGCAGGTGCTTAAAATTTCAACTCTGTCTGTCACTGCATGCAGTGCGAATGTTGATAGCTGCCTGACGTAGGATGATATGACGCTGTAACACGTGTACGGATGTGCAATCCCACGTACACATATGGCAGATCAAAATGTATATGAATAAGCCCATGCCCTCGATTCACCTTTTGGGCATTGCTGGTTTTCGCCTATTCGCTTTTATAGCTCAATAGCTTATCGCCTACTCGCTTATATAGTTCACTAGCTTATCGCTTACTCGCTTATATATCACACATAGATATCTTAACGCAGATACGAATTGTAAGGCAGAACGCAATCCACGAACTCGACAAATGATTCCGTATTTCCCCGTTATGTGAATCATTGCGTGCCATTTATCTTTCGCAGTGGCAAATCGATGCCGTTCCGCAACAGCCCTGTCCCGTTGGCCGGCCGCCGATGATGAAGCTGCCGACGCGGCCGAGCTCGCGCCACACGGTTTTCGCGCGCTAAACAGGAGCCTCGCCGCCACACTACCGTCCCATCGAACCCCACCGAGGCGTGGGCACAGCACAACCCACCTGCCAGCGTCTACATGCACTATGGAAACGGTTTGCGTGGGGACGAGTAGTCTGGGGGTAAGTTGCTTGTCTCACAAACGAAAGGTTGTCGGTTCGAGTCTCACCTGTCGCTACTCTTCGCCCGCGACCAGTCGGCGTGAGAGATTGGCGACGCTACATAACGGGTAGCGTCGCAACGGGTACCCAATGATTCACATAACGGGGAAATACGGAATCATTTGTCGAGTTCGTGTGTCGAGGTCGATGTGTCGTAAAATCAAAAACCATCCAGCCCCGACGGTTTGTGCTGTCGGTATATCGCTCGGCCGGACCAGGACCACTCGGTTAGTAGAGCGCCGGTCCGTGCTGAAGCGCCCGCTTCAACAGGCTCTGGCTCGTTTCTGTAGACGCGCTCTGGAGAGTGCAGCAGCGAAGCTGATTGGGTCAAGTGGTCACAGCTCAGTGAAGCTGATTTTCATCTCAGGTTGATTAGATGACCTTCAACAATCCCGAATGCCGAGGATGAACAATGATTACCAAATCTGGATTTGTCGAGCTCCAGTATCATTATTATATTGTGAGAAGAGCGGTTATTTCAAGATATATTGGCTATGTATGCATATGTACATAGGAAACAACATATCAGGTATGCTGTTTGCGTATGCATGATATTTTTACGTACATATAATATACAAGTATGTACATATTTATATTCAGGAACGCACCGCTTGGTATTCTGGGTTCCGCGTAAGAATGGATTTGCATGAATACTTCAACGAATTATTCTTAATCTTATGGCACAGCGTACTTAACTTTAGTTAATTCAGACTTCAGACTTCGCATTCACTGTGCAACGTTCATGCTATTCCGCACATTTGTGGATCCTCGATTATAAAGGTTGTGAAATTGAATGAAAAGAACCACCTTCAAAAGTATCCGTCATCATTGCCACCTTGGTGAGCAACAGGTCACAGGTCTGTGGGTTTGCTCGCTGTGTCCTGACGGACAAAGGCGACACTCCCCACTCCCCCTCGCCACTCGCAGGGCCACTCCCGCTGTCCACTCGACAGGGCGACACTCCCCACTCCCCACCCGCTGTGGGGACAGTGCAACACTCGACAGGGCGACACTCCCCACTCCCCACCCGCTGTGGGGACAGAGCAACACTCGACAGGGCGACACTCCCCATCCTCTGAGTCCTGGCGGATAGAGCGACACGAACGAGAAAGAGAGCGGTCGAATAATGGCATCCACAAAGGTAGAGATGAGTTTAGCGTTCCCGCAAAAACAGAGACTGACATGGACAAAGACGAATTCAATTATCTTGCTGTCTGTGGCGATGTGATGAGGAAGATGTATGTGAATAGTCCCGCATACGTCAACAGAGGCGATCCAGATAGTTTTGTTTCGGAACAAGGAAGAATTCCAGATGCATCAAGTGAGGAGGAGGGTGCATTATGTGATGGTGGTGGTTATTGGTTTTACGACACGTCGACCGGTGAGTTATGTAGCGTCGCCAATCTCTCACGTCGATTGGTTGCGGGCGAAAAGTAGCGACATGTGAGAAGGGCGCGTTATGTATAAGTTCAGCATGAACGAACTCCGTTGTAACATGGTTCACGATGTTGGATACCTCATGTTCAATGTTCATGCTAACGACGTTTATAATATCCACGAGCGTCGTCCACTCACCAGCACGTCAAAACCACTGAGATTCAGACGCAGAGATTCAGAGCTGACATGAGAGCTTATGCCAAGCTCGGGGTCGACCCAGAGCTTAGTCGACGTGACCCATGATGGACAGCGGCTGATTCGTTCAGTCCAGTTGCTCGTTCTAGCAGACGGCCGACGCTTATATGCCACCTGATGTAGCCAGCTTAACGTGGCGGACGTCATTTGACAAGTGACGTCACTTTGGCTGTCTCTTCAGCAGTCGGCTCGGGGGCGTTTGTGGACAACCCTGGATGGCGCTCTCTGGCCCGCCGGAATGACCCGGGGTCCACGTTCTCTTTTATGATCGAACCATGTATTGACGCGAGTGCTGAAAAGCCACGAATATGGAGGACTCAGTATACGACTACGACTATGGCTATGACGTAAAGGTCTAGAATGGCGCGCTTTGGTCCTGCCGGAATTGTCCTGATGGTGCGTTCTGGCCCCGCCGAAATGGTCCGGGTCCAGGTGAAGGCCCAGGACGGCCGCCGTCGGTTGGTCGTCGGCCGGGTCCCGTGGTGGAGGCGTGTCTCAGTTTGTGCTGTGAGACACCGCCGGCGAGCCCGGTCTCACTGTCGCCTCGGAACGGAGTCGGCCTCGCGTGGGACTGCCGGACCTCCACCCGGCCAATTCTGTCCGGAAACTTGCCACACTCATTTTCGGCCAGAAGCAATTTCAAGTTCATAGCTATACGTTGCAATGAAGGTGAAATTATGGGGTGAGTGAATACAGCCTGAAGTAATTGTGTTGCCTTTGTTTGTCTCATGCATATATTTATTTCCTGAATGGAATTTAATACATCACACGTACAAATATATATATATATATATATATATATATATATATATATATATATATATATATATATATATATATATATATGTATAAATAACGTATAGTTTATATTTTTATATACTTACGCATATAGGTATGGAATGTGCATTGCATGCTTATGTATTTGCTGATGCCGGTAAAACCCCACTTACAGGAGAAAACATGACATAGCAAACAAGAGCAGGAAGTCATCTAGATACCGAAATCCAAAATGAGGTTCAGGTATATCGGATATACAACGTGCTGTAGCAATGGTGCGTGCAAAATTTATTTGTGTCGTTGCGCTGCACCTGACATTTCAGTTAAATAATATTCGATCTGGATTATATGCTAATTCATTTGGACTTGATGGTACAAAATGGCAATGCTTTCGAATTGACATTGGTGCGTGTTCTGCCCTTATCATTCAGGTATGATTTTCGTGTCTGCACGTGACAGGGTGAGTTGCAGGAAAAGGCATTGCGTATCGGAGAACACATTAGAAAATGGCATTGATCTTCACTCAGAATAGTGTTAATAGTGCTGTAGACTAAGCGGATAAGAATACTCATCGGAAGCAAATATCAATGCATAGGAAATCATTAATTATATCGACATGGTCCTTGCACATTAATTTGGTGTTTTGCCGGTTATGCAAATAAATCTGGTAATATCCATCCCATATGTGTAAAGTAAATAAAAATAAAAATGCTCTATTATCGTATCGTGCAAAGACTTGTGTGATCGCAATTGGTACTGTCGTGTGATTTTCAATTATCGTGAACCTATTTATCGCAGGATAAATCTGAACTATCATTTACTTATCGAGATGATTACTGCTTTGGCCATATAGATCATATGGCTTTGCCACGATGACTATTACTTCGCTTCTGTGTGGCATCTCTTCGCCTCAGATATGCGAAATGCGAGACGAGATGCTATGCTGTTTCTGTGCATGCTTGACACTTCGAATTAATATCTTGTTTTTCATGCGAATAAATGGTGGTGATTTCGTTTGAAATTTGCGTAATCGCCGGAATGATTTCAGATAAATCACGAGGATGGTGGGATTTTTTCCTTTAGTTGGAAACTGGCCAACCATTCTTTGACAGCCTTCTTTCCATGTGTGCAAAATCCTTTGCGCTTTTTTAAGTGCACAGTCAAAATCAAAATTGAAACATGAAGTTATTTTCCTTTAAGTAACATCAACCGCACACAAATTCTCCCTTTGCCTTCAGGTTATTTCTTCTATTTGCCCTTAGGTTTGTTTGGTTTGTCATACGGTAACCGCCAAGCCGAATCATGGCCAGCCACTGCTGCGCTCCGGGCGACGTGATGACCGTCCACCACCCCCAGTTTCCGCCGACCCGCCACATCCCCGGCTACTGCGGCCACCGGCCGACGACCCTCTTCCAGGGCTACACGATGACCGTCGGCAACAAGACCGGCGCCTACATGGGCCGGGCGCGCGACGCCCTCCTCCGCTCGTCCAAGGACCCGGACGTGTGGCCCAACCCGTGGGGGCACCCGCAGCGGCGCCAGCCGCAGCCGAAGACGCCCGGCGTCGGCCGCCCGCTCGACCGCATGCACGAGGTGCGCAACTTCTACGACCTGGCGCAGCACCAGCGCGTCCACTACAAGGACGTGACGCGCAGCAAGCCCAAGGCGGCGCACTTCTGCATCCCGCTGCCGGCGGCCGAGTTCTACGGCGCGCGGCCGGCCGCCTGTCCGCCGCACAGCCTCCGCCAGACGGTGGACGCCAACCTGCTGGAGGGCCGCCGCATCACCGACGTGCCGCACGCCATGGCCGGCTACGCGGCCGTCCGCTCCGCCTACTTCCCGTCGCTGCACGCGCGCTGGACGCCCGAGCTCAGCCGGCCGGTCGAGCAGGCCGTGTGGCGCACGTCGCACTGCGACCGGCTGCCGGCCTCGACGCGGCCGTGGCTGCTGGAGCAGGCGACCGCCGCGCCGCTCGACGTCGCCACGTACGACACGTCCGAGTGCCCCGGCCCGTGCGGCGAGGCGTAGCGCGCGGGGCGTGGCGTGTCGCGCGAGGCGTGGCGTGTCGCGCGGGGCGAGGCGTAGCGCGCGGGGCGTGGCGTGGCGCGCGGGCGTGGCGTAGCGCGCGGGGCGTGGCGTGGCGCGCGGGGCGAGGCGTAGCGCGCGGGGCGGGGCGTGTCGCGCGGGGCGAGGCGTAGCGCGCGGGGCGGGGCGTAGCGCGGCGAGGCGTGGCGCGCGACCGCCGGCCGCCAGCGCCGCCGGCGATAATGGAATTCGCCCCGGAAACGTGTGCTGGATTTGAGAAGTGTCCGAAACTCTGTCGCAGAATGCAAGACCACTTGATGCTATCCAGGTGGCGACTGGGTTTTAAGAAGCTGTCGGGAAGAATGCGGGGGTGTACTACAACGGGACCAAGTGTCTGAAGATGCTGAAAAATACAGATAAGGTACAGATAAAAAATACACAACGGTTTGTGCCTATTCGTTACGGTCGTCCTGCTTCCAACATTTATAGTTTTGTATCGGTTAGGCAAAGCCGTGTGTTCGACTTACTTCACTTATAACATTCTTTGTTTAGCTTGGTCACAAGCTGTGTTTTGATTTTGCCTGTTTCGTGTCGATGCGCTGTGGTTCTGATAAGAGAACAAAGCATACGGACGCGTATTGTTTCCACGAGACCTGTGCCACACGATGCAACAGTCGTCGAGCTGCGATGATGAGCGAGAAAAGCTCTTCTTCCTGCAAAACAGGCAGCGAAGGCGTCAACAACGCGCATAAATATCAAAAACAACGCATCACCAGAGTATCCTTTTCTCAACACTCAAATGTCAAAGCTTTATCCAGAAGAGTTGGATGTCCATCAATAACATTCTATTCACTCTCGCACAATGGCAGATCCATGTCTGCCTGATGCCAGTTATTGACACGCCTGACAATTCGTTTCTAGTCTGTATTCATCTTCTGGAGAAGCAAGCCTGCCACTGTCAGCCAAACATGGCCGGCGTCAGATACTCTCTCTTTCTCTCTTTCTCTCTTTCTCTCTTTCTCTCTTTCTCTCTTTCTCTCTTTCTCTCTTTCTCTCTTTCTCTCTCTCTCTTTGTCTCTTTATCTCTTTCTCTTTTTCTCTCTTTTTCTCTTTCTCTCTTTCTCTCTTTTCCTTTCTCTCTCTTTCTCTTTTTTCTCTTTCTCTCTTTCTCTCTTTCTCTCTTTTTCTCTTTCTCTCTTTCTCTCTTTCTCTCTTTCTCTCTTTTTCTCTTTCTCTCTTTCTCTCTTTCTCTCTTTCTCTCTTTCTCTCTTTTTCTGTTTCTCTTTTCCTATTTTTCTCTTTTGCTGTTTTTCTGTTTTTCTCTTTTTCTCTTTTCATCCTTTTCTCTCCCTTTCTCTTTCTCTATCTCTTTCTCTGTCTCTCTATCTTTCTCTCTTCCCTCTCTCTCCCCTTTTATCTTTCTATCTCTCTTCGCATTATCGCTCACTGCTGACCCCGTGTGTGTGTGTGTGTGTGTGTGTGTGTGTGTGTGTGTGTGTGTGTGTGTGTGTGTGTGTGTGTGTGTGTGTGTGTGTGTGTGTGTGTGTGTGTGTGTGTGCGTGTGTGTGTGCGTGTGCACGGCGAGGCAGCCGCCCACAAACTCGCTTTTGCCATCAAAGTCGTGCGGAAACGAGCACTGTGCGTAATTACCACACCACGGGATGGCTGTATGTGGCGTGGTGGCTGCATGTGAGATGTGTATGCGGCGTGGTCGTCCAGCGAACTGCACAGGACGGAGCGTTGGAGCTCGTCACTGCCGCCCGGGGAGCCAGAGTCGCGGTAGGGTGAACTTCTCACCGATGCGCATTATGTCGTGGGGACGAGTTGTCTAGGGGTAGGTTACTCGACTCACAATCGAAAGATTGTGGGTTCAAGTCTCACCTGTCGCTACTCTTCGCCAGCGACCGATCGGCGTGAGAGATTGGCGACGCTACATGGCTCAACAGTCGACGTATCGTAAAAAACCAACAACCACCACAGCATTATATCGCACCGCTTTGGCACGCAAAGGCCGCCGTCAGGCCGTGTTTCGGCCGATGCCGGAAGAAAAACGCCCGGCTGCGTTTCCGCCGCCATTGCGTTCTGAATATTCCCGCGCGAACCGCTACGCTGCGTTTGTGCAAAGCATCGCCGAAATTGCTCACAGAGCTGCATCTGCGTTAGTTCAGCCAGTCGCCCGCGGCGATTCAGCTGGGCATCGAGTTAAACGCAACACTGCACGCGCGCGCACGCGAACAAAAAGCAGCTGTACCGAGCGAAATGTGCGGTTCGTCGAGAACGTTGTGGACATTTATTCCTCCTGTTGCAACCGTTTACATGCACCCAGTGAGATAACAACGAACGCTAAGCATCGAACACCGCGGCAGCTCATGCCCGATCAAAGCTTGTGTTGTTAACTGGTTTAGATAACCCGGAACCCTGATTAAAAGGGAAATTGGAACTGAGGACCGACCATATGACACTTACTAATGTGGTGAGATTGTATTTACTGGGCAGTATACTTTGTGAGACAAGAACAAATTGCTTGCACTGTCCAGAATTCGACAAAGACAACTATGAGGGAAGCGCTTTATCTCCGCTAGTATCGATGCCTGTTGTGAACAGCTTGTCTCATCTCATTCCGTTTTGTATCCAAGTAGTAACACAAATATCACATCTCATTGCATATGCCTTATCATGTTCGTTTGTATCGTAGCATGCACATCATGTCTCACGTTTTTCTTTCTTATTAACCTCGCCTACCACATTGTTAGAATAACAACTTAGGTTCCCGTCTTGTTTGGTTTCAGCTTCTCTTTTCGCTTCATCGCACTCCACCTGCGGCGTTTAGGCCAGTCAACTAGTTGCTTGTTGGCGTATGCGTCACGAACCATTTGATATACGGGCAATGGGAGGTTCCTTAGCTCGATTTTGCTATGCCAAGTAATAGACATAATGCTGGATTGGAGTGTGGCTTTACGACGCACTCAGCAGCTGAGGCCATATGACGCCGCCTGCCTCTCACCCCGGCAGGAAGGGCGAGCATCGCGGGGAATCTAACCCCGTATCTCTAGCGTACAAGACGCGCAGCTTAACCACCCAGCTGCCGACGCTCTAATAGACAACGCCGAGCTTCACCAGGCTTGGGGACGTGTCCCCCTCCCATTCCCCGTCGTGTTGACTCATACGGGTGTTGACTCATACGGGTGTTGACTCATACGGGTGTTGATTCATACGGGTGTTGACTCATACGGGTGTTGACTCATACGGGTGTTGACTCATACGGGTGTTGACTCGTACGGGTGTTGACTCATACGGGTGTTGACTCGTACGGGTGTTGACTCATACGGGTGTTGACTCGTACGGGTGTTGACTCATACGGGTTTGACTCATACGGGTCAGCGCTGTTGACTCATACGGGTGTTGACTCGTACGGCTTACCTCGGGTGTTGACTCATACGGGTGTTGACTCATACGGGTGTTGACTCATACGGGTGTTGACCACTAAGACAGTGACGTGTGAATCACTGAAACGCGTGTGGATCGCTAAGCTCAAGGAGCCCGCGCTAGGCTTCGAAACGGGCTCGATTTGTTCAAGCTCGACTAGGTCGATGTCATACCTGTATTGACCGTACCTCTTCCACACAAGTATCGATGAGGCTGGAGCCAAATCCGTCCCGCCAATTTTGATATGGGTGTAGCCCGTACCAGACCAAATGGGTCACGGCATGTAGTATATTGATGTCTATTTCAGGATGTCACGGTAGATGACATTTGGTGCTGTAAGCCAATGCATCTGGCACTAGAGCATTGGTTTGGTGATGCATCCAGGTCGTATATTATGATCAGCGGTCGTAGCTTTTCCATGTTTTGATTTTCCAACGGCGATAAGTCAAAATTACGCCCACCAAAATAGCCCACATACGTGATGGTTGGATGGATAAGATGGAGGCGATATATTGGTTACGTAAATTATACTTAATGCACATATTTTGCTAATAGCATTAGAGCGGTATCACACCCTGTAAAACTACCACAAATTACTCCACAATTAAGGTAATTGTATCTAGTCGCGCCTACCATAAACAAAACTAACTATTCCTGGCCTGCTGGGAAGGCTTTTCACAGCTATGTGTTCTTCATCAGCAATGTATGACGCATGTTCAGTTATCATCTTAGTGGACTTTACCGCCCACCTAAGTCCCTTCTTCCTCCATCATAATTGCCAAAGGAATTGCAATCGGATCAATTACATTGGCTGATATGAAAAGCCAAACTAGCCCCAATATAGCCTACGTCACCTATATCTACCCTTCCAGGGTCACTTTTTATGAAAGACATAAAGACGTAAAAAGATCAGTGTAGCTATGAGCCACCTGCTTGCACTTGGCTGCACTCTGGACACTGAACCAGTTGCCCACCAAATCCGTCGATCAGCCCTCCCTGGAATACCGAAAAGCAAGCCCTCTATTCTTATCATGATTGCAATAGCTGTTTGCATCTTCAGAACCGGGAGGAGTTGTCTGCAGTTAGATTAGCAATGACACCTGCCTGAACAACGCCATCTACTCGTTCAGTACCTTCCTACGTACCGTACTGCTGCTACTCAAGTATTAACTTCCTACCTGCTACTTTGCACACTGAAGCCAAGTTAGCTTCTAGTAGTATCTCTAGCATCAAATTAGGTAACCAAGTCACAGCTGATTTGGTTAATACAACGAAGAATGGCTCTTAAGTGCTCCTGGGTTTTAGACATTGCGTGAGACGAAAGGTATGACTCTCAATATACCAGGAGGTGCTGAGTTTACATAAAAAGTAGCGTTTACATCAAAAGTTTCCTGACGATGTCCCCTGGCCGAAACGCTGAGTAATATAGCATAATCCCTAACGTTACTTTTGATGTAATCACAGCTGATTTGTTCGAACTTGCCAGCCGCTGTTCCGCCACATCGTGGACGAATAGCCTAGGGTAAGTTGCTCGTCTCACAATCGAAAGGTTGTGGGTTCGAGTCTCACCTGTCGCTACTCTTCGCCCGCGACCAATCGCCGTGAGAGATTGGCGACGCTGCATGACTAGCGGTCGATGTGTCGTAAAGCCAATAACCAATCATGTCCCACCACATCGCAGTAGCTGGCTCGGCGCGCTAATCTGCTGAGCCAGGGTCTGTGTGCCGATGCCCGGCCGACTGCCCCTCCTGACTTCCGCCGGGTGCGGCGGGTCACGTGGTACGGCCGCCGGTCAGTATTGTATCGAGGCCCCAGCGCCCGGAAGTTGCTGAGAAGTTGTCGACGACGGTGGACCCAATGCAGTCGATGCGCCCTAAAACCCCAACAACTAACTGACGCGGGCGGACTGTGATGCTGCTCTGGGTAAGGTCACCGAGTCGATATCGGCAGCTCGGAACGCGCCCGGTGGCCGTTGTTAAGGCCCGGTTAATGGAACGCGGCTAGCAGCAGTTCTTCCGTTCCAGGTGTTGGCGTTCCAGGCCTGGTTCCGTAGATATCACAAGCCGCACAAGCCTGAGGCTCTCAACTGAAGCGCGCCCTCTCTACGGTACGTATATAAGTGACTAAGTGACTAAAGTGACTAAGTGAAGGCAATTTCCTTTATGTTTGTCAGATCAGAATCTGCCGTTCTGGTGAGGATTGCTCATTTTATTAACATTTCCAGTCGTGGTTCTGTAGATGTCACAAGCCGCACAAGCCTGAGGCTCTCAACTGAAGCACGCCTTCTCTACGGTACGTATATAAGTGACTGAAGTGACTAAACAGCTTCAAGCATGTCACTTGTGTAATGTCGAAAACCGGCTGAACCCTTATCGAGAATATTCGAAATACAAGCCATCCTCATGGAAATTCTGCACGTGTAACGCTACACAAGCATAGAACCTGGGGAAACACATTCAGCTCCCAACGGGATTGACTGTCGTTTCTGGGGTCCTCGCAGTGGAGAGAGAAATGTCTGGTCTATCAAATTTGGAGAAGGCAATTTCCTTTATGTTTGTCAAATCAGAATCCGCCGTTCTGGTGAGCATTGCTCATTTTATTAACGAACAGTTATTTGCCGTCATTGTAAAACAGGCCAATGGATCTAAGAGGCAAGAAAGGAGAGGATAGTTTCCCGCCGAGGAAAACAATCCCCACCCAGTTGTTTTTCAAACCTGTTCCCAAGCCATAGCTCATTAGGTTCCGTTCGTATGGTCAAACGATTGGTCGTCTCCTCATTGATCACTCTATAAGACAGGCAAACAAATCAACCAAAACACATCTAGCTGAAGAAAAACCTTAGAAATACGATCAAACATTTCACGACGTAGGCACATATCGCATGCTACTCCAATGGGACACGTGTCAATTACGACATAATGCACAGCTGGTGCCAGGATAACCAAAGGTAGTTCGCAGCTCACCCCAAGAAATGCCATCAGCTGAGTTGCATCGGTTGGCTGGTATTTTTGTCGGGTTGTGTCAGCACTAAATAATCCAGATAATGGGATGCAACGGAATATTCTTTCGAACTGTTTTTCAATCCCGTAATTACCCTTTCTGATCATCACAGCCCGATTTTTTTCGAGGCGCGTTTTGATATGCACTGACATATTTAGGAGACGTCACACTATTATATTTTGGAATATTTTGGGGTATGCTATATATGCAACGATGTTCAGTTGGTTACAGCGTTGGTTAGAGCCACCGGGGAAGCCGCCCCGGTAGCCCAGTTGGTTAGAGCGCTAGCCTGCACTGGTCTCCCCTGTCCTGGTAACACAGGGTTCGAGTCGCTTCACCCTGGTTCATTAAACCACTCCAGCAATAACCCGGATTTTTTCGTTTAAGAAATAGGTAACTTCTCACGCTCATGAACAGCGAACCACGTCGTAAAATCACAGCTGTATGCGTCCTCACTCGCCAGCCGCTGTCCCGCCACATCGTGGACGAATAGCCTAGGGGTAAGTTGCTCGTCTCACAATCGAAAGGTTGTGGGTTCGAGTCTCACCTGTCGCTACTCTTCGCCTGCGACCAATCGGCGTGAGAGATTGGCGACGCTGCATGACTAGCGGTCGATGTGTCGTAAAGCCAATAACCAACCATGTCCCACCACATCGCAGTAGCTGGTGCGGCGCACTAAGCTGCTGAGCCAGGGTCTGTGTGCCGATGCCCGGCCGACGGCCCCTCCTGACTTCCGCCGGGTGTGGTGGGTCATGTGGTACGGCCCCTCGCCAGGGGGCGGCGGCCGGCTGGTCAGACAGAAGGTGGGGAGCTGGGGGCTGGGGGAGGAGCTGAACAGAGGTGCTGGCAGACGATTGACTGTCACCGTGTAGAGGAGCTTTGCGGCGCGAACTTCTGGAGGACACTGGTCGCTGACTGCCAGCAGTTGTCTGTTGGAACCGTCGCTATATTGCAAGGTGTGGTCGTTATGCTGTTAGTGAGCCGGGGCAATAAAAGGACAATATTAACGGCCATCGCACTTGCGAGGGAGCGAGGTCTGATCTAGAGAATCGCAGTCAGGAGAACAGAACTTTCGTACGTATGTATTCTTACAATAGTCTCACTACCGAAATGGTTGTTTTTCGTTGTGCTTTGGTGCAAATTCGTCTGAAGTGTTGTTCGGGTTGAATAATATGCTGTAATCAGGAAACCAACTGTTGATACCACTTATAAAGTATAGATAAATCGTGTTTTTTTTTAGACCGGTTGATTTAATTTTAGTACACCACATGATCTTTAAAAGGAAAAGCAATCATGTGAAGCACAAAAAATGTGTGACGCAAAAAAGAATCCGACGAGTCCCGGCCCAGACCAGTTCACCTTGCAAAATGTGGGCCCGGCTTTACCCATACCCAAGCCCGGCCCTACCAATATCGAAGCCCGGTCCTACACATACCAAACCCGGCCCTACCCATATCCAAGGCCAGCCCTACCCATATAAAGCCCGGCCCTACCCATATTCAAGCCCGGCCCTACCCATATCCAAGCTCGGCCCTACCCATATACAAGCCCGGCCCTACCCATATCCAAGCCCGGCCCTACCCATATCAAAGCCCGGCCCTACCAATATCCAAGCCCGGCCATACCCATATCCAAGCCCGGCCCTACCCATATCCAAGCCCGTCCATATCAATAACAAGCCCGGCCCTTCCCATATACAGACCGGGCCCTCCCCACATCCAACCCCGGCCCTACCAATATCCAAGCCCGGCCTTATGAATGCCAAGCCCGGTCCTACCCATATACAGGCCCGACCTTACCCATATCCAAGCCCGGCCTTACCCATATCCAAGCCCGGCCCTACCCATATCCAATCCCAGCCCTCTCCACATCCAAGCCCGTCCCACCTGTATCCAAGCCCGGCCCTACCCACACACCAAGCCCGGCCCTGAGCCCGTCGGGCCCACTCGGGCCAATCCGAGCTCGGCCCGGCGCCCGCCACCCGCCCTCCCGCGGCACCGCAGAACTGGCGCGCCCGCCGTGTACGACACAGCCACCTGGCCCGGGGCCGGCCCAATCGATCGGCGGTGACGCGCGGCCACGCGTGGCGCCAATTAAAAGCGCGCCTCGCCGGCCGCGCCGCGGCGTGGACAGAGTGCCCGCCGGCGAGCGACGTCGCGCCGCTGCCAACAGGTGTCCCGGGCTCACACCACCACGCCGGCTCCGTCCGCTGCTGCCGTCCACTGCTGCTGTCCACTGCTGCTGTCCACTGCTGCTGTCCACTGCTGCTGTCCACTGCTGCTGTCCACTGCTGCTGTCCGCTGCTGCTGTCCACTGCTGCTGTCCACTGCTGCTGTCCACTGCTGCTGTCCACTGCTGATGTTCACTGCTGCTGTCCACTGCTGCTGTCCACTGCTGCTGTCCACTGCTGCTGTCCACTGCTGCTGTGCACTGCTGCTGTCCACTGCTGCTGTCCACTGCTGCTGTCCACAGCTGCTGTCCACTGCTGCTGTCCACTGCTGCTGTCCGCTACTGATGTCCACTGCTGCTGTCCGCTGCTACTGTCCACTGCTGCTCTCCGCTGCTACTGTCCACTGCTGCTGTCCGCTGCTACTGTCCACTGCTGATGTCCACTGCTGCTGTCCACTGCTGCTGTCCGCTGCTACTGTCAACTGCTGATGTATGCTGCTGCTGTCCACTACTGCTGTCCACTGCTGCTGTCCGCTGCTGCTGTCCACTGCTGATGTCCACTACTGCTGTCCACTGCTGCTGTCCACTGCTGCTGTCCACTGCTGCTGTCCACTGCTGCTGTCCACTGCTGCTGTCCACTGCTGCTGTCCACTGCTGCTGTCCACTGCTGCTGTCCACTGCTGCTGTCCACTGCTGCTGTCCACTGCTGCTGTCCACTGCTGCTGTCCACTGCTGCTGTCCACTGCTGCTGTCCACTGCTGCTGTCCACTGCTGCTGTCCACTGCTGCTGTCCACTGCTGCTGTCCACTGCTGTGTCCACTGTCCCTGCTGCTGTCCACTGCTGCACTCTGCTGTCCACTGCTCTTTCGTCCACTGCTGCTGTTCACTGCTGCTGTTCACTGCTGCTGTCCACTGCTGCTGTCCACTGTTGCTGTCCACTGTTGCTGTCCACTGCTGATGTCCACTGCGAATGCCCTCTGCGATTGGTCTCGTGTGACTTTATCATTGCCATCGGTGAACAACTCCATTCGTGTGGGCTTAGCATTGATCGTTTGAATGGCAACACAAATAATATGAAGCATGGCCAACAATCCATTTGAGATCCTGCCCGTGCGACTGTGGCCTGTGGTGTTTGGAGAATTGGAGAATGGCAGCAACCCTTGAATCCGCTTTGTCGGACAAAGTATCCTATTTCCCACCTGATCGATATTGCGGAAATGATTGGCCCGAGCTTAAAACAATAGTGGCCTCGCCTTCCGTCGGGAGCATTTACGTTGAGGTGCATTTGAGTTGATGGTGCCCGGTGGTGGATGCATTATTCAGTTCTCGAGTGTTTTGCGAGTGCCTCGCATTCGAATTGCCCGCCCTCTGTGCGACCAAGCGAGGCTACTTCGTGCATGTGCATTAGACCGTTACAAAATCGACGGATTAAAAAAAAAGTTGAAAATGTTATGCTCCTCAAGGCTGTCCCTATTATATACATCAAGACAACTTATCAGAGCACAAAACCAAGCTTCTGCGATGCTCACACTGTTGGCAACTTTTTGCAAATTTTGCATGCGAATTCATAATGTGTTGGTAATGGGACTTTCGTGAGGCAGTGTCCGTACGTAGATGTACACTTGTTTGGTCGAGTTTATTTGACATGACATTGCCCCAGCGACATGGCCAGAAGACCCAGGCTATCTGCGTCTGAAACAGCGAGCCCAGATGTTGAGAGTTGCCAACGACTGCGCGGAGCGCGGAATAGCCTTGATCCAGCGATACAACTCCACGATCACGCGAGATGAGGATCAGAAGCAGTACCTGCTTCGCGTGGTGTACAAACGCAAGAAGGAGAAGCCAACGCCGTCTTAGATCAGCATCAGGAAGTGTACGAGAGGAAAGGTCGCAACTAGCTTGGCGGTGGCGCTGAGATGGTCTCAGGCCTTGGAGACACCTGTGTAATGTGTATGATTTATACGGTACCGACTGTACAAGTATACACTGACTGCTGTACAAGAATCAGGATAGGTATGTTTGTATTTGTGTTTGAAAATATCCCTGGCCGGTAATGCACTTAGTTCCTTTCAGAAGCGTGCTTCACGTTTTTTTACGGTGATAAGAAAAGTACCAAAAGTATGCTAATGGCGATTTAGTGTATTCGATCCGTCCAAAACGTTCAAAAAGTTGCCTAGTCTGGGTAAGAGCCAGAGAGTTGAAAGTTGGTCTCCAGAAGTCTTTCATGATGGGTAATCGGGGCAACCTTGAGGAGCATGAAAATTGCGACCTCGATTTTTTCTGTAACGGTCAAATGTGCATGGAGTGCCACAACTGCATATAGCCAAGATTTGTGTTGAGTCAAGAAGTGCAAGTAGTCAATAACTGAACTGAGTCAACAACTGCATGGAGTCAATAGCTGCATTGAGTCAATAACTGCAGGGAGTCAAGAATTGTATGGAGTCAATTACTGCATGGAGTCAATAACTACATGGAGTCAAGTACTGCATGGAATCAAGAACTGCGTTGAGTCAAGAACTGCATTGAGTCAATAACTGCATGGAGTCTAGAACTGTGCGCAGTCAAGTGCATGGAGTCAAGAAACTGCATGGAGTCAATAACTACATATTACCAAGAACTGCATCGAGTCAGGAAGTGCATTGAGTTAAGAACTGCATGTAGTCAAAAAAAGCATGGAATCAAGAACTGTATTGAGTTAAGCAGTGCACAGAGTCAAGGATAGCTTGAAGTCACTAACTGCATGGAGTCAAGAACTCATGAAGTCACTGACTGCATTGAGTCAAGAACTCATGAAGTCAACAACTGTATGGAGTCAATAATTGCACGGAGTCAAGCATTGTAATGCTTGTACATAACGCCAAGAACTACAAGAAGTCGAGAAGTGCATGCAGCCAATAATTGCATCGAGTCAAGAACAGCATGGAGTCAATAATTGGTCGGACAAGAGTAGAGCCGGGCCCCGGCAGTCACGCGAAGCGCACGCGAGCGTGATAATGAGGCGCGCCCGGCAGCCTGGGTCCTCGGCAGCTTCTGTCCACGCTCGATGACAAGTTGGCGCGATCATTAGCGCGACGGAGGGCGGGAAATAAAGTGGCGCGTGGCTCCGGGAATGGCGGGATTTGTCGCGCAGACACGTCGCGCTCGGCCTGAAGGCGTCGGTGTGGAAATTGATTCTCGTCTGTCGGGGAAGTTGTGTGCGAGTGCAGGGAGTTTCCGGTGATCGAGGCAGGTGTTCAATAAGCATTCCTTATTCCCGTGGATTCGAGGAAAATCGACGCTCAAATTATGCGACGGGATGGAACGGGATGCCAGTTGGGCGGTACGTGATTTGACCTCCAGCGGTCTTAAATGCTATTGATTCGCTAGCATCATCTTAATCGTCATCAATGTGTTACAATCACCACGAATAAGGCGATCATAAATACGCCTCCCACAATTTGTGCACAAGACGCGCGTATGTCTCGGCACAGTTTACCGCAATTGACCTGAACAAATTGCCAGCCAGTGATCGGCTGCGACCGCTGAAATTCGTGAACAAAGATCGACAAATCCGCCGGTACCGAATCTGGACGCCGCATTACATACACATAACGCGTGAGGATTTTCTTGCTCCAAAAAATATAGTGCTGAATAGTCGCCGGCACCGCGTGGATCTTCCGTCACTTGCTCCATCGCCGTGAGTGATGATGTCGGGTTTGCATGTGTCGGGTAAATTTGAAAGTTTCGGTCCACGGTGTGTGACCGCAATGTGTGAAGAATGACTCTCTGCTGAATGAATGGTGGTCACTGTGAAGTAATGTGCTGTGTTGTTGCGATAGCCGCGACGACAGTAAGGTGAACTTGATTGTCGTATGACATGGGCGTGGGAATCTAGCCGTTGGGTGATTGGTAATTTCGGCTTACGGGCGCATCGACTGCGTTGGTCATGCAGCGCCCATCTATCCGTGATATTCCTAATCGTAGCTTTGTTAGAAGAGTACTTGTCACCTTTGTACATACGGAATGCAATTTTGGTGCGACTATCAACATGGAAACGTGATACTCGTTTCATCACTTGCTTGGCTGATATGAGCTCTCTTTCCCTACCCGGTAGCTGTTTCCATGGCCTAGTCATTCAGTGGCTGCTTACACAGCCTAAAGTATTCAATAGCTGCTTTTATGGCCTAGTTCACCCGGTAGCCTTTCATAGTCCAGTTGTGGAACGAAGAAATGAAGTTGTGCAGCCGGATGGCCTACTTCTTGTTTGAGACATGCATATCTGCGTTGCCAGAGGCGCACTCAAGGGGACAAGAACAGGGTGATAGATGGCGCTGGACCCACAATAATCGCTTAGTACTTCAGAGAGAGTACTTTATCTACTTAATTTTGTGTGCTAAAATATATAGCAACAGTAATCGATGCACAATGGAGTTGTAGGTAGCACAATATAACGCTGCTAAAGTGATCGTCAGAAACCTGGGCATCAAGGAAAACGGTGTGGCTTTCCAGTTGCTCAATATACCAGGCTGATTAGAGGTTGGACGGATAAATGCCACCTGTAACGAAGCTCACGGGTGGCTGGTCATTTAGTAGCGAACCGAGCAGCTAAATGATGGCTTCACCTGTATGTGTGTGTGTGTGTGTGTGTGTGTGTGTGTGTGTGTGTGTGTGTGTGTGTGTGTGTGTGCGCGTGTGTGTGTGTGTGTGTGTGTGTGTGTGTGTGTGTGTGTGTGTGTGTGTGTGTGTGTGTGTGTGTGTGTGTGTGTGTGTGTGTGTGTGTGTGTGTGTGTGTGTGTGTGTGTGTGTGTTCCGACCTGTCAGAGCACGGGCGGGGATGGCCGAGTGGTTAAGGTGCTGGGCACTGGGTATCAAAGGTCTCGGGTTCGACACTCGCACCGCATGCATGGACCCGGTCACCTGCGGGACCATCACCAGCCACCGACACCTCCGAAGACTACCACCATGCAGCATGTCGCCGC
Organism: Imbricaverruca yamaguchii; assembly: GCA_034440575.1. Lineage (NCBI taxonomy): Eukaryota > Metazoa > Arthropoda > Thecostraca > Neoverrucidae > Imbricaverruca > Imbricaverruca yamaguchii. The sequence goes on along the minus strand of JAOTOL010001292.1, from coordinate 261,215 downwards.
ACACTTTCGTCATGGGATATGTAGCCATGTCCATGAAGGACATTGGCTGCCGAGGGTCGTCGACCCCCCCCCTCTGAGGCACGGGTGATGCACGTGAAGGAAGTGTGATGGTGCGACAGGGCGTGACGCCGTCTTGCGGAGGTGAGGCCCCCCCCCCGGGTCAGTTCAGCTGCGGTCTGCCTTTGGTAGCGGGGAGGCGCGATCGAGGATAGTTGACGAGCTGTCAATGTGAGTGTTCATGTTCATCTCGATAGGCGCAACCTCCCAAGTGACAGCATGAATTTAGATCTGGAGATCATATGTAGGTAGCCTTCTGGATTTCATGAAATATGTGATTAGGTGAGTTGACAATGGAACCAGGGTAGATACAGCATACATGGACTTGGACGTAACTTTTGATGAAGTTCCACACAAGGGTGTAATTAATCCGCTCAAGCTGCATGAGATTTATGGAGAAGTTCTAGGCTAAATTTAAGCATGGTAGAAGGGAAGGAAGACGAAACAAGGCCAGATACAGATGCAGAAACATAGACAGGAACATAGAGGCAGATATAGAAACAGAAACGGAGACAGAGACAGAGACAGAGACAGAGACAGAGACAGAGACAGAGACAGAGAAAAAATAGAGATAGAGATAGAGAGAGATGTATATATAGATATAGAGATAGAGATAGAGATAGAGATAGATATAGAGATAAAGATAGAGATAGAGATGGAGATGGAGATGGAGATGGAGATGGAGATAGAGATAGAGATAGAGATGGAGAGGTGGAGAGAGAGAGGGAGAGAGAGAGAAAGAGAGGAGAGAGAGGTAGAGAGGGAGAGGGAGAGAGATGGTCAAAGAGTGAGAAAGAGAGACAGAGGGAGGGAGAAAAAAAAAAAATAAAAGGGGGAGAGATAGATAAAGAGAGATAAAGAGAGATAGATAGAGAGAGAGAGAGAGAGAGAGAGAGAGAGAGAGAGAGAGAGCTGGAGAGAGATGGAGAGAGAAAAAACGTAGAGAGAGGGAGATGGGTATAGAGAGGCCTGTTGAAGTTCTTATGTAGGCATGACACTGATGTGGTGTTCACTCCCCTGGCTTGCGGCTAAGGTATGGGCTTTCCCATGTATGAGCGGTACGAGAAACGATATGGAATATTCGCCTGGGATGCTTTGGCTACGCACCTGCAATTATATCCATTCCCGTGTTCTTTCTGAATTTGTAACAGTTGTCGCGATATTTCGAAGGTGAAGATAGCTCTTAAATGCGGGGTTCCATAATAAAACCCACTTCTTGGATACGTAAACACCGTTTCTGCGTTATAAACCAATTAAATCAGACATCTTCAATATACGGCGGAAATTACTAATGGGTCCGCATGCATCGCTTAAACTATGCATTATAGCTTCGTTTTAGCGGCTGAAGCCATTGTGCATAGTCGTCTGCGTTTAAGTTGTATTGCAACCTAGAGTGTAAGTTCCTCGTAGTTTGAAGCCTCGTCCATTTTGTGATAGTTTCAAAACATTGGTATCAATGAAGTTGAGTTTTCTCTTGCACGTCCCTTCAAAGCAGATTCGATGGTGCTGTTCATGAGAGAAGCTCCAGTGACAGATTGGCAATTTCACTTTTGAGGTCAAAAGTCCCTATAACTAATAATGCTAAATAATGCTAAATAATGCTAACAACTCGGTGCGAACGTATTCCGAATATTTAGTAAATGAGCGTGTTGACTGCGAGGTCAAAGGGGCGATTGCATGGCGTGACCCATGTGCTAATTCAACAATTCGGCATGATCGTATTTGTGTTTGAGATATGTGCGCCATATTTAGCAGCTGAGCCCGATTTCGGTATAGGATTACAGCCAATTTAGGCTAAGGTGGATTTTCCACTGCACGTATTCCAAAAACGAAGTCACTATTTCCGCAATCTGGCTTTCACAGTTAGGTCTGTCCTTAATATGTCAACACTCGAAAATGTCACCAGTTTGCATATCACCAACATCGAAACACGAAATATCATCTGTTTACGGCAGGCGTTTGAAAACTACGGTGCAGGCCACGCAACTTACTGCGCTTCGACATTGACCTGCTTGACCTAACCTGATAAGTCACCCAAAAGAAGTACAGCAAATATTTTCCAAGTAGGTCTCAAAGTTCAGGAATCCCTCTACCTGGCTTAGAACAAAAGCTTGCGGCGGATCAAATTACCCTTTCCCTTGCAAGGGGAAGGGAATTATGCGACTCTGGGAGTGTTAGTTACCAGAAAGGTACGACGACATACATCAACAACGGGAACTGGAAAAGGAGCTAAGAACGTTGTCGTACGATGGTGTATCGTCTTGTTCTTGGAAGCCGAAACGTTTTGGCAGTAATGCAGCCGGTTCGATAATATTTTTTGTTTTTTCAATGTTCACTTTTCCATTTCCGGGATAAAGTTATTCCCTTCAGTTTGCATTCTGTGATGGTAGCTTCAGGATCGTTCACGGTCGCCATACCAGCTCTCCTTGGTACGTGCTATGCTCCTACAAATATATGCCAGTCAGCATTAAATTTAAGCCTCTCCGGTCAGATTCTCACACCACGTCCGGGGGTGTTACAGACCCCCTCCCCTCTAACTTCAAACTAAGCGGTGCGTAAACGCAAATCGGATATCTTTGGAAAGCCATCAACGATTAGTACCCAAGAACGGCTTCATTTTTACCTGTCAACATTCTTGACACTGAACCTGGTGTTTTTCAGAAACATTTATATTTCTGTTTCTGGTAAAGGCACAGAGTTAAAACGCAAGCGATTTGAGAGTTAAAGCAGAAACAACAACAGTTACCATGTTTCGTATTTGTGGAAGTGGCACGTGCTGGAGTCCAGAGACACAACTAATATTACTCGTTCACACTCCAGTGCAATTTTTCATTGTTATTGCATCATGTTGCAGCACAGTTTCGTCCTTGAAATTCGATTCCTTACCACGTTACCGAACATTCCCTGCAATGATTGATGCCTTTACCCTTCCATTCAAATGCTGAGCAGGCATCGATCGTGTGTCTGGAATGTTTACCGCGTCAATATATAGCTATGTGCAGCTGTGTACACACCGACAGGCGACGCCAGGACGTTGTCGCTTGATCAATGATATCGCCCGCTGGCGCCGACACAACACAGGCCTTACTTTGACGAATTGTCTTCAGCTCGCAGAACGCTCCCCAAAAATGTCGCCAGACCCTGTCAGGGCGCAGGCTACCCGGTAAAAATGTCACCAGCCCCTGTCGGCGCCTAGAACACCACGAAATATCACCAGACCATGGGAGGATGCAGAATACACCTCAAAATGTCACCAGACCCTGTTAGCGCCCAGAACACCACGAAATGTCACCACGCCTGCTAAATGGATAAATAGATGATGGCTGTCTCTACCTCTAGATCTCACAACACCTTGATCAATTTTCAGTGAATTCCGCGGCTCCTCAATGTTCAGCTATTCCGAGAGAAAAATGACGTCGGTCATCACCATCACCTTAATGACGCCACAAGAAGCCAGCACTGACGCCTGATGTCACCCAGATGTCATCCAGATGTCACCCAGATGTCACCCAGATGACTCCACTATCACTGTCACCCAGATTTCACCCAGATGTCACCCAGATGTCACCCAGATGTCGCCCAGATGACGTCACTAGCACTGTCACCCAGATGACACTACATCACTGTCACCAAAATGACGTCACTATTACTGTCACCCAGATGACGCAGAGACGTTTTTCCCGGCCTCCGCTGTAGACGATGCATGTCAGTGCTTCCGGAATCGGCCATTTCCAAACAGATTTCCAGCCAAGTGCCGATAAAGTAGCCTCCCGACTGCACAAACAAAGTTCCGGCTTGAAGGCCGGCACAAAATCCGACTGGAAGACCAATTATTTACTTGCTTAAATCTCCTGTATTATTTCGAAATCCTCATTAATACGCAATGCAGCAATAACCGATAGTGCAGACCCGTTGTAAAAGGCAGGCTCATGGAGGGAACGTGGTTTGGTGGCCTAGCTGCCTTTATCAGCAAATACAGACAAAAGAGTGACCAGGAAGTCAGGGGTAGTTTTCAGGGCGGTGGGGAGTGAGGTAGGATGAAGAATCGTGCAATTCACGTGCTTAGCGTACTGCTTAGCCAGCAATTCCAACAGCAGTCGCAGGGACAGTTGGAGCAGGAACACGGACTGAAAATGTCAAACTCTGTCCGATCGGTATCCGTGTGAACCAATCCAATCAATTGACAGACACGCGGCCACTGTTTGGACGGTGTATGCACTGTCGATACCGGGGCCCGTGCCACACCGGGGCCCGTGCCACACTGTCGATAGTTACACCGGGGTCCGTGCCACACTGTCGATAGTTACACCGGGGCCCGTGCCACACTGTCGATAGTTACACCGGGGTCCGTGCCACACAGTCGATAGTTACACCGGGGTCCGTGCCACACTGTCGATAGTTACACCGGGGTCCGTGCCACACTGTCGATAGTTACACCGGGGCCCGTGCCACACTGTCGATAGTTACACCGGGGCCCGTGCCACACTGTCGATAGTTACACCGGGGCCCGTGCCACACTGTCGATAGTTACACCGGGGTCCGTGCCACACTGTCGATAGTTACACCGGGGCCCGTGCCACACTGTCGATAGTTACACCGGGGCCCGTGCCACACTGTCGATAGTCACACCGGGGCCCGTGCCACACTGTCGATAGTTACACCGGGGCCCGTGCCACACTGTCGATAGCCACACCGGGGCCCGTGCCACACTGTCGATAGTTACATGCCCGGGCCACACTGTCGATAGTTACACCGGGGCCCGTGCCACACTGTCGAACGACACGGGGCCCTGCCACACTGTCGATAGTTACACCGGGGCCGTGCCACCTTAGCACACCGGGGCCGTCCACACTGTCGAAGCCACACCGGGTCGTCCATGTCATAGCTTAACCGTGCCACATGTCGATAGTTACACCGGGGCCCGTGCCACCTGTCGATAGCCACACCGGGGCCCGTGCCACACTGTCGAAAGTTACACCGGGGCCCGTGCCACCTTCATAGTTACAGCCGCACTGTATAGACACCGGGCCCGTGCCACACTGTCGACAGCCACACCAGGGCCCGTGCCACACTGTCGATAGTTACACCGGGGCCCGTGCCACACTGTCGATAGTTACACCGGGGCCCGTGCCACACTGTCGATAGTTACACCGGGGCCCGTGCCACACTGTCGATAGCAGTACCGGGGCCAGCGCCGATCGATGAAGACCAATGGCCATTCATTTCCGGATGATAGCACAGTAAATCCGGCGCATGAGACGTCGGCATCGGCGTAAGCCATTCCATCGGGCCTTCGCCGGCCAACAGATAGCGTGCAACACCCACACCATCCGGCTATAGAGTAACGCGCCACACCTACACGATACGGCCACCTCCGGATGGTGCGATGGTGTGACGGTGTGGCGGTGTGGCGGTGTGGCGGTGTGGCGGTGTGACGGTGTGACGGTGTGACGGTGTGGCGGTGTGGCGGTGTGGCGGTGTGACGGTGTGGCGGTGTGGCGGTGTGGCGGTGTGGCGGTGTGGCGGTGTGGCGGTGTGGCGGTGTGACGGTGTGGCGGTGTGGCGGTGTGGCGGTGTGACGGTGTGACGGTGTGGCGGTGTGGCGGTGTGGCGGTGTGGCGGTGTGGCGGTGTGACGGTGTGACGGTGTGACGGTGTGGCGGTGTGACGGTGTGGCGGTGTGTGGCGGTGTGGCGGTGTGCGGTGTGGCGGTGTGACGGTGTGACGGTGTGGCGGTGTGACGGTGTGACGGTGTGCACGGCGTACGGTGTGACGGTGTGGCGGTGTGACGGTGGCGGTGTGGCGGTGTGACGGTACGGTGTGGCGGTGTGACGGTGTGACGGGACGGTGCGGTGTGGCGGTGTGACGGTGTGACGGTGTGGCGGTGTGGCGGTGTGACGGTGTGGCGGTGTGGCGGTGTGACGGTGTGACGGTGTGGCGGTGTGACGGTGTGGCGGTGTGGCGGTGTGACGGTGTGACGGTGTGGCGGTGTGACGGTGTGGCGGTGTGACGGTGTGACGGTGTGGCGGTGTGGCGGTGTGACGGTGTGGCGGTGTGACGGTGTGGCGGTGTGGCGGTGTGACGGTGTGACAGTGTGACGGTGTGACAGTGCGACGGTGTTACGGTACGTCAGTGTGACGCAGGTCACACCGTCACACCGCGACGCGCAACAGCCTCACCACCACCTAATCGCACTCAAGTCGAGGCTGACCGGCATGGAGCTGGGGCCCAAGGCGTGCCGCTGTCCACGGGTGATAACTGAAGCAGCACCTCCTCTGTCCACGGACACCGCCGAGAAGCTGCAGTGTCGGTCCACCCGCTCCGGCCGCTAGCTGGGCGGCTCGTCTGCGTGCCAGACTTCGCGTGCCCGGCCGAGCTACACACGTAACTCACGTGCCCCCTCCCCCCCCCCCCTACATCGTCCCTGGCCGCCCCGCTCGAGAACAATTCGGTGTCGTTCGTTCCCGCCAGACGTGTCGACATTTGTCCTCCCGTCGCAGCGTAGTCCCCCCCCCCCCCCGTCTCGACCCATGATATCTGCATTGTTCACCCCGCCCCTCGTCCGGGTCGGCACGTGGCTTCTCCACCCATGCTGTCTTAATTGCACCCCCCTCCCCCCCTCGCGCCTCTTGTCTGTCTGACATTCACCGCAGTATGGTACACTGACCCGGCCATGGCATCCGCAATAACCCTCCCCTGAGGTGTCACAGCCGCACAACCGAATCACGCACCGCCCGAGGTTGATCTGCACGGAGCACGGGATGGAGGGCACCGCCGCCCACGGGCGGGAATCGGAGGAGGGCCTCCTTCGTCCACGAACGCCAACGAGAAGTTGGTTAGGTTAGGTTAGGTTAGGTTAGGTTAGGTTAGGTTAGGTTAGGTTAGGTTAGGTTAGGTTAGGTTAGGTTAGGTTAGGAACGGCAACGATAAGTTGGTGTTCGTCCACTCGATCAGCGGCCTCCGACCATGCGCTGTGCCGTCGCAGCCACTGTTGCCAGGTCAGTTGCCAGATCACGGCCAACCTAATCCCTCTGAAATTGCCGGCCAGACCCTCTAGAAACCTTTCGGGGCTTGGTGAGGGTGAACGCATCCGCGTAGATTTTCATCTAGCCGGCTGATGAGATGGCAGAAAACACGATTGCCTTCGAACGATTTTGTCCGTTTTGGAAGGTAAATATGGGCGGGGAATAACTGCCACCCATTCCTTATTCACTTCGTCCGCCGTGGTTTTGCCATTTCCCCATTTCATAATGGGTTAATTGAATATCTTATGATATATGTTATACATATGATATATCTTATAAATTATAAATACATGATGTTGTATGTATTTAATTATACATATCATGCCAGTAACATAACATGCATCATATGCATGATTATATATATATATATATATATATATATATATATATATATATATATATATATATATATATATATATATATATATATCAATGGGATGATTAATAACTTATCTCCTCCCTCCTTCATTTGCCATCATATCCATCCGTGCGTATGCATCGAGCAGACAATCCCCCCCCCCCCCGATGCGACTCGATATGGCAATGATCGCTGCACGCCATTCAGCCTCACCCTGGAGTCCTCAAAACAACACACCCGTCTGTGTAGGGCGGCTGTCGCATACAGCTATATCGAATTGACGTACAAACACAGACCGTGTGCTCTATGTATATAATAGGTGCATCATTCAGGGTTGTATCACAGCATTGCTGTTATTGGCGTTTACGGGCGCGTCGACTGCGTCGGCCATGCGGCACCCATGGTTGGTTATTGGTTTTACGACACATCACCGTTGAGTCATGCAGCGTCGCCAATCTCTCACGCCGATTGGTCGCGGGCGAAGAGTAGCGACAGGTGAGACTCAAACCCACAACCTTTCATTGTGAGACGAGCAATTGCCCAGACACTGTCCCCAGGCGCCCATGCATCACTTCATCGTTATATATCGTTATCGTCATGATATACCCTGGCGCAGCGACCTCCAGTACGAGTTGGTCTGTAAAGTAGTTCAGGATTCATCATGCTTCTGGCCCGCGCTGAAAGGAATGCTGTCTGACTCACCCGATGACTGTAATCAAAATGTTGTGGCTATGTGTACAGACTTGCATCCGTTGTAGATAGGTTAGGAACGCCGGAATGTGCCTTCAGGACGTAGCCGGCATATGAGTACTTGTGAATCACTATTAGCGGCCATATTGTCCGGAGGTGTGTCAAAATGTGTATCACCAATCGCCGGCGGACAATGATGCCCCGTCACTAGTCTGGCCGCCAATCATGGTACCGAGGGTGGAGCCACCTCCCGGCTGGACGGCGTTGAAATGGATTGTGAGAGAGAGAACCGAGAGAGCGGCCGGCGCGCACAGGTCTTACCTGCCGTTGTTGCCGTTGCGCGTAGTGTCGGCAGACGGAGTTTAAAATTGTCTGTCGACACTTGTCACCATTTCGGCCCTCTATTGCAACTAAACAATATAAAGCAAAACGTACCGCCATCTTTAAACGGGCGCCATCGCAACGCGAGGTCCCAGACAATTCACGCCGCCAACGAAGGAGACTTGACTACAGATCGAGCGGCGGCCAGTTCAGTGATGTGAGGACAGGAGCGGCGCGGTCCCGGCACCGTCTCGGGTCTTGTGGGTGTGAGCTGGCAACTCCGGCATCACTATCGGCTGACGATGGATGTGAGACCACTCGACTGACCCCGCCCCCAGGCCTCAGTCGCCACATCATTAACGGTGTCACGTCGCGGTGTTAAAATAGTGTTTTTTCGTTAGGTGTGAGATACCGAAGCGGGTACAGTAGGATGTCGGATTTTGTCATGGAAACGATGTCATTTAACGGAAGTTCTTTGAACACAATTCCGACCCAACAGCATATTAATACCAGCACCTTTTTCCTTTGTTTTGAGATACCTAACTTAGTTTGTTAGTTATTGGAGTTTAAGGGCGCATCGACTGCGTCGGTCATGCAGCGCCCAAGATACCAAATTTAGAGATAACTGTTTTAGCGATGGCAATACAAAATACCTATCCTTATGAACTGATTCTGTTCAACAGACCACATCACAGGTAATCGTTGCACCTAGAATTGTTCTAAGACATGTGGTGTGGTGGTGATGGATTGGAGTTTAAGGGCGCGTCGACATCTAGGGTCACTTTGCGTCCATTGCTAAGAGATGTGTGTGCATCACAATCCGCAATAGTGGGTATCAGCACAATACTCATAAACAGGATGCTGTTCGGAGTTAAATACTTCATAACTACTCATCATGAAGCGGGATGTTGATACTCCGTTGGAAGAGATGTCAATTCAGTGTCCAGAAAGTGATATGTTCCCCCCTATTTGACGAATAATTTATCACTGCACGTCACGGTGTTCGCCGCCACGGTAGCTCAGCTGGTTGGAGAGCTGGCCAGCACTTGTCTCCCATGTCCTGGCAAGGCCGGGCTCGAGTCGCTTCACGCGCTCGCGTTTGGCTCCCGGCCGGGAGTGTCAGTTGGCAGCTGGTCCGACTAGAGCGTGGACTAGCTGTCGGGACGGCCGTGTCGGTGCATTGACGGCACGTTAAACTTTCGGTCAAAATTCTGCCGTCGACCTGAAATTCATGGATCTGGTGGTGTGGTCAGGATTCTCGAAGCAAGCTCCGCTGAAGAATAAAACCCTGGTTCCCAAAGCCATCCCAACAAAAACTGGAACTAAATTATTTTGTTTGGAAAAATGAAACATCCTGCACGTGCATGGGTCGAAACTCCAGGCTGGGGAACTTAGCCCAGCAGCAACCTCTCCTCAAATTATCGCATCGTGTTCCCACCCCATTTTGTCACCTCGACAAGACAGAAGAAATTCAGCCAAGCATAACGTGATTAACCGGTACAATCTCGCACAAGCGTCAGAGCGCTATCGCACACCACAACCTCGCATTAACTTGGCTTGAGTGCTGATAATGTGCTGATAACCTCGGGCGGTCCTGCTATCTTACAGTCAACGAAGTGGTCGCATGGCAACCGGTACGCCACGACGTGAAATTGCCAGCTGACCTTTCAAGTCGAGGATCGGCCAATTGCCGTAGTGCAGATCTGTCTGGACTGCATGATATACTACGGCTGCGTAGTCCAGTGCTTTTGGCTTAATTATGTGCACATTGCTTGTGTGAGGAAATTCTGCGAATTGAAATCATGCTCCGCGAAAGAAGTTTTGCGAATTTTAGACATACGGCTTACTTCATAATTTACCTAAGAATCTACGTGCCTCACGGCTTATTGTTCAAACTACCTGCCGTATCGGCTTCCTGGGGCCTCTGGTCACACGCTGAAGCTCAGAGCAAGCTGTGTTGGCGTTTTGGCCGCATCACCTCTTCGCACAATTGCGCTGAGTGTCACTTGTGCTCCGGGAGTGGCATGTACGTGCCAAAGAATGCACGATACAGCGGCAACACTGTGTGCCATCACTATGTGCCATCACAGACTGTCTATGGTCAAGAACCGGCCGCCAGCTGATCATCACGCTCAGCAACTGCTACTGGCACAGACCTCTCCTCAAGAACCGGCCCTCTGTCCAACAATATGTCCAGCCACTGCTACTGGCGCAGACCTCTCCTCAAGAACCGGCCCTCTGTCCAACAATACACCACTACTGTCCAGCCAGACCTCTTCAAGAACCGGCCCTGCCTTCCAGTCCAGCCAGGCTGCTACTGGCGCAGACCTCTCCTCAAGAACCGGCCCTCTGTCCAACAACATGTCCAGCACTCCCCTACTGGCGCAGACCTCTCCTCCAGAGCCGACCCTCTGTCCAATAAAAACGTGGTCAACCACTGCTTCTGGCGCAGACCTCTCCTCAAGAGCCGGTCTTGACCTTCAGCCATGCAGTCCAACAGCATGGTCTGCTACTGGCGCAGACCTCTCCTCAAGAACCGGCCCTCTGTCCAACAGCATGTCCAGCCACTGCTACTGGCGCAGACCTCTCCTCCAGAGCCGACCCTCTGTCCAACAGCATGTCCAGCCACTGCTACTGGCGCAGACCTCTCCTCAAGAACCGGCCCTCTGTCCAACAGCATGTCCAGCCACTGCTACTGGCGCAGACCTCTCCTCAAGAACCGGCCCTCTGTCCAACAATATGTCCAGCCACTGCTACTGGCGCAGACCTCTCCTCAAGAACCGGCCCTCTGTCCAACAGCATGTCCAGCCACTGCTACTGGCGCAGACCTCTCCTCAAGAACCGGCCCTCTGTCCAACAGCATGTCCAACCACTGCTACTGGCGCAGACCTCCCCTCAAGCGTCCTAACTTGTCTACCCAGGAGTTACAGTCGCGCTTTCAATCTTCTCTCAATGCTTTCTGGCAGCGAGCCGACCACGTTCGGTCTGACGTATGGAAATTGGCTCGCAGTGAAGGGACATGCTGTCGTAAATCTAATATGTGGCATACGTATATTCCAAAGCCATGTGGTAGTGCGAGTCGCATAAGTGAACAGTATTCATTATGTTTCGCTGCGCATTGTGCTTCCGCACATTATTGATGGCATTGTCTGCCCTGTAGTTGGAATGCTTTGGTTCAATGCTTCACGAATTTGCTTCAGTATGATGTACGACACATTATGTATAATGTATGATGTATGCTGTATGGTTCATGATATATATATATATATATATATATATATATATATATATATTTTTATTTGTATGTGTGTGTGTGTGTGTGTGTGTGTGTGTGTGTGTGTGCGTGTGAATGTGTGAGTTTGCATATGTGACTAACGTCGGTACGTGGTGCACTGTCTGTGAACATAACATGCATAACAAACAAAGAAGCAAGCCGTATGGGTGTGACGTCCACAATCCACGTTGGGTTCAGAATATTTGGATCAACGTTAGGCCTAATGCTAACTCGCCTCCAGCTCAGGCTCGAACCCCTCGAATGCCGTCCGCTCCATTCTTCAAAGTAGTCGCCACCCACCGCGGCCGTATGAGTACCAAGCGAGCCCCATTGAGATAATTGCACAACACTGGGCAATCGATCGATGACGCAGCAAGTGCGCAAGTGTCTTCAAGCTTTTTGCCTGCCCCGAGTACGTTCAGTTTGAATGCCATCCCTGGGACAAGCGACATCGCGCTGCATATGGCGGCGCAACGCGCGACTCAAAGTCCTCGGCCGCCGAGAAGAGACTGGCGGTGTGCTGGCAATCTCCCCTCCTTCCTCCCCCCCTTCCTCCCCTCCTTCCTCCCCCTCCTTCCTCCCCCTCCTTCCTCCCCTCCTTCCTCCCCCTCTTACTCCCCTCCCGAGGCTTCTCGGTGCAGCGGGTGCGGGCACAGTCCGTCAGTGCTACGATGCATGGAAAAGCATGCAGTGATAACACCTCAGCAGTGACTTCGGGCGCCGACGACCGCCTGGAGGAGAGAGAGAACTCCGACGACTGCGTGTCTGCCAATTCTACGCTGCATGCTCAAGCCTAGGGTGGCTTGGAGTTTTGGCAGGCACCGTTCCTATCTCCCGAGCAAGGGCTAATACCGGAGCGTTGCGACGGCTTCGATAGGAAGCGCAGCTTTTTGGTTGTCAAAAAGAATGATCGGCCTTTAAAACAAAGTGTAGTTAATGCGTGAACACGAGACTCCAAAGACGATCATGCTCGGTGAAAATTACAATAATTTGTGAAACAACTCAGGAGGTGAAAACAAGGCTTTCCGGTTTCTCTGCTTGCCAAGCAGCCTTACGCCGAAATAGTGGCGGACATCAAAGTAATTGTTCATTTAAGTTAAGCTGACGCGAGATGCAAGAATTTAAGGAAATGTTGACACCCGAGATCAAAAGGAGTGTGACTGAATATTAGGTTTGGGCTTGCGACAAGGCTTAGGCTTCGTTCCCATCCTTTATAAGGTATAAATGAAAGGGATCATAAGCAGGCTGGAGGCAGGCCTGAAGATAGTGGACAATCTTATCCAAGTGAGCGTCTAGATCCAACTTAACTTGTTAGCATAAAGTCCTTAAAGCCGCCTCGTGGCAGCCGCACAAAAGGCAAGAGATATGAGCTAAAGCCACCACAAACGAAGAGCGACATCAAAATACTTCTCGCAAATGAAGAAAGCACGGCTGCTGTGCTCATGTGTACCGGCCGATGCTCATAGACGCTGCACGCAAGGCTGGAACATAGGGCGCATGAATAGATATATAAAACCCAACCACGGCAATGAAAGGTCTGATCAAACACAGGAAGACTACTAAAGAAGTGTCGATGCGCTCAAACAACGGAGATTCCAGACGAAGCGGCGATGCAGCCGACATCTGTGCATTCGGCGCCGCCCAGGTTACACGATATGCGGAGGACCTAGGAAGCGAACGTACCACGTCGTCCCGCTGCCAGCATAATTGACTCGCTCGCCCGCGAAGTGGTGGCCTTCCTGACTAGGAACATCTCACCTGTTCTGCGAAAGGTTCACCCCACTGTGTCTCCAGCTCCGCTGCATTTGTCCAACACGGAGCTGACCCTAGTTCAAGATGACATTCCAGTGAGTTCTGATGTCACATCCCTGCTGAGGAGAAGTGTGAGCAGTTTCTAGCAGGGGGAGGGGCGAAGCAGTGTGTGTGTGTGATCTGTGCCAAGCTTCAGCGGGACGCTGCCTGCGGGTGTATGTGTGAGCTTCCGGTCACGTCGATCCGACCGTTGATGTTGGAATGTCTAAACTGCAGGTGCATTTTCAATGTAAAGGGAAATTTTGCATTTCACTAGAAGGTGGTGATAGTGGCGGTGGTGGTGATAACTGATTTTACGAAACGTCGACCGTTGGGTCACATAGCGTCGCCAATCTCTCACGCCGATTGGCCGTGGGTGAAGAGTAGCGACTGGTGAGACTCGAACATACAATTTTCGATCGTGAGACTCGACTGAAACCTACCCCTCGACTGCTGTCACCATTCACCCGGACTAAGTACCAAGTGGAATTATGATGCCCCCTGGCTAGTGGCTACATGGAGTCTTTGGAAGAGAAGCTACTGTTGCCCCACCCTCAAGCACGCTTATCGGGGTCAATGCGTGGATGATAGACCCTTTGTCTGGCAACCGGAACGCAACACTTTCGAACTATTTCATCAGCGTCCCAATGGCGGCTGTCCCGGCACTCAATCTACACGAGCGATTGAGCACGATGGAAAGCTTCCATTTCTGGACGTGGAAGTGCAAATGACCGGATGCACGTTCAGGACACCGGGATACCGCGAGCCCACATGCTCCAACATATGCATGCAGCACAGCTCACACCACTCCCCACACTAGCCAGTCCAGTGTTGGAAAATGCACGACGAAAAGGGCTTACGTGGTGTGCAGCGACACAGAAGTATAAGTGGCATACATGAAACACCCGTGGCAGGTGATTGAAGAAAATGAATACCTTGACAGGGTTGTGAAACGGGCCATTGCCAAAAACGCGTAGTTTTGTTCTGCTGATTAACAGGTTGCACAACATTTGAGCTACTTCGGGAGGGAGCAGCTGACATAGCCATGTACGCTTGATGAAGATGCAAACCTCGCCCGAGCCCCCTGCACCTGCGGGTCAGTTCCCGGGCCCCGCTTTAGTGCCGCCAGATCACACGTCATGCTCCCCTCCCCCTCCCCCCACCACCACCACCCGCCGCGAATGGCAGCCACACATCACATCGGGCGCTATATCTTGGCACTATATCTTGGCGATATATCTTGGCATTTGCGGGCGGTCCGGATCAATTCGCATCGGCGGCGACATATCACGCCCCGGCCGCCAGCGTCACGACCGCCCGGCCAGCGGAGCGGGACGTGCTATCTCCCGAGCCGGAGACCATTGGGAGTCGGCACGTGCTTCATGACGGAAGGTAAGCCCTGGGGCGGCCATATGGGGACTGGCGGTGGCCGACGGTGACCAGGCGGTGACCAGACGGTGACCAGACGGTGACCAGGCGGTGACCAGATGGTGACCAGACGGTGACCAGACGGTGACCAGACGGTGACCAGACGGTGACCAGACGGTGACCGGACGGTGACCGGACGGTGACCAGACGGTGACCAGACGGTGACCGGACGGTGACCAGATGGTGACCAGATGATGACCAGTCGACGATCAGACGGTGACCAGACGGTGACCAGACGGTGACCAGACGGTGACCAGACGGTGACCAGATGGTGACCAGACGGTGACCAGACGGTGACCAGGCGGTGACCAGGCGGTGACCAGGACGATAGACGGTGACCAGAGGTGACCAGATGGTGACCAGTCGACGATCAGGCGGTGACCAGATGGTGACCAGTCGACGATCATACGGTGACCAGACGATGACCAGATGGTGACCGGACGATGACCAGACGGTGACCAGATGGTGACCAGATGGTGACCAGTCGACGATCGATCAGGCGGTGACCAGACGGTGACCAGACGGTGACCAGATGGTGACCAGATGGTGACCAGTCGACGATCAGGCGGTGACCAGATGGTGACCAGATGGTGACCAGATGACGATGATCAGGCGTGACCAGATGGCCAGAGGTGACCAGAGTGACCAGATGGTGAACAGTCGACGATCAGGCGGTGACCAGACGGTGGCCAAAAGACAAGACCACTTACCAGATGGTGACCAGATGGTGACCAGTCGACGATGAGACGGTGGCCGGGAATGACGGAGCTCGCCGTGACAAGGAGTGACGCGAATGGTTCCCAGCACCATCAGCGACATCCAGAGTCGGTGAATGTTTTAACACTCAGGAGACGATTCAATTTTGCAGAAGGCGAACACCACGAAGCGCAGCAGTTCTCAGGATGACGCAACCGTTCGCGATTCAGGGACGCAGAAATGCACCTGACACTAGGTGCTTGCGAGGTCGTTGACCGGAGGTGACGCCGCACGACCGCAAAGTCGCAGAAACCTTCAGGGTCACGGTATTGACCTCGCTGGTGCCGGCATCCCTTCGCTGCTGAAGAGTGTGATGCGTACAGGTACTTAAAACGCAAGTCCTTGCAAGGCAAGGCTGGTATTGTTATTATAATTCACGGTGCGCATAGCACGGCGCGGCTTGCAGCCTCGAGCGGCGTTTTACACTGCACTGCTCAGGCGGTATCCGCTGCTCTACCCGGCCGTACCCGCTGCTCTACCAGGCACGGTACCCAATGCTCTGCCCGGTCGGTATCAGCTGCTCTACCCGGCTAGCACCAGCTGCTCTACCCAGTTAGTACCAGCTACTCTACCTGGCCGGTACCCGCTGCTCTGACCGGGAGGTACCCGCTGCTCTGACCGGGAGGTACCCGCTGCTCTGACCGGGAGGTACCCGCTGCTCTGACCGGGAGGTACCCGCTGCTCTGACCGGGAGGTACCCGCTGCTCTGACCGGGAGGTACCCGCCGCTCTGACCTGGAGGTATCCGCCGCTCTGAACCCGCTGCTCTGACCGGGATGTACCCGCCGCTCTGACCGGGAGGTACCCGCTGCTCTGACCGGGAGGTACCCGCTGCTCTGACCGGGAGGTACCCGCCGCTCTGACCGGGAGGTACCCGCTGCTCTGACCGGGAGGTACCCGCTGCTCTGACCGGGAGGTACCCGCTGCTCTGACCGGGAGGTACCCGCTGTTCTGACCGGGAGGTACCCGCTGCTCTGACCGGGAGATACCCGCCGCTCTACGCAGTCGGCGCCCACTACGACGTTCGTTTCAGCAGAGCGCGTATTCACACTAAGAGATCGATCGCATAGCGCTCGTATCAGTCGTTCTTCCGTGAGGTCGGTGGGTGTTCCCGCCATGCCAGTGGCTATTCTGTGAAGTCTGTTGACGTTCCCGCCACACGTCATTGTGTGAGGTCTGTGGAGGTCCTCGCCATACCGATCGGTATTTTATAAGGTCTGTGAACGTGTCCATAATAGGAGCCATTATTGTGTTGCTTGCTCTGTGACAGCTCTGTGGACGTTCCCGCCAAATCAGTCGTTATTATGAAGGTTTGTGGACGTTCCCGCCACACCAATCGGACAGAATGCCCTGCGCCTAACTTCTTTTGCCGTTTTTGAAGATCGAATGACCACTTTCGCAAGGTATGCATGAAAAAGTGGCGTTCTCTTTCACGGATCTCCTCCTCGTCTCCGCACTCGCCATCACCAGGGAACGAAGAAGAGGCGAACCAGTCACGGCGACCAGTTCAAGTCAGTACATCGTTTGCCACCATAACGTGGCCCGGTAGCTCAGCTCATTTGCCGCCCCGGTAGCTCAGTTGGTTAGAGCGCTGGCCTGCACTGGTCTCCCCTGTACTGACAACACAGGGTTCGAGTCGCTTCGCGCGCTCGCGTTTAGCCCCCGGCCGGGAGTGTCAGTTGGCAGCTGGCCTGATAAGGCCGGGGACGAGCTACCGGGCGGCCGTGTCGGTGCATTGGCGGCACGTTAAACTTTCGGTCTAAATTCTGCCGTTGAACTGGAGTTCATGGATCGGGTGGTGGGGCCAGGGTTCACGCAACAAGCTCCGCTTAGCAATACAACCCTGGTTCCTCAAGCCACCCCAGCAACAATTCGGATTAAATTCTTCTTTTTTAAGTTGAAAAAACGTGATCCGGACTCATCGGCAGGCGGCATCGTCATGGTCGATGTTCAGATGTCCCCGGGAACATACATAGCTGCTCAGGCACCTCCAGAGTGGCCAGAGCTTACCATTGTCGGGGGTCTGACCTAGTACCCTGGTTTGGTGTTAAATCAAAAGATCTTAGCTGCGTATCCTTCGAAGAGGTTGATGTGGGCAATAGACGGCTATGGCGTATGTTTTGTTTTTGATGTCACCATCGTCCTTGTGGAGGAGTCAACGCAGGCGAGCGCGCGTGATTTCAGTTCACTTCGAGGAATGCTCGTTCTTTGGCGCGTAGCCAGAGTTCAGGAATGCTATCTTTAGGAATGCTATCCTCAGTTTAGGACTATCCCTCCATGTATTCGTGAGTATTTCTTATTAGATGTTTGTGGGCCATTGCATCGGCAGATTCCTGAAGCACTCTAGGCCACATATTTGATGAGCATTTGCACAAGATTTGACATAGTAGCAAGTCCAGAAACATAAACAGCATTACGCGTGAAAAAAGTCATATATGTACAAATGTTGTCAGAGTTTGACGATTGGTCAAGGTAAGAGGCATTCTCAACACCTGGGCAAGTGAAGTAATGATGGAACACTAGCTGGGAACATTCTTATTGCGCTAAGCAATTCAAAACGGCATTCAAAGAATCACAATATGCCATCTTTGATCAGACAACGCACAACTACAATAGTCGTTCAACTTATTAGAACTTCAAACTTCGAATAAGGTGTCAAAACGAACAGGAACGCGCAACCAGAGACCAATGACAATGGAATCAGTAATCCTTTGACTATATGTACCGGAAGTTTCAACTGCACGTAGCCGTCCCAGCACCGATATAAATCCATTGTATCTCGGCAGGTCGGATGAGGTGCGGTGCGGTGGCCAGCCCGGGCGGCACGGGGAAGCCCGAGCCGGAAGCCGCGGCATGCCGGCCGACGAGGTGCTTTACCGGGTAGCCGGGATCAGCGGTAGCTGTGCAAACAAGAAACTAGTCCGACAAAGCGACTGAGTCGAGATTGGTCACGTGCTGAGCGTATCCCGTGGCAGGCAGTCGCCCTTGCCTGTAAAGGTCGGGCCAGTGTGGTTGGATTTTCCGTACAGTTAACATGGATGTGCGCGTCGGCAGAGAGGAATTCGTGGACTTGTTAATCAGTGCAAAAGCGCGTAGGCGTGGTAATTATTATGACCGTGTGCTTAATTATAGCTTGCAGTTCGTTAAGGACAAGAAGGACAAGGAAAGCACGTCTAACGACGGGAACACGGCTCGACGTGCCTTCTCAGAAATCCAGATGCATTCGGCGAGATCATTTGCACCAACCAGGATCCCGTCCGCCTCTCAGTGATTATCGCTGCTTTGCAAAAACGCAGGCCAGTGGAACCCGCCCGACAGCACAGGAACGTCATAGATACAGCTCAGCTGATGAGCCAGCTCAGCTGAACCATCAGCCGAGCCCGCCTCATGCCCGCCGCCGTGCGTAAGCTCATGATCCACGGCGCCACTGTGATACGGTCTTTCCTTCCGATCGATGTGTACAATGCGGAGGCGAGGGAGACCCAGAATAAGCATAACGGGGATTACCGAGTCGGACAAGCCCGCAAAACATCACGAGCTGGCATCATCAGGGATCAGCTCTACTGTGTACTGATCACCAGCGGCCAGAAGACGGCTCACAGCATCGAATGCATTACAAGACCACTGCGGGCTCGAGATGCCCGAGAGGCCGTACATTCAGATGAGATCAGTCATCTGCTGGTATCATCTGAGTCAGCTGGGGAGAGAGGGCCGGAACAGCCTGCTTCGGAAGGTAAAGATGAGATGGTGGGAGAGATGAAGAGGAGACGAGAAAGAGATGAGAGGAGATGATTGGATAGGATGCTAATGAGGTAGAAGTTCTGGAAGAAAACGATATGCCATTGGATGATGGCATGCTCCCCGAGTACTACGGGCTGTTGAATGAATAAAAACATCGAAGGTTCTTCCATAGATAGCTTATGACATGCTATTGTTCGTAACGGTAAGTGTATTATTAATGTGTTTGTCTATGATCTTTTGTGTTCTATGTTTCTAAGTCGGCGACGGTATTTACCATGCGCTTAGCGGAAGTATCATGCATTCGAGCACGTGCATTCTACCATGTGTGTTGTTGCATAAGGATTGTCCGTCTGTAACACTACACATGACCATATATCTACCGATTCTGTCCGTGAGTCATAGCTTAGAGGTATATTTTGGCGTAATTTCAGCCACTTAGGGCAAGGCCATCCTGAATCTATTCCGAACAGCAATGATTAGGTCACATTTGCAGTGCAGAATGATCGCCAAACAAACGCTAACTAATAATCATCTAATATATGAGCGCCCATGGACTTCGTTTGCGGCGTTATTATGACGTCCCCGTGCATAACCATAACCCAGAGCGGGCAACCTGTCACGTCAGAATGCAACCACCGAGCTTCTGCGCTGAAGGACGCACCAGACCAACGAACCACCAGATAGAACCAACGAGCAGCGTCCCTTCCTCCACTTCACCTGGGTACTAAATTGAGTGCATCCAGGATCCTCATTCCAACTTGAGGAATCGAGTTGGAACAGTCATTCACGTGGGTCGAGGGAGGATTACGGCGTGCACTTGGATGTCCCGCCTACTGCGGCGCATCCTGATGCGAAGCCGACGCCTGCTGCCGCCGATTCCCGGCGTGCGCCACGATGGTGTAAGGAAACGTACCGGGAATCGCTCAAGAACTGCGCTTCAACATAGCACCGAAATAATTCATGAATCAATTAATCAAAATATTCATTAATCAAATAAATTACCGCCGGCCGGAATTACCGCCGAAGATACGATGCAGTCGTCGTGTCCAAGAGCTGCTCCCAATCAGCTAACCTGATGCGGGGCGAAGCGGATCGCTCGTTCGATGGGTGCACCAGGTGAGCCGAATTTGTCTTAATTGTTGAACTTGACGACCTGTTTCGTGCTCCTGTCTGTGTGTCGCAGATATGTTTGTGTTCATGCGCCCAGCGCCGATGATTGTTTGTGATGGGTGTTATGCTGGGACGAGGTGGATCAAACACACACACACACACACACACACACACACACACACACATATATATATATATATATATATATATATATATATATATATATACACACACACACACACACACACACACACACACTCACACACACACACACACATTAAAGTATATTGCGAATGCGGGTGACACGTAGCACGCGCGGCAGTCAGATTGTGATGGAAATTCCATAATAGCACCCGCAGTCATGCCAATGCATACTGTAGACGAACACGTTCGGTCTGCGCTGTGCCGTACGACGGAACACCCACGCGCAATTTCCGACCGGGTGATTTATATCGACGCGTGTGTTTCATTGATGCGCTATGCCACCGCCTGCGTTTGCATCAGAAAGTGATTTGCTGACTTTCGATGTCATTGCTATTGCTATCGCTTGTTACTAACTGCCGTGGCGATTTCATTTTGTTGCCCCCACCCTTCCCATTTGAGATGGTGTGTGCGAGAACGCTGGCCTGTGACACGTGTCGGCCTCTGATTGGCTGTCCGAGCCCTCGGGCGGTCTGAGAGCCACGGCCGTAGCATCAGCCCGGCTCCGACCAGCGTCCATTCCCTGCTAAGAATGAACGTGGTTGCGAACAGGTGAATTGGTGTTGAGCTTAAAGTGCAAGGTGTGCACAACTATGCTACAGCCTGGGCGTGCTTCAGCGCCAAAGGAAATTGTACGTTCAGAATCTGTCAATTCCAGCGCCCCCTTCAGACTTCAGGTTCCACGTCCGCCCCGGCACTTCCCTCCGATGAAACTTCCCCGCAGGAGGTGATCCGCTATCGCCAGAGTTGTGGTCACGGCCACCGAACACCTCTCAGACACGCGTAGTTCCTCTGAGAAGTTCGGTCATCCCTGGCCACCCACAACTTCTCAGTGGCATTGATGTGCCAGCGATGGCAGGTTAAGACCGAGGTCATGTCAACTAGCCGGCCATTTCGATAACGCGGTGTCATTTGGTATCACTTGGCACACTACGTTGTGTTTAGGTCCCTGAAGCACAGTGTGCTTTTTATGGAACACGTTCACGTTCATCTTTCCGGTGTCGACATTAGCTTCCGAACAGAATGCCCTATGCATCGTCTTATTGTCTTGCGTTTTACTGTGTTATGTTTTCTTGTCTTATTGTCTTATTGCCGCATTGTCCTATGGCTTATTGTCGTGTGTCTTATTTTCTTGTGAATTATCTAATTGAGACTCTGCGGTAGAAGTTCCGGAACATGATGACCAAATAAAATCAGGTACAAACGACCGGGTTCTCCCGATGTTCTCTACCGGACTTCTGTAACGAGATACCTATTTTCGGAGGTCGATTTCGGATTCCGGCAAAGCCCGCCCGGACGTCCGCGTCGGCGAACCAGTGAGATGCGGACTTGGTTCACATTGCAGGCTCGTGATGTCCAGAACTCCCATTCGGCTCTCGCGCTCTCGTGAAAGATAGGTGACGCGTGACGATAAAGTGGTAGTCGTCACGCTACCACCGGTAAAGGCCGGCCCAGCTGCCGTTCAGTTTACGACCTGTCTCGGTTGTACGACGTACCCGCTGGTGCGGCACGGCAGCATGCAAGGCGAGCTCCAACGTGAAAGAGAAGACGAATGGGTAGCGATAAAAAAATACGATGGGTATGTTAAAAACCGTTCTTTCAAACATGGACAGAGGTACTCTCTGGGACACCCTTATCTACTTAGCAGTGGCGATGCATGCCTTTTTCCAATAACAATTACAATAACAATTACAATAGTCCGCTGGGCAGTGCTCAACGATTACACTTTCAGTGATTTACACAATATATATGTGTACTAATTTTGCAGTAGCATTGCATTGGCGATTGCTTTACCATTATGCTATCCATTATATTCCATTTCGCTCCATTAGCGTTGGCTATCTGATGACGCAAAAACCATAGGTGAAGCATTAGAACAGCACACCCGTAATCGAACCCTCTGTTCGATTTCGATCGAACCGCTTTATCGTCACGCGTCACGTGTCTTTCACGAGAGCGCGAGAGCCGAATGGGAGTTCTGGACATCACGAGCCTGCAATGTGAACCAAGTCCGCATCTCACCGGTTCGCCGACGCGGACGTCCGGGCGGGCTTTGCCGGAATCCGAAATCGACCTCCGAAAATAAGTATCTCGTTACAGAAGTCCGGTATGAACCCTCTTCGGGAGAACCCGGTCGTTTGTACCTGATTTCATTTGGTCATCATGTTCCAGAACTTCTACCGCAGAGTCTCAATTAGATAATTCACAAGAAAGAACCCTGAGGTACGACGTCCACTGAGGCGTCGGACTTGAACTGCTGTCTCAGTGGAACACCACTGATCGTGCCGCGAGCTCACGCCACGACGCTGGATCATCTCGTGGAGCCTCCCCACTCGGTGGCATGAGTGGGACGATTTTACACGGTGACGTCGTCGTAGTCGACATCGTCGAAATCCCGAAATCATGATTCGTGGAAGTCCTGATGCTCAGCATCCGGAAAGTTCAGGTGTGTAATATCTTAACTAATATCATCATATATGCTGACATTTGCATCCTATTTGCGTGGCCAAGATTGTCTTCTACGTCTGCACTCCATCCTAGTCACCAGCGCGGAGACTGGAGTTCACGGCCCCATCAACTGCGTCGGTCACGCAGAACGCCGCCCTCGCGCGCGACACACTCATCCCGAGCTGTTGGGTATCATCATAGCTGCTTGTGCTTATATCTCATTTGCGTGACCGAGATCATCCTCTACGTCTACATCCCACCCCAGCCGCGACACCACCAGCGCCGAGCGCCACCTCGCCGCCGCGCCCGCGGTCCCCCCCCCCCCACCGGCCGCGCCGGCCGCGCACGGCGCGCACTCACCCCGAGTTGCTGCTCTCGTACACGATGTCGCGCTTCGGCTCGGCGGTGGCCAGCAGCGGCCTGGCGCGCTTCTTGCGCTGGCTGGCGCGCGCCGCCGCCGGCGCCGGCAGACTCGCGGCGCGGCCGACCACCGCCACGGGCGGGCTGGCGCGTGGCGCGTGCGGCCGGCCGCGACCGGCCGCCGGGCCGGCGCTCTCGGTGCGCTGCAGGCCGCCGGCCGCCGCCGCCGCCGCCGCCGCCGCCGGCGGCGCCTCGCCGCGCCCGAACGCGAACCGCTTCGGGCTCAGGCTCAGGTTGCTGACCGTGTTGGTGACGTTCTGCAGGAAGTTGTTGAAGAAGCTCATGGCGGCGGCGCGACGCTGCGCGTCGGCGGCCGGCGCGGGCGGCGCAGCGTCAGGCTGCAACGGAGACGACGCCACTTAGAGCGGTCGGGTGGTGGTGCCTGCCCGCAACAGTCCTTAGCTGATGACAGTGTGGATGTTTAGCTAATGTCTCATTTGTGTGACCTGTATATGGGAGCTCAAGAGGCCAGTGGTGCTCCCGAACAAAGAGGCATTCTTTGTTCGGGAGTACCATTGGCCTCTTGATATCCCATATAGACCCCACAAATGAGACAGAAAGCTAAACATCAACACTGTAGTGCATATAATCCGGTAAGCATCTGCATTTTCGAATATCGAAAGGATATTCGAATATATTGCAGATATCGAATAACCCTAAAAGCTAAGGATGATGCGTGTCATTGCGTGAGAAGAAATGTACGACCTTCAATATACCAGGAGGTGCTGAGTTGTCATCAAAAGTAACGTTAGGGATTATGCTATATTATTCAACGTTTCGGCCAGGGGCCATCGTCAGGAGTGATATAAGAAATGGCAGGGTTAACAATTGAGGAAAAAAAAAAACGCGGGAAAAAGCGTGCAAAAATACACGTGAATCACAGAAAAGCATCCCCAGTGGTGCAGACACTTCAAGAAACTCCAAACCAGAAATCAACTAGGTCAAGATAGAATCCTCTGAGGAAGCCCGAGCCGATGGTCCATTTACATATCGACACATAGCATGACACATATCGTTGAGTAATATAGCATAATCCCTAACGTTACTTTTGATGTAAACTCAGGACCTCCTGGTATATTGAATGTCGTACATTTCTTCTCACGCAATGTCTAAAACCCAGGAGCACTTAAGAGCCATTCTTCGTTGTATTAAACGATGATTCGTGTCCATTACATACATATCCACTCAGAGTAGTCGAATCACGGTGCCTACCCACATCATTCTTGAATACTTCTTTGTGAGGGCTTGGTTAGAGATGACGCGTGGATGTGATATGCAGTTCACCTAGAGCAGTCAAATGATGGTACCTACACACATCATTCCTCAGAACTTCTTTGTAAGGGTGCAGTCAGGGATGATGCGTGGATGTGATATACAGTTCCACTTCGAGCAGTTGGATGTTGGTGCCTGCCCACACCATTCCTTGGTACTACTTTGTGCGGGTTCAATTTTTGATGGGTGGATGTGACGTGCAGTCCAATGGGGACTACTAAACCGGGTGGCATGCCAGAGCTCCGAAAGCTGACCTTTGGGCTTTAGGGCGCATCGACCATTTTGATCATATCGCCGAACGCTGACTTTCAAACGGCGCATGTTTCATCGAGGAAAATCGTCAAAATATAGTTGCTCCACGTTCGAAAATGCAGATGTCTAATATGTTAACTAATATCATGAAAATGGCTTAGATTTTCGGTGTCATTTTTGTGAACAGCGGGAGACATGGGGAGGCCAGGGATGCCACCGAAATATAGTTGTCTGTCTGGTGAAATCGCCTGAATTCATCGAGCGCAATTGATGTAAGAAAGGGTTTCTACAAACTAATCGTGGACTGAACTCTCGTGGACAGTGTCTTATTAAAATCTGCATTGAATCGGATCCGATTTTTTAAAGCAAATGCATGTGTTCAAGTCTATTTTGCCCATATCTTAGGGAAACTGTTCTTATTACCCTTATATCTGCAGCAATCCATTTCGAGATGCGAATAAGCCACACATCAAGAACGTATTTCGTAGCTCATATGATAACCGAATGGTATTCGAAGAGGAAAGCGGAAGCTGAATACACACAAATACATTCGGTTTTTTTTTTTAAAGCAGGTATGGAGAGATTTGTTCACAAATGTTCTGTGATGCCATTCTGCTAAGTTTCCGGTACCATTGCGTTGGCAATTGCGTTTCCATTATGAACAGCGTTATCTATCGCATGACGCACAGTCCCATTTTCCCCGTTGCATTTCTTTCACGTCCCAACTCGGCTATGGAAAAAAAACATGGAAGTGGTGGAAGTGGTGCCAATGGCACTGTGAAAAACCAAGCTCGATATGTCAAAAGTATAGTCCAGGGTTGTAACATATGAAGGAAATGAAGAGAAAAGACACGAAGGAACGATTTTTTTCGGACCGCGCCGCTTTCAGTTCTAAAATAAAATGCAGTCACGTGATGATCATCGCTTGATGCCAGCGATGGTCTACATCGCTGGCATCAAGACAACTAATGTTTGTGATACTTTGCGGCTGAATCGACCTTCGCCTCCCATCGAGCCTTACGACGCCATGGGCCTTGGACTAAAATATGGTCAGCGAGACACCATGGTCAAAAAGGAAACGACATCGTATGTCTAGCTTCATACGCTTCGAGAGAAGGGGCGTCCCCGCCCTGCCACCTCGCTCTATGCTGAGTGACAATGCCCTCCCTATGTTGAGAATCATTGTCCTCCCACCCCGCCCTATGATGAGGGGCATTGATTGGTTATTGGTTTTGCGACACATCGACCGTTGAGACATGTAGCGTCGCCAAACTCTCACCCCGATTGGTCGCGGGCGAAGAGTAGCGACAGGTGAGATTCGAACCCACAGCCTTTCAATTGTGAGACGAGCGACTTACCCCTAGGCTACTCGTCCCCATGATGAGAGGCATTATTATCCCACATCACCCATTGTTCCGGGGCGTTGTCCTTCCCATCTCCCCTATGTTGAGGGCATTGTTCTCGCCTCGCCCTATGTTGAGAACATTGTTCTTCCCATCTCTCCATGTTGAAGAGCAATGTCCTTCCCACCTCCCCTATGTTGAGTGGCATTGTCCTTCCTACATCGCCCTATGCTGATCTGTCCATCTTCCATCGCTTCACCGACTTGGCGTGCGACTCCAGAGACCCCCATTAATTATTCAAATCGTGGAAGCTAACAGGTGCGCGGATTTGCCTCCAACACAGTCACACAACGTTTGCGCCCGCCCTGCTGCGTGGATGATTACCTTGTTAACTCGATTTAATTCCCGGACCGACCACATCCCGACACGCCCACCATCTGCCACCGCCGGCTCTGTTCTGATTATCTTCCGGCACGTCAGGCCTTCACAGTTCCACGGTTAATGTAGCGACAGTGATGAGCTCGGCGGCGATGTCAGCGCGCCGCGGCCGCTCGATTCCAGCGGCAGGGTCTGCATGCTGACGACGTTCTGTGCCCGCTATGGAGCAGGCAGGGGGCGCAGGAGCGGATAGCGTGTTATCACCCGCGTGACCTGCATAGCAGGTGCATGGCAAGGAGTGGATGGCGTGCTATGAGTCCTGTAGAGCAGGACCAGGACAAAGGAACGGATGACGTGCTAACCATGTAGAGCAGGCGCATAATAGATGCATGCCGATGATTTTACCTCTTCCCCTGTAAAAAAATCAGGAAGGAGGGTAGATGATGTGCTAAGCCTTCCCACTGTAGAACGGGTGAAAACAGAGGGTGGATGGCGTTCTAACATGTAGAGCAGTCGCCGATGATGTGCTAACCCCTTCCCCTGTAGAACAGACGCAGGATAGAGCAGCAGATGATGTGCTAAGTTCCTCCAACTGTAGAGCGGAAGCACGGACGAGGGGCGGATGACGTGCTAACCCTGAAGATCAGGCGCATGACACGAAGCCGATGATGTGCTAACCCCGTTAGAGCAGGTGCATAATATGCCAGCGGATGACGTTGGTTGGTTATTGGTTTTACGACACATCGACCGTTGAGTCATGTAGCGTCGCCAATCTCTCACGCCGATCGATCGCTGCCGAAGAGTAGCGACAGGTGAGACTCGAACCCACAGCCTTTCGATTGCGAGACGAGCAACTCACCCATAGACCACTCGTCCTCCCGGCGGATGACGTGCCAAGTCCCTTCCATGCATAGCACGCACAGAACACAGGAGTCGATAACGTGTTACCCCCCCCTCTGTAGAGGGGGGCAGGACACGACAGTCGACGACGTGTCATGAAGGCCGTGAAGCGTCGCGGGGCCGCCATGAGCCGCCCGGCCGCATCGTTGCTGCGCCACGGCAGCGTGAGTCATCGTCGTCGGCCGTCGGCGGCCAGCCATCGGCACGCGTCGGCCGATGGCCCGGTCGGGCCGGCAGCGATGAAGCTCGGAAGCGACGAGGCCGAGTCGCGGTCGGATGTGTCGAGGCCGAATGGAGGTCAGATGTGATGAGGTCGAGTTCGGGTTGCATGCGATGGGGCCGAGTTGAGGTCGGATGTGTTGAAGCTGAGTCGAGGTGAGATGTGATGAGACCGAGTCGAAATCAGATGTGTTGAAGCCGAGTCGAGGTGAGATGTGATGCGGTCGTGTAGGGGTCGGATGTGATGAGGCCGAGTTGGGGCGAGATGTGATGAGACCGAGTTAGGGTGAGATGTGATGAGGACCGAGACGAGGTGAGATGTGATGAGACCGAGTCGAGGTCAGATGTGATGAGGCCGAGTTCTCTTTGTTCTAAACCACTTTGAAGTCCCCATGGGAAACACCAATCTTCATCCAAATATCACTTTCCTGGGCAGCGTATCCATCACGTATTTTCTGACAAGCGATGAGGTCGGTCATCTACCTGCTGTGCGGAGTAGTCCAGCAAAAAATGTAACCGCCCCAGTAGCTCAGTTGGTTGGAGCGCTGGCCTGTGCTTGCTTCCTCTGGCAAGACAGGGTTATAATCACTGCACGCGCTCGCATTTACACAGGGTCAGTTGGCAACTGACACGATAAGGTTGGAAGCAAGCTACCGAGGTGGCCGTGTCGGTGTATTGACAGCACGTTAAGCTTCCGGCAAAAATCCTGCCGTTAAACTGGAATTAATGGATCGCACGGCAGGGCCACGATTCACTCAGTAAGGTCTGCTCAACAATAAAACCCAGGCCCATAAAGCCACCTCAGCAAGCATTCGGAATATATGTCTAGAGAAAAGAAAGAGCTTCATTTGCTTCCCGATTCTTTCAGAACCGATTCGGTTCAGCATCGGAACGCGCTGTTTCGGTGCTATTTCCCTGTACAGGCAGCTGGTGGCCAATATTAAGCGTGCTCACTGCTTCGACAGGCTCGGTCCCTGCGGGCCCGGCGTCGACCGAATGAACAATCTCGGGTCACATCGACAGACGCCGCAGGGGACTGAACTCCCGAACTTGATGAACCATTGCCTGAGGTCAATTCAGCCTCTCCCGAAGTGGAAGTTCGCCGCCGACACGTTTTCCCAGCATCGGTTGCGCACAACGACTCCAAATGTGCGGCGACCTGTGGATTCCATTTGAAGTTGCGACTGATTTAGCCGTGCGGTAGATTGTCCGATGGGACGGCAGTAAACAGGAACTCAGCGCCGCTAGTGGGCGGATAATCTGTACGTTAGGCCGAGCATGCTAAAGTGCAAGCTTTCCCAACTTTGTCACCTGGTGCGTTCCCGTGACTTGGTAAACAGGTCTGTTAGAACGGTTCCGAGTGGATGCTTGTCAAGCAAAGCTACAGTTCCCACATACGTGTATGTGAGATTCCAGCCGTGGAACATTATTCCTCGTCCGAAGGAACGGCCTGCTCGTCTTCTCTCCTGCCTTGGTGGCCTCCTGGCGCTCAATGAAGCTCATCCAGGCGAGGATCACTTCCCTCAGGGAATTGCATCAGAATGAAGAGGGTAGCTCAGCAGCTAAACTCACATAGCTCAAATTAAAGACGCTTGTGTCGATTGATTGAGTGATTACGTCGATTGCGTCGATTTATTGATTGGCAGGACCTCGTCCTCGTTGAGCCGACGATTTCGAGGCGTCATGTCATAGAGCTACAACTAAGCTCGATCTGATCTGAAAATGTCACGTTGACTGCCCATGGTCAAGCGGTCATTCATGGTCATTCGTGGTCAAACAGTCAAGCTGGCGGACGCTCTTATATATCAATAATAAATCGACGCCCTTATATCTCTGGCTGTTATGACGTAATAATATTCACTGCTCCATAGTCGAGAACGCTCTTGCGACAAAACAAACGGAATTATGAACATCCGTTGGGTGCACAGATCGCTCAGCGATAATGTGCTTGTCACGTCTCAACACTTTCCACATACCATAACTAAGACCGGTGGCGGAACGGCATGTGAGTTGTGGGGTGGGCGCCGTTGGAGACATAACATCCAAATGTTCAAAAGGATGTGACTGCGCACCATCAAGTCGAGGATGCACGTGCATCACGAATCTACATTCATATCGCATCGGTGATTTAGACACTCAAATGCATGCATCGTCAATACGCGGCAGTTGTACGCGCAGTGTAGGAGTCACCGTAACGATACAACCGATGTGCAATAAACAGACAGACAGACTTCATTGAGGTCACCCACAATTGACTCGTGGCTATTATGACGTCGCGTCAAATGGATAAAACAACACAGCACAAAAGGTCAAACTCACAGAATACAAATACAAATAAAATACAGCAAGTCGAGCAGTCAATCAGTCCGGCGCGGGCGGCACGTCAAACAGGTACTGCCGTAGGTGGCGACCAAAGATCGACACGGGAAGTCGCGTCAGCTCAGGTGGCAGTGAGTTGTACATGTGTGGCGCTCTGGAGCAAAAACGTCTCCTCCTGCGGCGTGGCTTTCCTCTGCTCTCGGTGCGGTGCCGCTCGATAAGATACTTAGCTATAATTTAGACACTCATAAATGCATACGTCATCATAAGCGGGGGTCGCTCGCGCCGCGTAAGTGTTCTTACCGCGATACCGCCGCCGGCGATAAGCGGCGGAAGTGCATTAATGGGCGCGGGCTGTCCCAGGGGCCCGGCTTGTCAGACCCGATACCGCCGCAGGGCAACGGGGCAGCGCAGGGGCGGATGCAGGCCTGCGCGTGGGGTAGGCACCAGTTGTTGTGTTATCGATCCCGCTGGCGGGAGGTGGGAGGTGGTTGGCGAGCACGAAGACAATAATCCTTGTCCACTGAGGTTCCATGCGTGTGTGTGTGTGCAGTGCAGTCTACAGAGAGTCCTCCGCTATGAAAACAATTCGCACATGTCGGGATTTAAGTCGCCAATTGGCATCCTTCTGCGACACCAGAATTTTTTCAACGCCATCAAGGAAAGTTTCACGCTATCCTGTTTGTATTTGTTCCGGTGCATCGTGTGTGCAAATGCATAATTATTTCATACACGAATATGGTATAATTTGTACTCACATGCCAGCCCATCGCGAAGGAAAGGTGGCATCTAGAAAGGAGTCTACCGGGCAGGACAAATCAACCCCGCAGCAGCAGCAGCAACCACCATGTAAACACCAAAACAGATAAAACAGAAAGAGCCTGATCATGCCGTGAACTCACAGAGAAATGAACATGACAACTACTGGAAAGCGTGGTTGCTTGCTTGCGGTCGATCGCAACTGCCTCCCAGATATTAGATGTCACAGTGGCACCAATGTGAACGTCATTGCCGTATGCTTTTTGTTGAGCCTGGCTATGCTCATTTTTCTTGTTACGAGCCGTATCCAATGTCTGTCCGGGTGGCGATGTGGGACAGGATTACACGCTAAGCGGGGATCCAGATGCAGAGAATAAGCGCTAAATGACCTCGCAGTCGGCGTGCCCTTAAGCCCAAGTAATCAACCGCATGCGGAGATCCGCAGACCTTCCCTACGTCTCAGGCCTTATCGAGCTAGTTGCCAGCTGACCCTCCCGGCCGGGGATAAGTGCGAGCGCGTGTTCCTACCGCAGACCTGGTCCCGCTAGAGCAGGCATCGCTAGTTTGCGTCGGCGCTCTGGCCCTCTGGGCTCTCGGTGCAGCAGTTGTGCATCATCGGCACCGATGTAAGGTGCCCATAGGGACTCTGGACGAGCGAGGGTGAGTGCTAAAGACGCACTTAAATCGAATCCCCGTGCATATCAATCATTGGCGCGCTCAGCGCTTGAAGTTTTCCTGAAGTATTTTATGTAGGCTGGCTTCCGTTATTACCAGAAAGATTTCAACAGAAGACAAATCTTGAGTGCACGGCTTTATCCTAACCTCTTCAATCTAAAGAAAATAGCAAATTGGCAACCATGCACATTTGACCATTGCATTCATTTATTTTATCATAATATATCACATACGGACCATCGCATGCAATATTTGCATCATTCTACTGTTACATCATTCATTCGAAACTCAAAATTGCAATCATTCAACCTCCACATTACTTCCTCTACAACTCATATTCCGGGGTCAAATTGTTTTCCCTAAAACTGGTGGCTGGGACGATCTAGTCTTCATGCTATACACTCATTGACATTGAGACAACATGGTGTTAGCTGTAAACTACCGAGCACAACAGCTGAAGTATGCAATCATTACTAAACACATTAATAGCAAAATCAACATTAAACAGCACCAAACGTCGCAGAAATTAAGGGCACAAATTGCAGTCACCATAATGAGTTGCTTATAATTGGCACTATCACGATTCAATGTTCGCTTATAGGCTTGGGCGCCTGAACAACAGGTAGCGATCTTCGGTCATTCTCCTCTTCTTTGTTCTTTTTCAAAACCATTTCATCCAGCGGGTACAGAATCAGGGGTGTCACTTCGTATGGGCAAAGGGGGCAACCGGCCCTCGATCATTAACTTGCCCCCCCCCAGCAAGCCTAAGCATAATCTAGATTCTAGAAAGGCGCCTATGGAGGTGCCCTTCTAGAACATTTGAGTAGTGCACCCCCACCCACACCCACCCACCGTACACAAGTACCCGTGAATTTTTGGCGTAGTATTTTAGCTCTTATCCAAAACGTTGTCCTTCTTGCTATCTTAACATGGAACCCTATGAGATGGGTTCCACCAACTAAATTGGCGGCATTCGTGTATATGTATATTTGCCCCGCCAGTATATGTAAAACTTTTCCACCCGTGCCATGGTATTTGGTGTCAGTCAGTATGACGTTTATGCAATGCGGAGAAAGGGAACATAATTTCACAATGTTGAGCATAGCTTGCCAGAATTACGGTTGATAAAATATATATATTAGCCAGAATCATATCCGCTACTTTCACTTATTACAGAAAGAACATCACATAGAAAGGCTTTTCACGGGACTCCCCATATATAATTGCAAAACTGCGTCGACAACTGCATTGTTGCAGCTGTTGCTAAGCTGCCTTCTTCTCTTTAGCCATCCTTGCTTAATGACGGTCATGTGCTTCTTGGGGTGGGTGCATTGAACGTCAGCTGGCGTTAATTCCGGCTCCTGGTGTTTTTTAGAGTTCGTTTCTGTACATGGTAATCATTAATGGCCACTTGATGCATTCACTACGCCAGACAGCTCGCAGTCACCACAAACTAAGTATCTAAAACCCAGTAGTGTAGACTGAAGGGGAATGCCACACAGTAAATGATAGTAAGGCAGACGATTTATACTGTTTTTTTTTTTGTAGTAGGTTACCGTACCGTCTTCGAGCTGAAAATATTCCAGTTTGGATGTCTGAATCTGGAAGTGATACGGTACGATTATTAGATGCACGGCAAATTCACAAATTTCGTTCCGCATATTCTTTGTTCATTGCATTTCAAACTCATCTTTTTCGCATTTCTATTTCTCGATCTAGAATCTGACGTAAAGGATCCATCTGTGAGATGGATCCATTACGTTGGATTCATCTCACAGATCATCGAACACGCAACGAACGACATCGGTTTCGGCTCCGTCGCGTCGGCGGCACCAGGTGCTCCGCGAGAATCCCCGCCCCGAAAAGCAGATCCGATCGCGGCGCTCAGGTGTTCCTCCGCCGCCGGCTGTCCCCAGGGCCGGGCGACGCGGCCCAACTGGCGGCGGGCGACGGCTCGTGCGACGCTTCGACTGCGCGTCGGATCTCCTCCGGGGGCGCTGTACACCACACCGTCGGCGCTTTATCGGCGCGCTAAGTGCGCCGACGTCAGCGAGTCTCGAGTTTTTAAGACTTGAAGGCTTCTGAGCCAGTTTAAGCGTTGCTACGTCTGTTGAATTCAGCGTGGTGCTGCCTTGAATTAGCTCCGGGGAGCTTTTCTGCCGTCCGGAGATTCCGGATGCCTTTCGTGAGGTGTGCGATGGGCACAGTAGCGACCCAAAACAAAAATGGGAGAAGCTGATTTTTAGGCTAATTCATCCTAACCAACGCCATATGATTAATGGCTATGATCGCATACAACTGAGACCAATTCCCCCACCCCACCCCACCCAACGTTCCTGTGCCAAAGTCGTGCACAAATATACCATCGTCCATCAATTTCGCTGAGCATTGTTGTGGGCTTAGTGAGTGCCCAATGACGAAGCCATGGACACCCGCTTAGCAACGGCGTATGGATGTATAGGTGTGTTTGCCTTCCAAATATGACAGGCTACCATGGAAACTTCAGGCTAGTCATCAAAGATCCTGGGAGGATGGGCCGAGAAGACAACGTTCCAACAGTTTCGAAGAGCCGTACTCGGGGTAGGCGCAGCATATAAATACCATATCAATACCATATCAATACCATATCAATACCATATCAATACCATATCAATACCATATCAATACCATATCAACACCATATCAACACCATATCAATACCATATCAATACCATATCAATACCATATCAATACCATATCAATACCATATCAATACCATATCAATACCATATCAATACCACATCAATACCATATAAATACCATATAAATACCATATCAATACCATATCAATACCATATAAATACCATATCAATACCATATCAATACCAAACCATATCAATACCATATCAATACCATATCAATACCATATCAATACCATATCAAAAAACCATATCAAACCATATCAATACCATATCAATACCATATAACCAAAAATACCATATCAATACCATATCAATACCATATCAATACCATATCAATACCATATCAATACCATATCAATAATTCAATACCAACACATAAATCATATCAATACCATATCAATACCATATCAATACCAGATCAATACCATTTTAATACCAAACTTGTTGTTCTTTCATAAAAACAGACAACTCCGCTGTCTCGAATTCTTCACTGGTTGCTGACCTGTGTTTAGCTTAATTATCGTGCTTTATCGTAATGAATAGGCGGGGTGGGGCAGAGAGATGAGCCATGTTACAAAAAAAATTGCTACAGCATAATTGGTGTTTCGCCTTCACCCCAGGGTCTCCAGCATGTTGAATGTGTGGGCCCAGGCGCGTAATCACCTGAACGGCCGATGCGCCCCCTGGGAGAACATAATGTGCTCCTTGAACCAGCCAGCCAATGCAAATTGCATCAGGCTCACGGAGGCGGGGGGGGACGTTTCCCTGGCCGGCGCTCTGTTCACCTGCAGAGGCATTGGCAGACGTTTGGGTCAGGGGCGTCACCAGCATGCTTTGCCAAGGCGGCGGGGGGGGCGTTCTGCCACAGGCCGCAGCGCCCCACAGTTCCAGAGGTCAGCGGCCACTGCAGGCTCTCCTCTCCGTGACGCCGAATTGTTTTCGTCATGAGATCACAACAAAGCATACCTACCATTGACGTAGCTAGGACTTGCTCTGAAGCGGGAGGGCACGACCTGCCGAAAAATGTGACGACAGTTTTGGGTGTTGCGTGTTGAAAATTCCAAAGTTTCTCGTTTGATCCAGTGTGTTTTTGGTGCTTGGGTGTCCCCCTGCCTGCGCCTATGATGTTTACAAGTGAAAGGTATCGCGTGCATCGAAGGCAAATTAGTTCCTAATGCCACCAAAAAGAGTAAATTGGTATTTAGGCACACCAAGAAAGCACTTTTGATTAATGTGGCCAGTGTCGCTTTGCTGATCATCCTAAGATTCGAAAACTTCCTGATTAAAAAGCAGGCACCCTATTGAAAAACATGTTTACGAATCAAAGCATGCATGGAGGGTGTGAATAAAACAAACTATAATAAAGCCGTATAGACTTCTGCAAAGGGCGTTGGAACCTGGGAGGGCGGAGGGGCCAACAAATCTCCTCCTCCTTCCTCAAACTTTGGACGAGCTTAGCATTGATCCCGTGGTTGTTGCATGGAATAAATCGAGTCCAAAATGATTTCACTTACAACTTCACGACAGTTTCTGTGCCACCGGTTTCGGTTGTTCACATCCACCAGCCACCGAAAAACAAACCACGACCAGTTTCATGTCTTTGTTACACCACACACGAGCGCATACATAGGATTTAAAAACGTATTGAGCATATTCACGAGATTTTCAAAATGTCTCGTAGATTTAGAGTTTCCGGAAGTTTGGTGGACGACGTCATCCGGGTTGACGCTCGAAAGCCTGCCATATTCTGTTGTACGAATTAGTATTAGCGGCCGGCTTCCAGTAACGTTGGGGCAGGTGACACTGTACGGCGAAGCTTCCCCGGGGAGAGGCCTGCAGCTTTTAACTGGGATTAAGGAGCACAAGCGTGATGAAAAGGACGGAAACCAGATTGTGTACGCGGGCTGCCTAATGGACAAGTTGCATGTCGGACAGACTATTTTTTCAGGTTTCGCTTCGGTTCTTCAATTTTGAAGATGATAGCGACATTCTTTTCAATCTCTGAATCACTTCTATAATTTTACAAAAGCGCTTCAGAATACCTCGCTTTGTGATAGGTCAAAATGCACGTGACGTCACAAATCACGTCCAGCGATGGTAGACTTCCGGCCACTTTATTTTTCACATAGGACTTATGTCTTTGTCGTTGTCGTGTATTTGTATTTGACATTTGAGCTTGTAATAATCGTGGCAGTATTTGCTGGTATCGCAATCGATCGTCATGGAAAGTGGATCGTAGACTTAAAAGTATAAAGGCACGGGACACGCTTAATAGCCTTCAACTGTACGACTATGAACAACGCTGCTTTGCCTCTACGACGACGGTCGGCTGCCTGTGCTTGGGTAAGCATAGGAAATGGCAGAGGCTGGGCTTCCGAGGAACTCAACGGAATATTTTGACCGCAAATTAACAGATTGCTGAGACTCCAGAACAGAAAAAAATGCAGGCATTCCATTTCTAACGATAAGTGTGGGAACGAGGGCACGTGGACGGAACCGGAAGACGATCACAATCTCACCCTTTTAGCTTGAAACTCGTTACCGCGCCTTTGAGGCTGGATACCAGATGATGTTTTCGCTTCAGCTAAAACTAAAGGTGATGAAGTACACAAATACAAGCCCACGGCTCTCATGACGTGCTGATCCATGGAAGGTGCCGCTTCCACCTGCCGACCTGACACGGCACCCTGACCTGACACCCCTCCGCACGCCCACCTGACACGGCACCCTGACCTGATACCCATCCACCTGCCGACCTGACACAGTACCCTGACCTGACACCCCTCCGCACGCCCACCTGACACGGCACCCTGACCTGATACCCATCCACCCGCCGACCTGACACAGCACCCTGACCTGACACCCCTCCGCACGCCCACCTGACACGACACCCTGACCTGACACCCCTCCGCACGCCCACCCACACAGGCGACGCGAGCACTGTGCGGCATCGAAACGTCAGCAACACGGTACAGCATTGAAGCGACAGTAACACGGTGCAGTATCGAAGCGACGCGAGCGCGGTGCTGTGTCGAAGCGACAGCAACACGGTGCAGTATCCAGGCACGGCGTCGACGCTTGCTTCGCCACGTGAATTAGTAATGGGCCGCCGGCGCGACCGGCCGGCCCTGGCCTTCGTGCGCATCAATACGACGCCTCCCCCGTGCCACGCCGCGACCCCCACCCCACCCCCCACCCCCTCACCTCCCCACATACACACGGGCGCGTCCAGACCGCAGCCCTGACGGCAGGATCGACGCAGGGGCAGCGGCAGCGGAGCAGGGGCAGCGATAAGGGTTGAGCACGGGCGACGGGAGACGCGTCGGGTCGGGGCGGGGATGGCCGAGTGGTTAAGGTGTTGAACTCCGGATACGAAGGTCTGGAGTTCATCAGTCGAACCGTCCTGGATATTTTCCGGTCCCGCGGCCCACAGGCGAACCGGTGTGGGCGGCGGGGACGAGTGCTCCAGGGGTAACTTGCCCGTCTCGCAATCGAAAGATCGTGGGTTCGAGCCTCACCTGTCGCTACTCTTCGTCCGCGACCAGTCGGCGTGAGAGATTGGCGACGCTGCATGACTCAACGGTCGACGTGTCGTGAAGCCAATAACCGCCATAGTGTGGGCGGCACCATTAACCATGACTGTGCATAAAGTGCGTCCTGAAGCATCCAATAATATCGAAAATCCAATGATAAAGAATCGTCAGATCAGCAAGAGCCGACCCAGCCATATGCCTCAACGCGTCTGCCCCCCGCCCCCGTCATGGAAGGCACGTCAGGTCAGCGGGAGCAGACCCGGCCATACGTCTGAAAGTGTCACCCGTTAAGTTCACCCGTTCCCTGCACTACTCGGAGAAACATTGTCGCACAGCGAGCGTTAACAGCGAGGGTTAACAGCAGCATCAGCATCATAACTGCAGCATCAGCATCATAACAGCAGCATCAGCACCATAACAGCAGCATCAGCACCATAACAGGAGCATCAGCACCATAACAGCAGCATCAGCACCATAACAGGAGCATCAGCATCATAACAGCAGCATCAGCATCATAACAGCAGCATCTGCATCATAACAGCAGCATCTGCACCATAACAGGAGCATCAGCATCATAACAGAAACATCAGCATCATAACAGAAACATCAGCATCATAACAGCAGCATCAGCATCATAACAGCAGTATCTGCATCATAACAGCAGCATCAGCATCATAACAGAATCATGAAGTGTTGCATAGCATAACAGCAAAGGTCATCAGCATACAGAAGTCTTCGAGATAGGGGACGTGCGCGGCCACGCTACTGGTGGCGCTTCGTTTGCACCTGTCGGCGGATGTTCGAACTGTAAGCATGCCATTGGGTCGCATGGTGGCCGCGGCCGTCAGATGCAACATTTTGAAGATTATTGTCAAAAACAAAGAAAGTATGCTATCTACAGATTTTGCCCCACCTGTGATGGGTACATTCATAATTTCTGTATCAGCTGATACCACTTAGACTCCAGTATAATCGTCGTTAGTAAATAAACCGGGGGAAAAGAAGTCGGGGAAAATATAAACAGACCGGACACGAAAATTCACTTTGGGATCTCAACAATGGCTCCAAAAGTCCACAAAACGTGTTGGGGCCACCAAAACGTGTCGTCACTAAAACTCGCGCAAGGGATCCAAACAAGTGATCAAGGGGCCAAAAAAGCATATAGACCAAAACAAATTCACGCCGCTTCCTTTGAAAATCCCACTGGGGCCAAAATACCGCGCCGGAGCCCCACAAGTCGCAGCTGGCTTCCCAAGAGCCAATATCTCCCCAGAATGTCACCCTGCGGACACAATAATTGCGTCAGCGATCCACAAATCATGAAGGAGTCGGTCCCGGAAAGAATAATAATGTTGGGGCACCGAAAAGAAACCAACGCACCGAGAGCCCGAAGGATCGTACTGGGATCCAAAAATTTCCTGGGTCTTACAAGAATAGATTAGACCCAAAAAATAACAAGGGGCTATCGAATTGACCCGAGCACCGGACAATTCAGAATATGTCCCGAAATAAAATTATCCGACAGGCCTTTCTACTCTCCATGGTGTCATCTGCGAAGAAAAACACGTTGAGCAGTCGCAGTGGCGTGCCAAAGGGAAAAATGCCACCCCGTCCACCCCATACTGAAAGGGTAGGCACCCAAGAATCGCGCCGGTTCCTAAAAAAATCGCGCTGGGCCCGATACATTCGCGTCGGGCCCCAGAATTCGCGTGGCGGGCTGTAAGTGAATACACCGAGCGCCTTAAAGCTCACACCAGGCCCACGAAAATTTCCACTGGTGTTCATCAAAATCGCGCTGGGGCGCAAATAATTACAAAATGCCCCGAGAACTCGCGACGATATCCACAAATATGACGTACTTGACCCAGAATTCCGGTGGTAGTACCAAAAAAATGGGTCGGAGCATCACAAATTTCCCTCTGCAAACACAGCAAGGCACCAAAAAACACACCTGAACTCCATAAAAAGTAATCCGATGCCTTCTAAAATAAGGAGAGATTCCGAAAAATGTATGTCCGAGTCAGAAACATCTCTCCAGAGCTCCAATCTTACCCCCAGATACCTTCAAAATTTTCGTACGGTCCCCAAATAATGGCGTACCGGAGCTCGAAAAATCGCGTTGAGACACACATATATAGCGTCGGGTGCCATATATAGCGTGAAAAATCAGGCTTGGACCCGGACTTTAAATAACTCAGAAGTCACGAAAATTTGCGTCGAAACTAGAAACTAGAAATTGCTCCAGGCCCTCAGAAACTACACAACTGGGCCAGAAAAGTCGCGCTGGGATCCCGATGAATTACCGGAGGAGCCAAGGTTGTGCTGGGGTTTTAACAAATGTGCGAAAAATAAACGCCTCAGTTAAATACAGCGGAACCATAAGAGCACAACGGGAGGCCGAAAAAAACCCGGGCACTGCAAAGTTTACCGAGTTTCGCAAAAAGCGGCATGGCCGAGGCACGAGCCATATGCCTTAACACTCGCACGTCCGGCGGTCCGCACCAACTTCGCATGTCCGGGGGGCAGATGTCTGGCCCCCTAAGATTTCTAGAACCATGCAAGCTAGCGACAAACGGAAAACGGCGTTGGATAGTCGGTGTCAGGCTCTATCGAAAGTCTCTCGGTCATTGTTTCGCTCAGGTCAATATTCAGGTCACTGGGCCATCATAGGTCAAATTAGACCAGATCTGGTGGGACTCTCAGATATTGACACATATCTCAGGACCTATAACAAATAGAAAGGGACGGCGAACGCTATTCGATAGTCCTTGAAATGTGCTATCGACAATAGGTGGTGTGATTTAAGGTTATGTCAACCGAAACTATGACTTCAGGTCATAGTTTCGGTTGACATCTATGACTTCAGGTCATAGTTTCGGTGTGATTCAAGGTTATGAAGTAGCCTAGGTAGGTCATGTAATATATCAGTCGACACGTCCTGGTGACACAAGCACAATGACGGTAATTTCAGCCTTCTAGCTCAAAGCAGTGCCATATAATGCGCAGAAAGTGTAGAGACCTCAGGTTGCCTAAGATGACTTTGGTGATGTCACTGAGCAAAAATGTCAGCGGTAACATTGAGCATAGCTTCCAACTACATGCCACAACCGTTGTGAGATCATTCCGAGAGCAAATATGTAACCAGGAAACATTTGTATATTTTACCATAGCTCTATAATGGGGAAGCCATGGCAGCAACCTGACCTAAGGTCAATGCTACGAAAAAAAAATATATATATATATATATATATATATATATATATATATATATATATATATATGTATATGTATATGTATATTATGGTCCCTGATGAGGTCATGACGTGTTATAAGTTTGAAATCAATCGTGCAATTATTGTGGAAGTTATGCCACCTAGAACCCCGAGTGTAGTTGGGTCCCTTCGCCTGACCTGGTGACCTGACCTAAGATGACCCAGGGTTAAAAATGTATGAGGATATGCGGAAGAGACTAATGAGCAGCCATGCGAGTTTTGGCCTTGCTAACTCGAATAGTATGGCGGCAAATTAGGAAAAACCGCAAGGGGGAGATATCTGCCCCCCGGACGTGCGCGGGTTAGCATATGGCTGGGCCCCAAAAAGCGAATTGGTCGAAAAAAATAGACCCACGGAGGCGGGGACCATACCAATTCCGCCGATTTGAAAATTGTGTTGATTTCTGCCATTATTCCCACTTTCCAAAATTTTGCACATATTTGTTTCCGACTGTAGCAAAGAAACCATTCCAGCTGACATATCCATTTTCAAACCATCGGATGGCCCTTCTGGGAATCTTCTGGGATGACCTTTTCGGCCTCCTTGGCCGTGACTGGAGAGGCATGCACCTAGTGTGTCTTATTCTTGGTCTTGGCTGCGCCATTGGGTACGGACGGAGTCTTCAGACTGTTGTTAAAAAAGCAAATAGTAGAACGATTGCGCTGATTAATGCCTGTAATCCGGTATACATTTTAGTTTGCTCGGTGTCGTGTGTGATGACTGACTAGACTCGGTGATCACGATGACAACACCAATCAGGTTTAAAATAATGGTTTTTCGTTAGGTGCAAAATGTCGAAACGAGCACGGTAGGATGTCGAAATTTGCCATGGAATTAGTGTCATTTAAAATGCTTTTGATTTCTCAGACTCAAAGTTGATCTAATGGTTTGGTTACTTATGACTGTACATTTATCATTTGTTTTGATATGCATAAAGTAAGAGCTATATACTGGATAGAGAGAATAATAACTATGTTATACACTGGTATTGTACGCCAGATCACATCATGTGTAGTCCTTTTAATTGAAATTGCACAACGAAATGTTCGTATATCACCATTCCTTATCGAGAACATACACATGATACATATAAACGAGATACTGTTAGAAAGGAGACGCGAAGACTTCATAAGCATGCATCAAGGAGCGAAATGTCGATACTTCTTGGAAAAGGATGTCGATTGAGTATTCAGAAAGTGGTATTTCCACCCTATTTCACGAATATCTCATCACTGACACAAACGCACATGATTAATCAGAGGACATTGTTTACGATGTCTCTGTTTTTGTAGCAGCTGCATCCATTCCCCGATCTTCAACTCGCCCCATCACAACTTTGGCTTCGCCCCTCCCTAATGTTAAGCAACAAGGAAATACTTTCACCCATCGTCACCACCGTTCAGGTCTGCTGTGCTCCCATACTCAAGGTCGGTGTTTTAGCCGGCATCTGATCGCTGAAGTATTTTGATTTAAGCCGGTGTATGCTTGTTGGTGTGTGGAGTGAGAGGAGGAGGGCGACAGTGACGATGACGATGACGATGACGATGACGATGACGATGACGATGACGATGACGATGACGATGACGATGACGATGACGATGACGATGACGATGACGATGACGATGACGATGACGATGACGATGACGATGACGATGACGATGACGATGACGATGACGATGACGATGACGATGACGATGACGATGACGATGACGATGACGATGACGATGACGATGACGATGACGATGACGATGACGATGACGATGACGATGACGATGACGATGACGATGACGATGACGATGACGATGACGATGACGATGACGATGACGATGACGATGACGATGACGATGACGATGACGATGACGATGACGATGACGATGACGATGACGATGACGATGACGATGACGATGACGATGACGATGACGATGACGATGACGATGACGATGACGATGACGATGACGATGACGATGACGATGACGATGACGATGACGATGACTATAGATCCGAGCCCACTGTATGACACTGCAGTCGCATTGTATTACTTACGAGTAGAGCTGTTATGCTGACATGTACTGTGCACTGCTCTTTTAATTATGCTACTTGATCAGTTATGGGACGATTTTCCCCGTTGGTGAGGATGCTGAATAAACATAAACATACACATCGTGGAATAAAAAATCACAATTTCTGACATTTCTATTAGAAATGCCGGTGCTAATTTGAAGTGAGTGTTCAGTAACCGACACTAACGACGTGCCTCTTGTGACGTCCCACACACCCCGTTCCGTGGTGTTATGCTATCACAGGCTTAGCAGGGGCGGATCCAGGTGTTTCGCCGGTCGAGCTAGTTCGTTATTGGTTTTACGACATATCGACCGTTGAGTCATGTAGCGTCGCCAATCTCTCACGCCGATTGGTCGCGGGCGAAGAGTAGCGACAGGTGAGACTCGAACCTACAACCTTTCGATTGTGAGACGAACAACTTACCCCTAGGCTACTCGTCCCCTGGTCGAGCTCACTTAGTCTGTCGGAGTGTGAAGGTGCGGGCCTAAGCCTGGGCTCTGTGTACGACCACGGACTAATGCAGACCACTGATCCGCCACCGGCGGACCAGATCCAGACCCACGACCACAGACCACAGACCAGACACGTGGTCCTCTGGTCCTCCATGGTCCACACATGGTCCACACATGGTCCTCTGGTCCTCCATGTCGCGGTTCCGCGGACTGGTAACGGTGGCTGGCGTTCTGAGGTGGAAAGTAGCTGTCATTATCGGACAGCGTGACCTCGATAATGCAGAACGGCAGATAATGACAGCCGTCCCGGAGCGAAAGTAATGGGCAAGCGAGCCAATTGTGCCTTTCGTGAGAGCCGTCCCAGAGCGAAGCTAATGGACAAACGCGCCAATTGTGGCCATGTCACAGTCGTCCCTGAGGGAAGCTAATGGACACACAAGCCAATTGTGTCCATGTGGCAGTCGTCCCTGAGCGAAGCTGATGGGTCAACCGACGAATTCCGCCCACCGTGCCAACCATCCGGGAACGAGGATGGTGAACAAAGAAACGAATTCTTCCTACCCGACAGCCATCCTAGAACGAGGGAAGAATGAGAAAGCGTGAGCGACTGAACAAAGTCTTTCCATTACGAGAACCATGGCCGAGCTGAGAGCCATCTTGACCGTCGAGCATCGCACGAGGTATTCATTTCCCCAACAGGCATGTCATCGATATGCATGTCATGTCACCCATCAGCTATTGCATTTCTGTTCGAGGAACAGCACGAAAAATGCAGCTCACTTCACGCCATTTCGCCGCAGGTGTGTTCATAAATACAGACTTCTTCTTCCTAATCTTCTTACCTGACACAATTCGGGGTATCCTGGGGCCGATATCCAGGCCGACTAGAGTGACACAACAGCACGCTTCAGGTCAGGTCAGCGCATGAAGCCGGTGTTGGCGGGTCCACCCCGAGCCTATTCAGCTCATCCACGCCCCGGCGGCACAGACGGCGCCGCCCCGTTTGCGTGCGGCTTCTCGCGGCAAACAGGGCGCACGCCGGTCTGCACGTCGGTCTGTTGGTCGGTCTGCACGTCGGTCTGTTGGTCGGTCTGCACGTCGGTCTGTTGGCCGGTCTGCACGTCGGTCCGTTGGCCGGTCTGCACGTCGGTCTGTTGGTCGGTCTGCACGTCGGTCTGTTGGTCGGTCTGCACGTCGGTCCGTTG
Source organism: Imbricaverruca yamaguchii (assembly GCA_034440575.1). Classification (NCBI taxonomy): domain Eukaryota; kingdom Metazoa; phylum Arthropoda; class Thecostraca; family Neoverrucidae; genus Imbricaverruca; species Imbricaverruca yamaguchii. The sequence continues at coordinate 216,275 of JAOTOL010001292.1, read as the reverse complement.
GCCGGTCTGCACGTCGGTCTGTTGGTCGGTCTGCACGTCGGTCTGTTGGTCTGTGGTCTGCACGTCGGTCTGTTGGTCGGTCTGCACGTTGGTCGGTCTGTTGGTCGGTCTGCACGTCGGTCTGTTGGCCGGTCTGCACGTCGGTCTGTTGGCCGGTCTGCACGTCGGTCTGTTGGTCGGTCTGCACGTCGGTCTGTTGGTCGGTCTGCACGTCGGTCTGTTGGTCGGTCTGCACGTCGGTCTGTTGGCCGGTCTGCACGTCGGTCTGTTGGTCGGTCTGCACGTCGGTCTGTTGGTCGGTCTGCACGTCGGTCCGTTGGTCGGTCTGCACGTCGGTCTGTTGGTCGGTCTGTTGGTCGGTCTGCACGTCGGTCTGTTGGTCGGTCTGCACGTCGGTCTGTTGGTCGGTCTGCACGTCGGTCCGTTGGTCGGTCTGCACGTCGGTCTGTTGGTCGGTCTGTTGGTCGGTCTGCACGTCGGTCTGTTGGTCGGTCTGCACGTCGGTCTGTTGGTCCGGTCGGTCTGCACGTCGGTCCGTTGGCCGGTCTGCACGTCGGTCTGTTGGTCGGTCTGCACGTCGGTCTTTTGGTCGGTCTGCACGTCGGTCTGTTGGCCGGTCTGCACGTCGGTCTGTTGGTCGGTCTGCACGTCGGTCTTTTGGTCGGTCTGCACGTCGGTCCGTTGGCCGGTCTGCACGTCGTCGGTCCGTTGGCCGGTCTGCACGTCGGTCTGTTGGTCGGTCTGTTGGTCGGTCTGACGTCTGGTGTTGTACACATGGCCGGTCCACTGACATGGTTGGTCACTGACATGGCCGGTCCACTGACATGGCCGGTCCACTGACATGGCCGGTCCACTGACATGGTTGGTCACGACATGGCCGGTCCACTGGCATGGCCGGTCCACTGGACTGACATGGTTGGTCACTGAGCCGGTCCACTGACATGGCTGGTCCACTGGCACGGCCGGTCCACTGGCATGGCCGGTCCAATGGCCGGTCCACTGACATGGCCGGTCCACTGGCATGGCCGGTCCACTGGCATGGCCGGTCCACTGGCATGGCCGGTCCACTGGCATGGCCGGTCCACTGGCATGGCCGGTCCACTGGCATGGCCGGTCCACTGGCATGGCCGGTCCACTGGCATGGCCGGTCCACTGGCATGGCCGGTCCACTGGCATGCCACTGGCATGGCCGGTCCACTGGCATGGCCGGTCCACTGCGTGTGGCCGGTCCACATGGCCGGTCCACTGTCATGGCCGGTCTACTGGCATGGCCGGTCCACTGGCATGGCCGGTCCACTGCATGGCCGGTCCACTGCATGGCCGGTCCACTGACATGGCCGGTCCACTGGCATGGTTGGTCACTGACATGGCGGTCCACTGCATGGCTGGTCCACTGGCACGGCCGGTCCACTGGCATGGCCGGTCCACTGGCATGGCCGGTCCACTGGCATGGCCGGTCCACTGGCATGGCCGGTCCACTGGCATGGCCGGTCCACTGGCATGGCCGGTCCACTGACATGGCCGGTCGCACTGCTGCCGGTCACTGACATGGTTGGCCTACATGGCCACTGGCATGGCCGGTCACTGACATGGTTGCCCTACATGGCCGGTCCCCCGGCACCAGTGGCTGCGGTCAGGCTGGCCGATGGTGGTGAGCATTTCCACAGCATCGACGAGCACGATGAACAGTGTGTATGTACATTGTTCCAACTTCTCCCTTTATCCCTCATAAAACATTTCACTTTGTGGCCCCAGAAGTTCCTTCGTATTACCAGTTTGCGACCTAACTGGGGTGCTCCTGGGGCTACTTGTGCTTATAACTGGTGGTGGCCTATCTGTAAACAGAAAGACAAAAAAGGATGCAACCGGTTGGAGTGAACTGGAGGTATGCAGAAAAATGTATTGGCATCCTGAGGCATTCCTAAGCTGGCTGTCCTAACTTTTTAATAGCTGACCATAGGCAAGGTCAATATCAATCGAGCCTGTAATAGTGCGTGTAGAGGATAGGCTGCTGCATACGAAACAGGAGTCGACATTAGATGAGAAAAAACAGCATGATAATCGACCAGCTGTTTGCCAGTCTGGCACCTGAGTTGCTTCACAGTATCTCACATGTCGTTATGTCGTGACCTCCCGGTCACGTCCGCGCACAGAAATCCACGATCTATTACACGCGGTACGCCTAGGTATTTGTACACGTGTCATACGCGGATATACAATATCGCACTGTGGACAACAGCAAAGCATGCACGATGCCCTTTGAAGTCGTGTTTGGGATCGCATGTCGCCGGTGGGACAATGCCACGAGGATTCCAGCACACTTGTGGGTCAGCCAACTGAGTGGCTGATTATGGTTTCAACATGAGCAGAACAACTCAGAAACATCGGCCTGGGTGTACTCTGCTGGTCTGGGGTCTGGTGTGTGGGGTGTGGTTGGTTGGTTATTGGCTTTACGACACATTGACCGTTGAGTCATGTAGCGTCGCCAATCTCTCACGCCGATTGGTCGCGGGCGAAGAATAGCGCCAGGTGAGACCCGAACCCGCAACCTTTCGATTGTGAGACGAGCAGCTTACCCCTAGACTACTCGTCCCCTGTGTGGGGTGTGGGGTTATGTGATGCGCACATGGTGGGAAAGCACGCACTTTGAAAATACACACCTGTCTACCTTTGCTAGATCATGTGAGGGAACTCAGGCGGTTAGCTGTCAAACAGCTGTCGTCCACTGAGGGTGTACGATCATTATTGCTGTGAGCTGTGAGCGGTTAGGCTGTGCCGTCAAGCACAGACTGTGCATGGCGGCACAGCCTAACCGCTGACCGCTGCCCGCCGCCTAGTGCCGCGGGCGCTAGGCGGCGCCATGTGACCAGCCCCGGCCTGGGCTCGTGATTGACCGCTACGTTCCAGAGTACGCCTGCCCGAGGCATTTCATGGGTCGTGTCGAGAGAGTGGAACACTCAGTGTGCTGAAGGAATTCGTGTGTGATAAACCTCTGCGTGACACCGCCCCTCAGCTGACCAGCCGGACGAGTGGACAACAATCATAACCGGCCGGCCCGACTGCGTCCGTCGTGCCATCGTGCCGTCTGGCGTTGCGGACCTGTCTCTGGCTGGGCGGCGTGCCAGCCGGAGACGGGTCCACAACGCCAGACGCGCGGACCGCCGGACACTTTCACAAATCCGCACGGAAGCGGCTCAGTCTGGGTGTTGTCGAGACATAAACAAGCTGAATGGGCCTCGGATCGATCCACTATCGCCGAATTTCCGAGTGAACCGTAGGCATGCGGTGGAGTCGCCGCAGTGGGCTTGGTGTGGTCCTGCGCGGTACATGATTACCACGATTGTTTGCGTTGCGATGGCGCTAAAGTTATTCCTTTTTTAAAATCTGCCATGACGTGAATGAGTGAAAATCCACCATTGTAGTGGACAGTAGGCGAATACATCTATCTTTTCATCTATCGATATATACATAAAGACATAAAGACATAAAAGATTAGTGCAACTATGAGTCACAAGGGCCCTTCTTGGTTGCACTCTGTACACTGAACCAGTTGCCCACCAAATCTGTCAATCAGCCCTCCCTGTAATACTGAAAAGCAAGCCCTCTATTCTTATAATGATTGTCTATATATATGTATATATATGTATATATATATATATATATATACATATAAATAAATGTAAATATATATATATGCATAATTTGAAAAAAGAGCGTGGTGTTCAATTTTTGCTCGCCATATTTCGGAATTCGGTAGACGTATCGCCCGCACGGTGGATGCCTCTTCAGTTTCAGCAGTGTTCAACCCAATGGCCCGCCCTCGCCCGTGGCGGCTAGCTGCACCGAGAAGCTAGACTTGGGAGTCTACAGGAAAGTCCACTGGGAGTCTGCAGGGAAGTGTGGAGGCCCCAGGCGCCTCGGAGAGGATGATTTGAGGCTGACCATAGACGGACCAACGTCCAGCCACGCCAGGTCTGTTTGTGGCCTGGGTCAGGGGACCGTTCGTCGCAGCACAGCCTCCGGATCAGGGACCGTTCGCTGCAGCACAGCTTCTGGATCAGGGGACCGTTCGCTGTCACACAGCCTTTGGCTCAGGGACTGTTCGCTGCAGCACAGCCTCTGGATCAGGGACGTTCGCCCAACTAGCAGCGTCGCTGCAGCACAGCTTCGGATCAGGGGACCGTTCGCTGCAGCACAGCTTCTGGATCAGGGGACCGTTCGCTGCAGCACAGCTTCTGGATCAGGGGACCGTTCGCTGCAGCACAGCTTCTGGATCAGGGGACCGTTCGCTGCAGCACAGCTTCTGGATCAGGGGACCGTTCGCTGCAGCACAGCTTCTGGATCAGGGGACCGTTCGCTGCAGCACAGCTTCTGGATCAGGGGACCGTTCGCTGCAGCACAGCTTCTGGATCAGGGGACCGTTCGCTGCAGCACAGCTTCTGGATCAGGGACCGTTCGCTGCAGCACAGCTTCTGGATCAGGGGACCGTTCGCTGCAGCACAACCTCTGGATCAGGGGAATGTTCGTTGCAGCACAACCTCTGGATCAGGGGAATGTTCGCTGCAGCACAACCTCTGGATCAGGGGAATGTTCGCTGCAGCACAACCTCTGGATCAGGGGAATGTTCGCTGCCACACAGCTTATGGAGCAGGAGACTGCTCTCTGCCACACAGCTTCCGGATCAAGTGCCTGTTCGCTGCCTCACAACTTCTGTAGTAGGAGACTTCGCTGCCGCACATCTTCTGGATCAGGGGACTGTTCGCTGTCACACAGCTCCTGGGACAGGAGACTGCTTGCTGCCACACAGCTTATGGAGTAGAAGACTGTTCGCTGTCACGCAGCTTCTGTAGCAGGAGACTGTTCGCTACCGCACAGCATCTGGAGACTGTTCGCTGCCGCGCAGCTTCTACACAAAGCATTGTGCAGCAGTTTGTGCCGTTTCAGTGTGTGCTTAGCCGGGCGATTGCGGTGCTCTGTGTTGCCAGGGTTCGCATAAAGCTTAGTATCGCTGCCTTCGTGGCTGTTGGTTTTGCGTCACGTCGACAGTTGGGTCGCATAGCGTCGCCAATCTCTCACGCCGGTTGGCCGCGAGCGAAAAGTAGCGACAGGTGAGACTCGAACCCACAACCTTTCGGTTGTGAGACAGATATCCAATTTCGAGCTTACCCCTAGACTAGTCACCCCCACGCTACCTTCGCGGCCATCTGTTAGGTCTGATGTTCAATTTGTTGTTTGGCCACACAGAACGGCGCCAGGTGGTTTCAATTCCTCTTGCCTTTTTGTTTAGAAAACTTGAAAGCCGTGATTAGCGCGCCGCCCGGGCTTTCGATACTCACTGAGCCAATAACTCAACGCAATTTCGATGGAAATTGTTGACGTTTGTTCCAACAGGCTATGAATTTAGATGACGCGTTGATACATTTCGCGTTTAGTTAGAGGTGCTGCCGACCGCCGTTGTCAGGAGAGGCAACTGATGGTTGTGCGATCATGGCCAACTGATCACAGTGAAGGGCATCGTTGGTTTGTCCAGCCAAGTCTAAAGGCATGGCTATGAACACATGTCGTGGGGACTGTGTAGTCGTTGCGTAGCTACAGATGCAGGGCTCAAGACCCGAGGGAGGCAGAGGAGGCAGCGGGTATCCTTCTATTTTTTGACTAGCTTACTATTGACTCTGTGGGCCTTTCATTGAAAAAAATCGACCTCAAAATGGCTCTTCCACCCCCACCCAACACCTCCAAACCTTGACACATATTCCGACACTGTCGTGTATAGACATTTCATCACAAATGTCATCGACATATGGGTGCGCTACCTTGTTTCTAACGTCAATTTTAATTGCGACATCAATTGTGTTTACCCTCATTGATTTCACGTCAAGTCGGCGAACACCTGAAGCGACGACATCGTAGTTCACGTCATTTTATGGACAATTAGTTGCAGCATCTTTCTATGAAAAGAATGATGTGCTGTCTGCCTGTAATGTTGAGTAAATACGAGCGTGCGGCCTGCAACACGAGTGCCAGAATATTGCTCCGTCCGCAAAGGCATGACCGCCATCAAACAACTGTTTGGCCTGTGCCAACAGACGTTCACATTTACAGCTCACGTGCCAACTGGGACACCGCCAGCTGATGGTGCGTGCCAACAGACGCGTACACCGCCAGCTGATGGTGCGTGCCAACAGACGCGTACACTCACAGCTCACGTCCAAGCCAGGCCCGTATTCCGAGAGCAGCGATGGCGTCATATGAAGGGCAAGTTCGGTCTGAGTGCATCATATTCCACTACCATGGAGCAAGTAGCATCTGCTATACCTGTCATGGTCTCAGTAGCATCTGCTATACCTGTTTTAGTCTCAGCAGCGTCTGCCATACCCGTATGAGCCTCAAGAGCGTCTGTTATGCCTGCCCGGATCCCTACTGCATCTGTGATGCCTGTCTGGATCTCAGTAGCGTCTGCCATACCCGCATTTGTCTCATTAGCATATGTTACTCGTATACCCGGTTTGGTCTCAATAACATCTGTCATATGCTCGAGATGCTATAAAAAGTATGCTATAAAACACAATCTTATAATTATGCTTAAAAACAGGCACCTGTAGGAATCAGGCGCTTCATCAATGCCGCTTGATTTGTGGCTGCTAATCGCTTCGCCGCTGGCCACCGCAGCTTCCGCTTCCGCTTAAGCTCTCTTACAGGGTGCAACGAAGTCGTCCTACTTCGACCCACTTGTGCGTCGTTTATTGTCTGTTTATTGGTTGGTTCACGCCACACTTTATGCACATTCACGGCTCATGGCGCCGCCCACACTGTTTCGCCGGTGGGCCGCGGGATTGGGAAATGTCCTGAGTGGTGCTAGAGTCGAACCCGGGACCTTTGGTACCCATAGCCCGACACCTTAACCACTCGGCCATCCCCGACCCACTTGTGCCGCCGTCCGGCTGGTCGGTTGAGAGGCGATGTCGCGCACTGCGGTTTATTGCGCACGAAGTCCCTGAGCACACTCCCCCACTCTCTCGACACCACCACATACGACATCCCCACAGGACCACACACTCCCCATTCCCACCACCCCACACACTCCCCACACACTGCCCACACCCACCACACCACACACTCCCCCACACTCAGTTCGACACCAGTTACGAGATGCCCTCTTAAAGAGGTAGCAGGCAATAGAAGGTAGCGGCCAATCACGAGCCCAGGCCGGGGCTGGTCACAGGGCGGCACCTAGCGTCCGCGGCACTAGGCGGTGGGCAGCGGACGCCGCGGCGCGGGACCGGCTCTGGCCACGTGATCACCGGCCGACGGTTAGGCTGTGCCGCCAAGCAAATTGGGCACGCTCACAGCACCACTAAACCAAAACAAAATCCCGCCGCCTATCTGCCATAAGCACGGAAAGGGGAAGTGAAGGGTGGAGGTGGCGTGCCACCCCTCTCCCTCTAAATATGGAAATTCCCTCTGTCCTGGATACGTCACTGAAGGGGACTGACTGTCATCAACGTCAGTTGGTGTTACATCCAACCTTCCGAGTTCCCTCCCCGCCTCTACCCTACCCCAGTAATGTTCGAACAGTGTGCAATGCAACTTAACTGGGGGGACGAGTAGCCTGGGGGTAAGTTGCTCGTCTCACAATCGAAAAGTTGTGGGTTCGGGTCTCACTTGTCGCTACTCTTCGCCCGCGACCAATCGGCGTGAGAGATTGCCTACGCTACATGACTCAACGGTCGATGTGTCGTAAAACCAATAACTAACCTAACTTAACTGGGGGAGGGTACGTTTAGTATGTTAGACGAGGCGGCCGATGTGCGAGAGGGCCCAGTCTCCCAAACCTACATGGTCAGATTATCTACCCATTGTACTGGTGTTGACCCTCCCAATATCCATGCCTTGCATTTTTTAGGTTGTATGGTTTTTATTGTATTGATGCGCAAATGCATTCAGGTACGGAATATCCATGTTGGCTTACGTTGGCGCGAAGGAGCCCTTCTCGGAGCCAGCCGGTGAGGCCCATGTGGACACCGCGCATGCACGAGCGGTTCCCCACCGGTGAGACGTCTCGCGTATGTGCAGGGCTAAAAAAAGCCTTTCGGTGGTCGCCGACGTACAATTCTGGGAAATGCCCACATAGGAAATGTCCACATATGCGGTCGCCATGATTGATGCGCAAATTAATTCAGGTATGGAATATATGCATGCTTGCATTTGTGTTTTCAACTTAGCAGTTGAAGCATGTTCTCGACGTTGGTCTTCGTGTTTGCATCGTCAATGTCAATGTCAATATTTGAAACGCGTGGTGGCTGTGATTGAATGCGGGTTTATGTGTTTGCAGTCATATTTCAGCTGAGTTTATTATTCATGGCTCATGTAATTAAATGACATTTTGTTTCGAATGAACTATTTCACATCGTGTGGTCTCGTTCACTTTATGTATACATTATATTATTCATTCGATAGTATTTCATCACTGGATCATTATATTCGAATACATCACATTTTTTGAATATGTATATTGTTTTATCACTGCAAAGCATCGCAAAACCGCATCGTTTGTCAAGCAGTCACAAAATCGTGTCCGAAATACACTACTTCTAGTCACAAACCAGCACCTTTGTGAAATGCGATTAACACAGCTTGTAAGCTTCATTACACCGTTTGCAAACAGACTGTGTCAGTACGAAGTCAAAAGTGAAATTCGCCTCGGAATGTCACGCCATCAACGGATACCATCGACCAAACAGCTGATAACAAATGAATGTGCCATAACAGTGTGTAAAAGGTAAACATGATATATTTTAGAGTGCATATCAGCGTCCTCTTTCCGGAAAGCACATGGCTTATTTCCAAAACAGAGATGATTTCCGCTCGCGAAGGGACAACATCTTCACGAGAAGTACGCCTTGCATGCTACTCTCGTCCACATACCGGATATATTTCCTCGTGACTCTTGTTCTTCCTCACCGCAACATTTGAGAAAGTCCATGAGCCATCAAAGCACGTCCAAGGCGAATACAAGTCGAAAATCATGCCAGTAAACCGGCTGAGTTTCAGCTATAAACGAAGACTGATTGCTCAAATTGGATTGCTGGATTGTGGATTGCTCAAAGCACACCAAAAACTTCCGATAGCATATATGCAACGCGTGCTTATCTGAGACCTCAGCCCCTGCTATTGTCCAACGGGTGCACGAAGTTCGTCCCATTTGTTCGCATCGAACATTGCACCTGTATGTGCATGGGTTTAAAGCTGCATCAATTACATACATAATGGAGCGCAATCAACACCCGTGATTTCCTGCGGCCTGCTATTCTGCCACAGCAGGGCCTTGCTCAAACGCCGGGATTAGTTTGATTCACAGTCGTAATGAGGAGCTAACGAGTCGGTCTCTCAGAAAATAGGTCCAGATCATCCGGCCGTACCTGGCATCGATGCATCTCATCAGCCAGGCAGCAATATCCACCCAGCAGTTATTGACTCCCAGCAGGACTGATACACAAGCGATTCCCCACGGTACGTCGGGGCACAGCATACCAACTGATCACGTCTGGCACACCTGCTGCACGCCGCCCCACCTTTGATGTCGCGTTGGTTTTGAGTCTGGGAGTCCTTGATTTCAGCTCGGCTTTGTGCATTTCAGCTCAGCTTCAGCGATTTTAGCTTGGCTGCGGCTCCTCCATGCACCTAGGCATTTCTGATGTGGCGTGTCGCACAACCGCAGCCATGCGTAAAGGGTATGTGGGCGGTATTGGTATGTGGGCGGTATTGGTATGTGGGCGGTATTGGTATGTGGGCGGTATTGGTATGTGGGCGGTATTGGTATGTGGGCGGTATTGGTATGTGGGCGGTATTGGTATGTGGGCGGTATTGGTATGTGGGCGGTATTGGTATGTGGGCGGTATTGGTATGTGGGCGGTATTGGTATGTGGGCGGTATTGGTATGTGGGCGGTATTGGTATGTGGGCGGTATTGGTATGTGGGCGGTATTGGTATGTGGGCGGTATTGGTATGTGGGCGGTATTGGTATGTGGGCGGTATTGGTATGTGGGCGGTATTGGTATGTGGGCGGTATTGGTATGTGGGCGGTATTGGTATGTGGGCGGTATTGGTATGTGGGCGGTATTGGTATGTGGGCGGTATTGGTATGTGGGCGGTATTGGTATGTGGGCGGTATTGGTATGTGGGCGGTATTGGTATGTGGGCGGTATTGGTATGTGGGCGGTATTGGTATGTGGGCGGTATTGGTATGTGGGCGGTATTGGTATGTGGGCGGTATTGGTATGTGGGCGGTATTGGTATGTGGGCGGTATTGGTATGTGGGCGGTATTGGTATGTGGGCGGTATTGGTATGTGGGCGGTATTGGTATGTGGGCGGTATTGGTATGTGGGCGGTATTGGTATGTGGGCGGTATTGGTATGGCGGTTGGTTGTGGGGAACGCTGCAGCTGTGGGCGAATGTTGCGGTTGTGATGGGCGAATACTGCAGTCGTGGTGGGCAAATGCTGCAGTTGTGGTGGCCGAACGCTGCAGCTGTGGTAGACGAATGTTGCGGTTGTGATAGGCGAATACTGCGGCTGTGGTCGGCAAATGCTGTAGTTGTGGTGAACAAATGCTGCACATGTGGACATGGCTTCGACGGCATGGGCTTTCATCCGGACCACCATCAGGCGAAGAGCGCGGCAAGCACGTGGAAGTTCGCGCTTCGCATGAGACATGCCGCAATGGAACGTTGGCAAACAGACTTCGGTCTGTGTGCCAAGTAGATTATCGTTCGGAACGGGCCACTAAGAGCACACCTTTGTGTGTAGGTGCGAAAGTCAAACCACACCTTGAGGCACGTTTTCACCGCAATCGTGGGTGGAGCCATGACGGAGGAAGTATCTTGACTACGTTGGCGCGAAGAAGCCATTCTCGGAGCCAGCAAGCACTAGCGGTTGTGGACCTATGGGGACATCACGCCATCATCAGCGGTTCCCCACCGGTGAGGTGTCTCACCTATGTGGACATCACGCCATCACTAACAGTTCGCCACCGGTGAGTTGTCTCACATATGTGGACATCACACCGCCTTGAGCAGTTCGCCACCGGTGAGGTGTCTCACCTATGTCGACATCACGCCATCACGAGCGGTTCCCCACCGGTGAGGTGTCTCACCTATGTGGACATCACGCCTTCATGAACAGTTCCCCACCGGTGAGGTGTCTCACCTATGGATCACCTATGGGGACATCACGCCATCACTAGCGGTTCCCCACCGGTGAGGTGTCTCACCTATGGGGACATCACGCCATCATCAGCGGTTCCCCACCGGTGAGGTGTCTCACCTATGTGGACATCACGCCTTCATCAGCGGTTCCCCACCGGTGAGGTGTCTCACCTATGTGGACATCACGCCATCACTAGCAGTTCGCCACCGGTGAGGTGTCTCACCTATGTCGACATCACGCCATCATCAGCGGTTCCCCACCGGTGAGGTGTCTCACCTATGGGGACATCACGCCATCACGAGCAGTTCCCCACCGGTGAGGTGTCTCACCTATGCCACCACAACATTCCCCACCGGTGAGGTGTCTCACATATGTGGACATCACGCCGCCTTGAGCAGTTCGCCACCGGTGAGGTGTCTCACCTATGTGGACATCACGCCACCATTAGCAGTTCGCCACCGGTGAGGTGTCTCACCTATGTGGACATCACGCCATCATCAGCGGTTCCCCACCGGTGAGGTGTCTCACCTATGGGGACATCACGCCTTCATCAGCGGTTCCCCACCGGTGAGGTGTCTCACCTATGTGGACATCACGCCTTCATCAGCGGTTCCCCACCGGTGAGGTGTCTCACCTATGTGGACATCACGCCTTTTTCTGGGGTTCCCCACCGGTGGGGTGTCTCACGGGACATCACGCCATCACTCAGCGGTTCCCCACCGGTGAGGTGTCTCACCTATGGGGACATCACGCCATCATCAGCGGTTCCCCACCGGTGAGGTGTCTCACCTATGGGGACATCACGCCATCACGAGCAGTTCCCCACTGGCGAGGTGTCTCACCTATGGGGACATCACGCCATCACCAGCGGTTCACCACCGGCCGCATCATCATATGTCGACTGGTGCCACGTCGGCGCATCCTCCTCCCCGCAGCCGGCTCGTACTCCCGGGAGTCAGGTTTACTGCATACCCGAGAGCTAATTTCCGCTAGTTGTGCCTGGCAACGGCGCGGCGGGCGCGCGACCTGTTGTCGAATGACCTCTCCATACTCGTGTGATGGCCAGAGGCGGCGCGGTGAATGTAGAAATAGACAAACAACGGGGAATGAGTTCTACCACCTGAGTGGTATTTAGCCTCCAACACGCCTAACCGCTCAACCACCTGCACGACTAATGCAGTCGATGGAACCCTAAACAACGTCCCTCAACCAATCGTTTCTTTTTATGTGAGGGGAAGTAAACCAGGGTATGCAGACGAATCAGTTTCGCATCTCGCGTTAATCTAGTGTAACGTGTGGAAGAACCTCCATTGTTGAAGAACCTCTTCCACCCTCTGGAGGACATATGGTGAAGGTTGTTAAATGACATCTCATCCTTCGTGCCACAGAATATTGCAAATTGTCCTGAATCGGCACTGCTACCACTACCTCCGGACAAACAACCGGTGATTCTCACTAAGCCCGTCCTTCCTATCAGTCAAACAAAACCGTCGAAATGCCTCTGGATCGTCGGAAATTTGCATGGGTCCACTAATTCCACCCCTCGTCCCCTACCTTAACACAATGCCCCGTGGCATCCCTAAGTCAGCGCTTGCATCACACAGATAACTCCCTGATGATCCTGTAATCAAAGACTCATGATTACAGGCACAAAGTACTGGAAACCACCTTGATTCGGCAATTCTGCCAGGCTCTCGGGACAAATTCCTGATGATGCCAATGATTTGATCCTTAATTGGTACCTCCGTCATTTCCCCCGGGAAATGTACGGTGTCACTGAATCGGCACCTCCATCTTTTGCTCCGGTGCACACGGCTGGCGCTAGCTACAGTCAGCTGGCTACATTACTGACAGGAAAGTTTGATCCCATCCCTCTGGCCTCCTCACACACACTGAACAAATATTTCCTCAAGCAACGCAACGAGAGCTACCAGTAACCTGATGATGTCATTTTTGTCATAAGCAAACTCGAAAACCCCCGCCTGCATACACATACACACAAGCATAATCCAGAGCGTCTACCTGTTGGACAGGCACCAGTACAGGATTTGCCATGGAGGGGGGTATTTGTCTGAAGTGACGCAATTTCTTCGGAGGAGCGCTCCTGCAACAAGGACCTGGATGGGTGTCTTTGGCTGAAAATTCGTTAAGCCGTGGAAGCGGAATGCACTTGAGCTCACTGACGGGAACATTTTTATCTCAGAAAGGTGTCTATTATTCCTTCCAAGGGACACTTATTTTTCTCCAAAGGGCGCCTCTAGCTGAAAGAATCCGTTCAGCGGGGTGGTCGTGGAGGGGGTGGGTGGCGCTCAAGCCTCAGGAAGTAGCCTTTTCTCGTCGGAGAGGCACGCCACCTTTCATGGGGAGCATGTCCTCAGTGCCCCCCCCCCCTCCCTGCATCCGCCCCTGCCGTCGTGGTCACGGTCCCAACTTGCGCAGTCCAACTAGGGTTTTTTTTAACTGAAATATTTCACGAATTCAGATACACATTTCGGTTCGCTTTGCACCAAATCTGGAACTTTTCGGTTGGCTTTTGTTATGCTTGTTTGTTAAACTAGGTTATGTTTGAAAAAAGCATATTGGCGAACTAAGAATTATTTTAGTAATACATTAGCTGCATATGTCGATCAGAAAGAAAATGCCGTGGAATTGTATATTCTTTATCATTGCCTTAATTGCATTAATTTCAAAGTCTAGCATTTTCTACGTCAACCCAATTCAAACACATCAACCCGGTTGGATCTGTGCATTAAATCTGGAAGAAACCTGGCAATCTAGATACTTTTCTAGTCAGCGAGGTAAGCAACCTTCACCGAGGTTTTGTGTTAAAGAGAGGAAGATTTTGAGGTATTATATATCTAGGGTATACTTTGACACATTTTCATTACGCAAATTTCCGTTAAACATCCCCCGCTTCCACGCATGGGTAAACAATATGTGCCTTGCCAATCCTTGAAAACCGGCCCAGTGAGAGAAACGTAGGTCATTTGATATCCACGCCGAGGACACATAGATTACAAATTTGGGCGAAAACTCGCCTACGGTGACTCCGTTCTCCTCGATGACAAGTGCTGAAGCCTCGATGCTACGTCAGAGGTCGACTGACAACGTTCCGTCAGGGGATGGCACATGGTGTGTGTGTCGGGGGGGGGAGGGGGTGATATCCGCCTGCCACCATGCTGATGATCTCGGCTGCTGGGAGATGTTTGTGCACAAACCAACAGATCTTGTCCCAATGTTTGCGCATAAGCTCGGCTCAGATGTATGTACCTGGCTGTGACTTCCGTGAGTGCACTTAGCATGTCTGCATCGGATTAATGTATGTGGATTGGACATATATTTAACTGCCTACATTCATTAGGTACATTACATTTCACTGCGTACATTCATCGTGCTGAAGCTTCCGTGCGGTATTGCCATTGTCATTTGTATTGCCATTGTCAAAATGTCTGTTATTGCGACATTATTGCCTGTTATTGTTGTGCAGCACGTGTGCTACATTTTGCATTGTTGCCTGCGTTGCTGCTACTATCACGGTGCGGTATGTTGCTGGTCCTACGATGCCGATATCTAATGACTTATATTCTTTCTTGCATTTGGGCGCACACGCGTGACTGGACTTCTCCCATATATATATATATATATATATATATATATATATATATATATATATATATATATATATATATATATATATATATATATATATATTTATTTATGTATATATATATATATTTATATATATTTATATATTTATATATATATATATATATATATATATATATATATATATATATATATATATATATATATATATACATATATATATATATACATATATATATGCATATATATGTATATATATATTTATTGTTGCGACTATAAACTCACTGATATGCTTGCAATTAGGTCGTAACTAATAATCAGATGATATTGTGTTTGTTTCATATAACATTGCAGCCTGGTGGATTGGCAGAGCCGGCATGAAGCGGAGCGGCTGGCGTGTGCGTCGGCGTCGACGTTCGGACGGCGTGGAAAGTCATCGTTCCCCGGCGGGAGTTTTACGGGCGGGCTCTGCCATGACCACGCCACTACCTCGTCGACCCTGTCGACCTCGTTGGGGCAGCTGCCAGCTGGCCGCCCCAGCTGGGTTCAGCTGTTAGTGCGATTCGTACACCAGCCTGACTCTACTTCCGGCTCGGTAGGACGACGAATACGGCTCCGGGACACAAAGCTGCACGTCGCTATTTCTGTTACGCAGGCCTTCACACGTGCAAGCCTTCATGCTGCGAAGTGTCGTAATCGTGGGCCTTCGTTCGAACGAGTCTTCGCATGCACGCCTTCGCATGTTCAATCCTTTTTATTGCGAATTTTCGTATTCGCAGGCTTTCGTGCGAACGAGTCTTCGTATGCAAGCGTTCGCATGTTCAATCCTTTTCATTGCAAATTTTCGTATTCGCAGGCTTTCGTTGGAACGAATCTTCGTATGCAAGCGTTCGCATGCGCAAACCTTCACGTTGGAAATTTTCGCATTCGCAAGCCTTCGTTCGGACGAATCGTCGTATGCACGTGTTTAGCTGCATATCGTCGTTAGTGTATCCTTACCTCTGTTTCCCGTCCGCACAGATGGCGTACTTGCGACGCCACTTATCGGCATGCGGTGATCCTGTCTCACTCCTTCGACTTCTTTGTTCAGCTGTATGGTCCAATCGAATACAGCCGAAAAACGCCAGCGAAGGCCGCATGTGCCGCGGGTGTGACGGCTGGGCTGGTCGGGGGGAGGGGGGGGATGAGAAGCGCGTGTGTCGCGCGTCGCTACGATGTGAAAATCTAAATTGGTGTCTAGCATTGCTATCCAGCACTACGAGCTATTGAAAATGGACTATGTTGTAGCATCCGTGCATGCGAGACGCGGTCCAAAAGTCGGACTTTGCCTGTACGAACATGTAGGGCTACCGCAGGTTCTAATCGCTGTTGTTGCCCTCGAACCAGTTCCCCTGGGAGCTGATGCTGCGGTCCAAGAGCCCCCTCCCCCACTGGGGGCACCCTGGAACTCGGTTTTGGAAATGATATTCAGCACCTCTAGCGATTTCGGCTGAATCTCATCGATATTGTCGAAATCGTCGCCCTGGATCTTCATCTTGCGGACGAGGAAGGAGTCACCAGTGGCTAGGTCGCCAGAACAGGGTGGTTGCGCGACCACTGTCATGTTGTTTCTGGCCATGACACTGATGCACAGGCAGAGCGATGTCGGCAGGCGAGTTATGATACAGCCGCCATTTCCTTGCGCGATGTTTCTCCGGACGATTCCTCTCCATATTCTTCCCCAAACGCCCCAGGACCTGGAAGTGAGCGTGCTGATTCATCGTCCGGCCGACAGGAACGAACTGCCGGCGAACGATATCCTCTATCTCAGCGAAACGGATCAGCACGCTCTAAACGCTGCCCTGACCTGCCTCGCTCTGTTCGATCCCGGTGAACTTGGACTCTTCCAGTGGAATGGCTGCTGCTGGCTGTCGGCGTCATAGCCATAAACCCAGCTTGTATCACCGGTGCACTAGTGCTAACAGTTTTTTTTTTCAAAGCTAGTCGCTGCAGTGATGACCTATGAAAATAGGTTTCGATCATTCTGGAGATTCTTGTACACAGTGAGCCGGCGTTCCCCGTGGTCCTAGGTCCTAGGTCCTAGGTCCTAGTTCAGAAATCGTGGCGCGAGTTTGGCAGCGACCCGCCTGATGTTCAGTTCGTCCGTGAAAATGCGGTGGAATGAGCCGAACTGCCAGCGACTCTGTCTCTGCTCGAAATGTCGTGAATGGCCTGACGCACCTTCGCAACATTTTCGTCCGTTCTCCTGGTTGGTGGCCGACCACAAAGTTCAGCATCCTCAGCCCAAGCTTGTCGACGCTTGAATTACGAAAACCACTCGGCATGTTTTGCTTCTGCCTATGGAGTCATTCGCAATTCTCGACGAGGATTTTGGCTGCTTATTATATAAATCGTATATCGATTGCATAGATGTCGTCGCCACGACGTTTCCAACAATGTTAACGGAGCAGATGTTTTCACAGGCAGGCACAAGCACAGGCTTGTGCAACAACAGAATTCCTCCTCCTGCACTTGAATCTCTTGAACTGGATCCAGATGAACTATTTTTCCCACGATGGTTGAAAAAAGCGTCCGCGAGTCGGGTTAAACAATTGCAAGTATTAAATGCGATGCGATAATTAACTGGAATGATAGAAGCAGATATAGATCCTTATAGGTTGCGTGTCACTACATAAGGAGATTATGCATGCGAGTGAATTGTGGATAGGGGAGGAGGTGTTTCCCGTGTTTGGAATTTCCTCGTTGGATTCAAAAACCTTAGTATTATAAAGAGTGAAAGGCAGAATTAAAAACCCATCGGATGGGCATCGCGAACATATTTTTCCTTCCTAAGAGGGGTAGGAATTTATCAACACATCACCTGAAGACCGGTATGAGCCTAATACTGTGCGAAATGGTTCGCTGTTTCAAAACTGTAAAGCACAATTAATGTGCACTCAGTCCTATCTGTAATGCCCCCCCCATCATCATCAAATGCTTGAACACTGTGGAAGGGCCAGTATTTGGTAAGGGAAAGAGGGTGGGTGCAATCAAAGCTGTCGTGCCCTATGTCTTTTTCAGAGTGCCCCCCCCCCCCCCACCCCACACACCACAAAAAGTTAATAAAGAGTTCGCCTCGCTACGTCGATCTTCATAGTGGGTATCATTCGCCTTATAAAGTAAAGACAAAGGTTGGCGAGGATACGGCAGAGCATACGGCGTCAGTGATCGTAGCATGGAGAGGTCAGTCGAACCTCCGCGAAAGTGAGTGACGATATCGGCGGACGATGCCCTCCCCAGCCAGATTGGCTCCATGGAGCGCCTCGCGCCCCTGGTGGCGCAGCAGACTGCGATCCTTCTGGAGCAGCAGCATCGGCAGCAGCAGCGTGACGATCGCGTCACGGCAGCGCCGGAGGGCGTGCTGCGCCGCGTCCACACACCCATCCACAGCGGGGGAGCACCACAGCGGTCAGCGAGAGGAAAAAAATGAACCCGGGTTCTTTCACGACGCATTCAAACGCTAGGTTTGCGTCGCCAACCCCTCACGCCGATTGGTCGCCGGTGGACTCGGTAAATGCCGTCGGTTGTGAGATTCGAGCACACAATCTTGCGATCAAGAGTCCGACGCTCTACCAACTGAGCGACCGTTATTTCACGACGCATTCAAACGCTAGGTATGCGTCGCCAACCTCTCACGCCGATTGGTCGCGAGGTGGACTCGATAAATGTCGTCGGTTGTCAGATTCGAACCCACAATCTTGCGATCAAGAGTCCGACGCTCTACCAACCGAGCTACCATGGCCCCCGCCCGCGGGAAGCGCCCGCCGGAGCTGACGGCGCAGCAGTGGCCGTGGGTCGGCGTGCGCCCGTCGTCGGACGCTCACCACCCACCGCGGCCCGAGCCCCTTTTCGCCCCCGGCGACCGCATGTCGCCGTGAGTTCAGAGCGTGGCGACAAAAATTCAGCCTTGTTTGTTTATTGGTTGGTTCACGACACACTTTATGCACGTTCACGGCTAACGGCGCCGCCCACACTGTTTCGCCGGTGGGCCGCGGGATTGGAAAATGTCCTGAGTGGCGCTAGAGTCGAACCCGGGACCTTTGGTACCCATAGCCCGACACCTTAACCACTCGGCCATCCCCGCCCCACACAAATTCCATCCACGGCTGGTCGCTCTGCCGTCGGAGGGAGCAGCGCGCCGCACTGTTCAGCCTCTCCACAGTGGAAGTTAGTGCAGTGGAGTGGAACTCTGCGCCACTGCATCGAGGTGCCCCCCCCCCATGCCCGGTGGGAGCGTGACCGACTTGTTGGATTCGCTGGAGCGCGACCTGCGTGGTCGGTGCAGTGGTGTGTTGGACCGACGCGACTTCTTTCTGCGTAAGACCAGAAAATGCGATTCAGACGTCATGATCAATGCCACAGCCAGACTTCCAAAGTAACCGCTTAGCCCACATTGATTTACGATAGGCAGTCTAGTCAGCATCACACGCCCAAAGTACAGAATGCAAAGTACGGTATCCACCGCCAGGTACATCGGTTACTACTTAGCATAATTCCCCATTTGTAAGCAAATTGCAAGACACCTGCTAGCACAGTGATAAATTATTCGTGGAATAAGGTGGAATATATCATTTTCTGAACGCTTAATCCAAATCCTTCTCCAAGAAGCATCGACATCCTGTTCCTTGGAACCAACACCATCAGCTGGAATTTGAGCCTGAGTCATCAAAAGCATTTTAAATGACACTAATTCCATGGCAAATTTTGACATCCTGCTGTGCTCGTTTCAACATCCCACACCTAACGAAAAACCATCAGTTTAACCCTGTGCTAGCACCAACCCCACCTCCATCCACCCAAATTAATATCCCTTACTCGACACTTGCAACTCCAAAATAAGATTCTTCATCCTAATTAATTTACCGAATTGTTCTGGAGAAACCACCGACCCCATCGTATTACCACGGGCAGTCTCATCAACGACGCATGCTCCAAGGAAGGCTCACGTCTCACGACCGCTGCGGAACAGTATCGAAGCGTTCCAGGGGTCAGCCCTGGCACCTCTGCTGTTCTGTGTGTCTGCGAATAACCTGGACTACTTTACGCCTCAAGTCCATGGAGACCAGAACGCTTCTCGTGTCAGTTCCTCGTGTCAGATCTTCGCCGAATTGGAATGGGTTGGAATGTGGCTTTACGACGCACTCAGCAGCTGAGGCCATATGGCGTCGCCTGCCTCCCGCCCTGACGGGAAGGGCGGGCATCGCGGGGAATCGAACCCCATACCTCTCGCTTGCCAGACGCTCAGCTTAACCACTGAGTTACCGAGATCTTTTTCTTCTTCTTCGCCGGGAATACGACTTCGCCGGGAATACGACATGGGCTCAGTCAGTTTCAGGTTCAGGCTCGTGTCAGTTTCTCGTATCGTTTTGTGTAGTTTGGTCAGTCCCTCGTGTTGGTTTCTCGTGTCAGTTTCTCGTATCAGTTTCCCGTGTCAGTCCCTCGTGTCAGTTTCTCGTGTCAGTTTATCGTGTTAGATTATCGTGTCAGATCCTCGCCATGGGCTGCATAGAGCGCACCGTCTCCTCCACGGATGAATAGATCAGCGCAAGTTCACTGAAAGTAACGCAGCAAAAACCCAGTCGGTGGTGTTCGACAGCAGACAAAGCCTGCACGGCACGCCACAGGAAGTGACCAACTTCCGGGTAAAGGCGATTTACTCGGAGAACGCCGTGCGAATCCTCCGATTGATCTTCGACCGCTACCCACGTGGGACTCCCACGCAGCGCACCTCACTCGGAAATGTCCCGCATCGCTGGTCGGCTTCCGTCGCATTCGGCACTATCTCTCCGCAGAGCATCTTGCTCACTCTCGTCCACGGGCTGGCTCTCTCTGGCGTCCGAAACTGCATGGCCGTGTTTGGCAATTGTTCCGCCAAACATCGCAAACAACTCCAGAAAATCATTAGGTATTCCGCCAGGATCGCTTACGGCAGGCGAAAATTTGGTGGTTTGTTAGATTGTACGGACGCTGCCTTCAAACCGCTGATCGTGGATTGTATACGCGGGTAGCGCCCTGCAACATTCAGTAGTATTGGGCCGGCGGTCTGAATGGAGGATGATAGGAGAGAAAAGCAAAGGGAGAACAAATTTGAAGATCATAGATAATGATAAGAACAATTGGAAAAGAACAACATGATCGCAATGTTATGGAGGTAAAAGGGGGATATATGATAATTTTAAACTATAAGGAGATAGTACATGTACCCGAAATCACACGTGTACGTAGTATAGAAGAGACTGTAGGATATAGCTTTCGAATTCAAGACAGACAAAGGAACCCTCTAATTTAAGAGAGCATGTTAGTGCATACAATACCACTCTAATGCAAGGCGGACAAAGGAAGCCTATAATTCAAGAGAACATGTTAGCCGGAGATGGAGTTAGTTTGTCAGAGGATGGGATATGTGATAGAATGGAAGTTAGTTCAGAGCATACGAATTCAAGAGTGTCAAAGAAGCCCTCCAATTTAAGAGAGTAGCGGTGTTGGGAAGATAAGGAGCACTGAAACAAAGGAATAAAACCCCCCAAAAAAAACAGTAAAGCACGGAATTCCAATCGTGACCATTCTACACCCAAACGATATATAACGTTTGGGAGCTGAGAGATGCAGGGAGAACACTTTCCAGACGCGTCCCATGATCGTGCGAGCTCGCATTTGCACAGCACACGTCACACCCTCTCATCATCGTCAACTAGTGTCGTCGCCACAAGAAGCTGCGTGGCTGAGTCCCCCCCCCCAGATACCCACAGTCCTAATACCCCCCCCATGTTCCCGCGAAGTCCCGTGAAGTCCCGCGTCACCTCTGAACATCGCTGAGAAAGTGTTTGAATCTCTCCAGTGCTCGTGCCGCGCGTCGGCCCAGCCGGGTTTTTCTCACGAACTCACGCAGTCGTCGATGACTTTTATCTATCGGCAGTCGTCGATAACTTTTATCTATCGGCGCTTTATTAGAAACCTTCCAGGCCTCGCTGTCCGACTCTTCGGGCTTTTCGAATATCCATCCTGCGATTCCGGAGAGTTTCGCGGCACGGGACCGTGCCGGTCTCGCGACTGCGCCGTAACTAGGGCGCCGCTTGTTAGAGGCCAATCATCGCGCCGACTTTTCTTCTTTCTCGCGGCTTTAGCTCGAGAGCGAAATGATGGGCCGGTGGCGAACCTACTCTTTCGGATGAGAAGTCTGGCGATGGGACGGGAAGCCGCGCTCAATACCCCAGCGCCAGGCGTGCTCCCGACTGCAAGAGGCCGGGCCTGTCTTGTTAGGCTGTCCGTGTGTTTGATGTCATACGTGTCTATGCATACATTGTTATCATCCTTGGCGGCGCTGTCTGGCCAGGAGCCCACCGTCAGATCTCCTCACCATCGTCTGATTAAAGTTACGGCTGGCCAATTATAGAAAAGATGTATCTCTTGCCGGGTCTGGAAGGCACTAATGCCACTGAGGCTGCGCATTGGTCGCATCGTCTCAAGTTATTATGCAAACGGACTAGTTTTTGCTTCTTGATTCTAGCTCAGTTTGCTTGTTTATTGGGTGATTCACGACGCACTTTATGCACATTCACGGCTAATGGCGCCACCCACACTGTTTCGCTGTGAGCCGCGGGATTGGGAAATGTCCGAAGCGGTGCGAGTGTCGAACCCGGGACCTTCGGTACCCAGAGCCGAACACTTCAACCACTCGGCCACCCCCGCCCCATTCTAGCTCAGTGGTGTGGAAAATGTGTATGGAGTGGTGATAAGTTGTGGAAGATTTACGAGCGTTTGTGCACCAATCGGGTGGGGAAATCGACCTGCGAAGTGATAGTAAGAAAAATACCTAGGTGTGGTGGGAAACAGTATGCAGGGTATTCAGGTGTCAGGACCCCAGCCGGACTGCCAAGCTATTTGTGACGCCAATAGTGTACACCGGTTGTCCATGTATGGCACATCTTAGTCTTGTCTCGCAGGTGAAGTGAGCCAAGATTTCTGTCAAATTACGATCCGACGATAGATTGAAGACTCAGAAATTCACCACATGCAATACAATTGCTATTGTTGAGGAAAGCAATGCCACTGGCCTCCTTGGCTTTATAGACCAAACTAACAAAATTTTACAACGGGCAATCACATGGATTCGGCAGACGGCATGTACCTGATGCGCGACCAGGTGAAGGGAGAAAAGGTAGTGGCGAGTGTTGTAAATTCAAACATTCTTAAACCTTTTTTAAATAGTGTGAACTAGTACATGCACATCCGTCATTTCACTTCCACGGGAAATGACATGATACCTGGACATATTGTCCCATTATGCAACTGGACAAGGCAAGCATTGGTAGCACAAAGTACTTTCAAAGCTAAATTTGCTAACGTGCACAAAGTTGGTTATTGGTTTCACGACACGTCGACCGTTGAGTCATGTAGCGCCGCCAATCTCTCCCTCCGGTTGGTCGCGGGCGAAGAGCAGCGACAGGTGAGACTTGAACTCACAACGTTTCGATTGTGAGACGGGCAACTTACCCCTAACGTGCACGTAACTAGGGAATAAATTATCCCGTATCCAATATTTGCTTCATTATATATTCTTTGTACTACGAAATAGAACGCTCTCTTTTTTGCTCAAAAGAAGTGAACACTATGCGAAAAACAATAATATCATATATGTCAAATGTCCTGGTTGGGTTTCCGCTTTTGCTTCATTTAAAGCATATGGAAGCAATACGCTAACATATGTCAAGAGCGACAGCATTGTATAGGCAAATTTGACGCAGTCGTAAGCAAACAAAATGCTCATAATCATTAAGGGATGTCCTGTGGCTTCATTATAATGATGAGTCCAACAGGACATCCACCACCGAAAGCAAACGCTAAATGAGAATTTGATGGGCAGAAGAAATCGAGACAATAACTGCCGTGAGTAATGTCGTGGGTGTTTGTCACGTTAGAAGAATGAACTCATTACCATTAAATTGTGGTAAATTGTGCATGTTAGTACCTATCTACCTAAAACCCTGCCTGCCTATATACCTCAACAGATGACTGTGCTCCATTGAACAGTGTGTCACTTCCCAGCATGGTACCTACAAGATGGACGCTGCAAGACATATGCAAGTTAATCCAACTTAGTTGAAAGAACCCACTAACTTAGATTCACATCTTCATTTATACCCATTTGTGCTCACTAACACGTGCTCGTTGGATGAAGACGGTGCGAATCGCGCCACATTTCTGTGAGTTGAGCTGAATTGCGCGGGAGAGACCGAGGCGATCCTGTTCCCGTAGATCAGCAGCGTTCTTGGACGGCAAGACCAACAGCGCCGGCCGTGTACGCCCACCAAGTAGGTCCCGTTCTCAGCTCCATATTTCCCACGAAAATTTGCCGAATGCACATGCCTCCTCAGAGAGGTGGATTATGTTGAGTTCCTGAGTTGAGTTCTTCTATCAGATATGAGTTCTTTTAATGATCAGAGCTTGGAAAGAATGAAATTGAACATGTAATGCTGGAAGAAAAAAGCTGGTAATCAATGATGATATTCACGTTCATGGCGCAAAATAATAAGGAAAACGGCAGACTTGAGCAATGGGAAATAACATTCTAAAGCGTGGTGCGATTCAAAGCAATCCAATATTAGAGCGTAAATCGGACGGAATGGTGACATTAAGAATCAATGAGAACTTCAGCCATTGGATTAAAGAAAAACACTCCATTTCGTCTTCAGGACGCCGGTCAGTTCGGCTACGATCACCCGTTTCATTCAAATCGTCCAAGCAGCAATAAATCTGACCTACTGCACCAATTACGCCGCTCCTAATGCGAACGTCGTCATGGCGCCAGTTTGCATTCGCCGTGCGACGAACCTGAAATTAAGAGGCACGAGCAATTGATTTAATCCGTGTCCGAGCAATTTCTGCGCACATTTGAACGATCGTTAGTCGGAGCTACGCCAAACGGTGCACCACAGTCATTTTCCGAATTGACTCCACTGAATATGCCGCATGCGGTAGCCCCGATGCTCTTTGAACACGAAATGGGCGCAATTATTATGCATGGAACGAAGTACCCCTGGTATTTTTGCGTTCGCCGGCAACACCAAACGCAACCGAGCCCGACCACCGAGCCGACCCGGACCGCGGGCGAATTTCAGTTCGAGCGTCATTCCAATTCATCGCGTTTCAATTCATCCCGTTCTCCAGCTCAGCTGAGCTGGGTTGGAAGTCCTGGTGTGGAAGTCCTGGTGTGGAAGTCCTGGTGTGGAAGTCCTGGTGTGGAAGTCCTGGTGTGGAAGTCCTGGTGTGGAAGTCCTGGTGTGGAAGTCCTGGTGTGGAAGTCCTGGTGTGGAAGTCCTGGTGTGGAGTGAAGTCCTAGTGAGTCCTAATGTGAAGTCCTAGTGTGGGAGTCCTGGTGTGGAAGTCCTGGTGTGGAAGTCCTGGTGTGGCAGTCCTGGTGTGGAAGTCCTGGTGTGGAAGTCCTGGTGTGGAAGTCCTGGTGTGGAAGTCCTGGTGTGGAAGTCCTGGTGTGGAAGTCCTGGTGTGGAAGTCCTGGTGTGGAAGTCCTGGTGTGGAAGTCCTGGTGTGGAAGTCCTGGTGTGGAAGTCCTGGTGTGGAAGTCCTGGTGTGGAAGTCCTGGTGTGGAAGTCCTGGTGTGGAAGTCCTGGTGTGGAAGTCCTGGTGTGGGAGTCCTGGTGTGGAAGTCCTGCTGTGGAAGTCCTGGTGTGGAAGTCCTAGTGTGGAAGTCCTGGTGTGGAAGTCCTGGTGTGGAAGTGCCGCGGGCGCGGCCTGCGCTCCGCCGGACACCGCCGTCACACAGCACGGGTGATCGGCGAGTGCTTCCGCCAACATACCTGGCATTGATCGCCGCACAGCCCCCGACCGACCCCGGCTGTCACTATAAACACCCCCGCCGCCACCGCCGCCACCGCCGCCGCCGCCGCCGCCGCCGCCGCCGCCGCCGCCGCCGCCGCCGCCGCCGCCGCCGCCGCCGCCGCCGCCGCCGCCGCCGCCACCGCCGCCACCGCCGCCGCCGCCGCCGCCGCTGCCGCGGACCCACGCCGGCCTCGGAAATAACACGGTGCGCAAAGCGGTGGTAGTCCGTACGGTTGGTTGGTTGGTTTTTGGGGTTTAGGGGCGCATCGACTGCGTCGGTCATGCGCCGCCCTAGTCCGTACGGTGGTGATAGTAGTCCGTACGGTGGTGATAGTAGTCCGTACGGTGGTGATAGTAGTCCGTACGGTGGTGATAGTAGTCCGTACGGTGGTGATAGTAGTCCGTACGGTGGTGATAGTAGTCCGTACGGTGGTGATAGTAGTCCGTACGGTGGTGATAGTAGTCCGTACGAGTCGGTGGTGACGTACGGTGGTGATAGTAGTCCGTACGGTGGTGGTAGTAGTCCGTACGGTGGTGGTAGTAGTCCGTACGGTGGTGATAGTAGTCCGTACGGTGGTGATAGTAGTCCGCACGGTGGTGATAGTAGTCCGTACGGTGGTGATAGTAGTCCGTACGGTGGTGATAGTAGTCCGTACGGTGGTGATGTACGGTGGTGATAGTAGTCCGTACGGTGGTGGTTAGTAGTCCCGTACGGTGGTGATAGTAGTCCGTACGGTGGTGATAGTAGTCCGTACGGTGGTGATAGTAGTCCGTACGGTGGTGGTAGTAGTCCGTACGGTGGTGGTAGTAGTCCGTACGGTGGTGATAGTAGTCCGTACGGTGGTGATAGTAGTCCGCACGGTGGTGATAGTAGTCCGTACGGTGGTGATAGTAGTCCGTACGGTGGTGATAGTAGTCCGTACGGTGGTGATAGTAGTCCGTACGGTGGTGATAGTAGTCCGTACGGTGGTGATAGTAGTCCGTACGGTGGTGATAGTAGTCCGTACGGTGGTGATAGTAGTCCGTACGGTGGTGATAGTAGTCCGTACGGTGGTGATAGTAGTCCGTACGGTGGTGATAGTAGTCCGTACGGTGGTGATAGTAGTCCGTACGGTGGTGATAGTAGTCCGTACGGTGGTGATAGTAGTCCGTACGGTGGTGGTGATAGTAGTCCGTACGGTGGTGATAGTAGTCCGTACGGTGGTGATAGTAGTCCGTACGGTGGTGATAGTAGTCCGTACGGTGGTGATAGTAGTCCGCACGGTGGTGATAGTAGTCCGTACGGTGGTGATAGTAGTCCGTACGGTGGTGATAGTAGTCCGTACGGTGGTGATAGTAGTCCGTACGGTGGTGATAGTAGTCCGTACGGTGGTGATAGTAGTCCGTACGGTGGTATGTGGTGATAGTAGTCCGTACGGTGGTGATAGTAGTCCGTACGGTGGTGATAGTAGTCCGTACGGTGGTGATAGTAGTCCGTACGGTGGTGATAGTAGTCCGTACGGTGGTGATAGTAGTCCGTACGGTGGTGATAGTACGGTGGTGATAGTAGTCCGTACGGTGGTGATAGTAGTCCGTACGGTGGTGATAGTAGTCCGCACGGTGGTGATAGTAGTCCGTGGTGATAGTCCGCACGGTGGTGATAGTAGTCCGTACGGTGGTGATAGTAGTCCGTACGGTGGTGATAGTAGTCCGTACGGTGGTGATAGTAGTCCGTCGGTGGTGGGTGGTGATAGTAGTCCGTACGGTGGTGATAGTAGTCCGTACGGTGGTGATAGTAGTCCGCACGGTGGTGATAGTCCGTACGGTGGTGGAAGTAGTCCGTACGGTGGTGATAGTAGTCCGCACGGTGGTGATAGTAGTCCGCACGGTGGTGATAGTAGTCCGCACGGTGGTGATAGTAGTCCGTACGGTGGTGATAGTAGTCCGCACGGTGGTGATAGTAGTCCGCACGGTGGTGATAGTAGTCCGTACGGTGGTGTGTGATAGTAGTCCGTACGGTGGTGATAGTAGTCCGTACGGTGGTGATAGTAGTCCGTACGGTGGTGATAGTAGTCCGTACGGTGGTGATAGTAGTCCGTACGGTGGTGATAGTAGTCCGCACGGTGGTGATAGTAGTCCGTACGGTGGTGATAGTAGTCCGTACGGTGGTGATAGTAGTCCGTACGGTGGTGATAGTAGTCCGTACGGTGGTGATAGTAGTCCGCACGGCGGTGATAGTAGTCCGCACGGTGGTGATAGTAGTCCGTACGGTGGTGATAGTAGTCCGCACGGTGGTGATAGTAGTCCGCACGGTGGTGATAGTAGTCCGCACGGCGGTCATAATAGTCCGTACGGCGGTGGTAGTCCGTACGGTGGTGGTAGTCCGCACGGTGGTGATAGTAGTCCGTACGGTGGTGATAGTAGTCCGTACGGTGGTGATAGTAGTCCGCACGGTGGTGATAGTGTGAGTAGTCCGACGGTGGGTGTCGGGTGGGAGTGTCCGTACGGTGGGATAGTAGTCCGTACGGTGGTGATAGTAGTCCGCACGGTGGTGATAGTAGTCCGCACGGTGGTGATAGTAGTCCGCACGGTGGTGATAGTAGTCCGTACGGCGGTGATAGTAGTCCGTACGGTGGTGGTAGTCCGTACGGTGGTGATAGTAGTCCGTACGGTGGTGATAGTAGTCCGCACGGTGGTGATAGTAGTCCGTACGGTGGTGATAGTAGTCCGCACGGTGGTGATAGTAGTCCGTACGGTGGTGATAGTAGTCCGTACGGTGGTGATAGTAGTCCGCACGGTGGTGATAGTAGTCCGTACGGTGGTGATAGTAGTCCGTACGGTGGTGATAGTAGTCCGTACGGTGGTGATAGTAGTCCGTACGGTGGTGATAGTAGTCCGACGGTGGTGATAGTAGTCCGACGGTGGTGATAGTAGTCCGCCGTGGTGATAGTAGTCCGTACGGTGGTGATAGTAGTCCGCGGTGGTGATAGTAGTCCGTACGGTGGTGATAGTAGTCCGTACGGTGGTGGTAGTAGTCCGTACGGTGGTGATAGTAGTCCGCACGGTGGTGGTAGTAGTCCGCACGGTGGTGGTAGTCCGCACGGTGGTGATAGTAGTCCGTACGGTGGTGATAGTAGTCCGCACGGTGGTGATAGTAGTCCGAGGAAGAGTCCGACGGGGATAGTAGTCCGACGGTGGTGATAGTGTGGTAGTCCGTACGGGGTGTAGTAGTCGCACGGTGTGATAGTGTCCGTACGGTTACGACGGTGGTGATAGTAGTCCGCACGGCGGTCATAGTAGTCCGCACGGTGGTGATAGTCCGCATGGAGTGCGGACGGATCCGGCAGCGCGCGCACGAAGACTTGCTCCGCAGCGGAGCGATTCCAGCATCGGCGCAAAGGAGCGAGTCGCTGTCCCCCATTCTGGCAAGGGTTACTTTGTAATCCATGAGGAAACTCCATGGCGCCATGACAATATTCTAGATGCGATGCAGGAACTGGCCTTTTCGTGAATGGGCTGTGAGGGCTTTAGGGCGCATCGACTACTACTGGCCTTTTCGCTTCTTTTTTTTTGCTACCATCGCAACTTATGATTTGCCACTTGATAGCGAGTTGCCGGATTCTGGCAATTTCGTGATCGAGTTGCAGCTCGCCACGTAAAAGCTGTCACTGTCTCACGTCAATATTCAGCCTGGCCTTGTCTTTTTGCAGTACTTTGACCCGAGTTATCAGATATGACCTCTTACTAGCCATGAGGAAACCAGTGCTCCCATTTGCCATTAAAAAGGATAGGAATCCTCCTCCTCCTCTATTCAGAATCCTCCTCCATTACACAATTCTCCACATCCTAACCACACATATCTTCCATCAAAGGAAGATGGAGAGGAGGGGAAGGTGAAGAAAAGAAGAAACTGAAGAAAAGTAGGAGGGAGAGAGCTAGGAGTCAGGCAGAGAGAGAAAGAGTTGCCACCGTGCACGAGATGCGAACAATGCATGACAAGCTCCGACCAAGTTCTGGTGCGGGAGCCACAGTCCAGTATCGAGGCAGTACACCAGCCACTGCAACAACGAGCTCGTTGACGGCAACCGTACACTCGCTCTTAACACCCCTATGTTTCCTCTCTGTGCGGACTCACAAGCTATTTGTACCAGCTATTGAAGGGCGGGGATGGCTGAGTGGTTAAGGTGTCGGGCTATGGGTACCAAAGGTCCTGGGTTCGACTCTAGCGCCACTCAGGACATTTCCCAATCCCGCGGCCCACCGGCGAAACAGTGTGGGCGGCGCTATTAGCCGTGAATGTGCATAAAGTGTGTTGTGAACCAACCAATAAACAATAAACAATACCAGCCGTTGACTCCGACGCGTTTGCTTCTGCACCGCCACTACTGCGGTACGAGACACGCAGCGGCGCAGTCTGCATTGTCTCGAGGAGAAGTCCGACGAAAGAGCCACGAAACGGAGTGCGACTTCAGCGCGGAGAACTTTTGGTTTCTCGTGGTGAAAATCTCAAAATTTGCTTGGTCTAGAACATTTTTGGTTGCTAGGGAGGGGCCGGCCCCCTTCGCTGCCCTCTGCGCGCATTTGATAGGAACAGACGATTCGGAGGTGGAACCTTACCGACTAAACACCGATGTGCATGTATGCCTAGCTGCATATCGGCATATCTGGTGATCGCTATCCAGACGTACTCGGAGTCAATCAGAGAGTTAAAGAAGTATGATGTAAGTGTTAACGAAATGCTTAGATACGCACCTCGTACCATTTAGCACGCTACGCTACGTCACAACTCCCCCTCAATACAGTCACCCCACCTGACCGCTTATCTCTAGACACAACTGGGAGTGCCCAAGCAGCACTTCCCATCAGGCAGTTCCGCTCGGTTTGAAGGAAACACACATCCATAATATTGAGGTCTCGGTCGATCCCGTTGACACTGCCATCAATAGCACTAATGAAAACATGGCAAGCAGACAGGGGGAGCAGACAGGAAAACAAGAGCGATAGAGAGGAGGAAGTAGCAATTACTGGACGTCGGAATAGCACTGTATCGAGCTGACTGAGGTCAGCTTATGCCACACCACACACATCAGTTTCCTACACTTGAGACCACAGTCCCCCCCCCCCACACCGCAAACATCAGTCTCCTCTACTTCAGACCATGGTCACCCTGCCTACCACAAACATCAGTCAGATCCACTTCAAACCACTGTCCGACCTCGCCACCACGAACACCAGTCACCGCCATTTCAGACCACATTCCCGCCTCACCACATCTCCGCCACGAACATTAGTCACCTCTACTTCACACCACAGTCCCTCCTCACCACATCTCCACCACAAACATTAGTCACCTCTACTTCCCACCACAGTCCCTCCTTACCACATCTCCACCACGAATATTAGTCACCTCTACTTCACATCACATTCCCTCCTCACCACATCTCCACCACGAACATTAGTCACCTCTACTTCACACCACAGACCCACCTCACCACATCTCCACCACAAACATTAGTCACCTCTACTTCACACCACAGTCCCACCTCACCACATCTCCACCACGAACATTAGTCACCTCTACTTCACACCACAGACCCACCTCACCACATCTCCACCACGAACATTAGTCACCTCTACATCACACCACAGACCCACCTCACCATATCTCCACCACAAACATTAGTCACCTCTACTTCACACCACAGTCCCGCCTCCCCACCACAGATCCGCCACACGAAACAAGATCTCAGTCGCCCTACCTCGATCCTCAGTCGCTACACCTCAGACGTCAGGCACGTCACCTCAGACATCAGTTGCATCTCCTCAGACATCAGTTGCATCTCCTCAGACCTTAGTTGCATCTCTTCAGACCTCCGTCACGTCACCTCAGACCTTAGTTGCATCTCCTCAGACCTTAGTTGCATCTCACCTCAGACCTTAGTTGCATCTCTTCAGACCTTCGTTGCATCTCTTCAGACCTTAGTTGCATCTCCTCAGACCTTAGTTGCATCGTCTCCTCAGACCTTAGTTGCATCACCTCAGACCTCCGTCACGTCACCTCAGACCTTAGTTACATCTATTCAGACCTCAGTTGCATCGCCTCAGACCTTAGTTGCATCACCTCAGACCTCAGTAACGCATCACCTCAGACCTCAGTTGCATCGCCTCAGACCTCGGTTGCATCACCTCAAGCCTCAGTAACTCCATCATCTCAGACCTCAAGTGACCTCAGACCTCGGTTGCATCTCCTCAGACCTCGGTTGCATCTCCTCAGACCTCGGTTGCATCTCCTCAGACCTCGGTTGCATCACCTCAAACCCCAGTAACGCTATCATCTCAGACCTCAAGTGACGTCAGACCTCAGACCTCAGTTGCATCTCCTCAGACCTCGGTTGCATCACCAGGATGTGATTGACGCCGCGACCGTCACCGCCGCGTGAGCGGCACCGCTTATTGCGCCGTGACGGGATCGGTCACGCTAGCAGGTCACCAGCCGGCGACCACTGACCACCCTCCCCACCAGCCGGCGACCACTGACCACCCTCCCCATCAGCCGGCGACCACTGACACACCTCCCCACCAGCCGGCGACCACTGACCACCCCTCCCCACCAGCCGGCGACCACTGACCACCCTCCCCATCAGCCGGCGACCACTGACCACCCTCCCCATCAGCCGGCGACCACTGACCACCCTCCCCATCAGCCGGCGACCACTGACCACCCTCCCCACCAGCCGGCGACCACTGACCACCCTCCCCACCAGCCGGCGACCACTGACCACCCTCCCCACCAGCCGGCGACCACTGACCACCCTCCCCACCAGCCGGCGACCACTGACCACCCTCCCCACCAGCCGGCGACCACTGACCACCCTCCCCACCAGCCGGCGACCACTGACCACCCTCCCCACCAGCCGGCGACCACTGACCACCCTCCCCACCAGCCGACGACCACTGACCACCCTCCCCATCAGCCGGCGACCACTGACCACCATCCCCACCAGCCGGCGACCACTGACCACCCTCCCCACCAGCCGGCGACCACTGACCACCCTCCCCACCAGCCGGCGACCACTGACCACCCTCCCCATCAGCCGGCGACCACTCCCCACCAGCAGGCGACCACTGACCACCCTCCCCACCAGCCGGCGACCACTGACCACCCTCCCCACCAGCCGGCGACCACTGACCACCCTCCCCATCAGCCGGCGACCACTGACCACCCTCCCCACCAGCCGGCGACCACTGACCACCCTCCCCATCAGCCGGCGACCACTGACCACCCTCCCAAGACCCCCCACCCCATCAGCCGGTGAACACTCACAACCCCCTCCCTTCTCCAAACGTTCTGTATGCAGGCTCTCCAATTGTTCGGTGTGTGGGCTCTCCAAACATTCTGTATGTGGGCTGTCCAGTCATTGTGGTTGCTATTTGTAGTATGTTATCAGTTTGGGTTTGAAGGTCCTGGAAGCCAGCAACATCGTTTCCCGCAACAATAACTAGTATGATCCAGTCAGCCTATTGCCGACTCTTCATTCTCCCACCGGATGGTTCAACTGCCAGTATTATTTGGCTCGCTGCACTTGTGGGACGAGACTGGGTGCAACTCGTGTACATAATGAATATGTAGAAACCTACATATGTAGGAATGAAGCAGTAAGTGGATTTGTGTGGGTTGCAAAAGGTGATTAAAGGTGGCAATTTGCAAGGTGGTTGGTTACAATAGCATTGCAGTTAACTTGGGTGCATAACAGTTTGATGCTGATTGAAGAGTGATAGAGCAATGTAAAGTGTCTAGCTCAAGCTGCATCAGATGTATGTGGTTGAAACTGAGGGTGTCTGCAAGTACCAGAATGATAATGTAATCATTGACTAGTGACTTAACGTGTTTGTCAGCCAATCCTGTCAACAAACTATCAGCACCGCAAATCTAAACATTCTATTATACAACTATGAAGCTGCGAATCGGAATGAAATAGGTACATTAAATTACATGCTTATTTTCACCATAAGAGTTCGAGAGTCAATCTGTTATCAAATTCGCCTCGGCTTCTTTCCAAACAAACCATCGGATCCGCTTCGCTCCGTGCCTTGACCAACATCCAATCGGCATTATGCTCTGGTGGCGGCTCTTCATCCCCAGTATCACACTCACTGGTGGTCACCCCTGATCGGGATTCACGTGGGTTGGCAGTGCGCGAAATCCACAGGAGCCCGCGGTGATTGGGATTCACAGTTCACGGTAGCGACAGTTCGCGGGGCACGCAGTATCGGGGATTCACAGGAGTCCACAGTAATGATAGTTTGCAGTGCACGCAGTATCTGGATTCACGATAGCGACAGTTCACCGGCAACTCAGAATCGGGAGTCGTGGGAATTAACGGTAGCTGCAGTTCACCGGGCAAACAGTATCGGTATTCACAGAAGTGCACAATAGCGACAGCTCACGGTGCACACAGCATCGGAATGCACAGAAGTTCACAGTAGCCACAGTTCACATGCACCTCAGTATCGGTATTCACAGAAGTTCACAGTAGCGACAGCTCCCAGTGCACGCAGGGAATTGTGGATTCACAGAAGTTTACAGTGGCCACAGTTCACGGGGCACACAGAAGTTACAATAGCGACAGCTCCCAATGCACGCAGATAGTCGGTGATTCACAGAAGCGCACACTAGCGACAGTTCGCAGGGCACTCAGTATCGGGATTCACAAATGTTCACAGTAGCGACAGTTCGCGGGGCGCGCAGTTCACAGAAGTTCACAGTAGCGGTAGCTCCCAGAGCACTCAGTACCGGAGATTCACAGCAGTTCAGAGAGGCTGGCACGCACGGGGGTGACGGAGGCGAGGGGGTGACGGAGGCGAGGGGGTGACGGAGGCGGGGGGTGATGAGGCGAGGTGGTGACGGAGGCGAGGAGTGACGGAGGCGAGGGGTGACGGAAGCGAGGGGGTGACGGAGGCGAGGAGGTGACGGAGGCGAGGTGGTGACGGAAGCGAGGGGGTGACGGAAGCGAGGGGGTGACGGAGGCGAGGTGGTGACGGAGGCGAGGGGGTGACGGAAGCGAGGGGGTGACGGAGGCGAGGGGGTGATGGAGGCGAGGGGAGGTGACGGAGGCGAGGGGGTGACAGAGGCGAGAGGGTGACGGAGGAGAGGGGGTGACGGAAGCGAGGGGGTGACGGAGGCGAGGGGGTGACGGAGGCGAGGGGGTGACGGAAGGCGAGGGGGTGACGGAAGGCGAGGGGGTGACGGAGGCGAGGGGGTGATGGAGGCGAGGTGGTGACGGAGGCGAGGGGTGACGGAGGCGAGGGGGTGACGGAGGCGAGGGGGTGACGGGGGGGGTGACGGAGGCGAGGGGGTGACGGAGGCGAGGGGGTGATGGAGGCGAGGAGGTGACGGAGGCGAGGGGGTGACGGAGGCGAGGGGTGACGGAGGGGGGGTGACGGAGGCGAGGGGGTGACGGAGGCGAGGGGGTGACGGAGGCGAGGGGGTGACGGAGGCGAGGGGGTGACGGAGGCGAGGGGGTGACGGAGGCGAGGGGGTGACGGAGGCGAGGGGGTGACGGAGGCGAGGGGGTGACGGAGGCGAGGGGGTGACGGAGGCGGGGACCCGCAGACGCCCAGCGTCGCACGGCACACCAGCGACCGCCGCCGCCATCGATCTTCGGCCGTAAAGTGGTGCCGTGTCGGGCAATTGGCGCTTCAGAAGTGCTGAAAGACACGTCACAACTTCTGGGCTGTCGAGCACCGGAGCAGGACCCGAACAGGCAGCCGCAGGCGACGGTGTCGGCAAATTGAGGCCCGCGCATGTTGACTACAAGTCCCCAGGCACGCCGGCAAGGAACACAAACTGTGGCATAAACAACTTGAAACTTCACAACTCCAGTGGCTCCACTGCAAACAAGGAGCGTTCATTTTTCATTCGGAAACTTTCCACATTCTTCGTGCCTTTCACTTGTGAAGCATTCTCAATTGCTCATTCGCCATAGCTTGCAACACACATTCCAACTCGTCGCCTTTCATTTGCCATCGTTCCTCTTATTTCTCTTCTTGTTCCTATTGTTCTTACCCCTCTTCGAATGTCTGCATTGCTTTTTCATATTTTTTTTTTTGCTGAGGAATACCTTGGTAAGATGGAATTGATCCTTACAAACAATTATGTATCTGTCTACAATCATGAATCCTTTGATCGCTGACCAACGGCGTATTCAGTCCTGCCTGTTACCCAACTCCCACAGGAGAGAACCATTTTACTGTCTTCACACTAGTTTCCCGGTTATCGGCTGGGATGTGCTGATGTGCTCAACCGCAAGAACACACAGGGTTCTGAACACAATGATCGTGGTTCGACGGACCTTTCTTCTGAATTATCTGGGGTGCCAATGGTCCTTACCTGCAATATCTGCGGTGCCAATGGTCGTCATCTGTAATATCTGAGGTACCAATGGTCCGCACATGAAGTGTCTGAGGTGGCAATGGTCCTTACCTGCAATTTATGAGGATGGCATCGGATAGTTCAGAACAGACGGTGATGGAATGGAAATTTTTCGCATATCCTGGTACCAGGCATGTTTATGTTCCGGACAATGTTGCATTTCACCACCATGACATTTATCTCAGGTTGTCACTTCTACGTGAACAAATGTTCAAAGCGGACCAGATCGCAGACGCGCCGAGCGTCCACACGATCTAAAGTGAATCTGTCTGCCGCATTGTTTGTATTCTGGATAGAGATATCACCACGCTGCTCCGCGCGAAGCGGTTTCTCGCGTGCAGCAACGCAAGATTCCAACCGGAGCGCGGAGATAGCCGAGCAACTGTATAACTCTTAACGACGGGGCGGAGATGGCCGAGTGGTTAAGGTGTCGGGCCAAAGGTCGGGTTCGACTCTAGCGCCACTCAGGACATTTCCCAATCCCGCGGCCCACCGGCGAAACAGTGTGGGCGGCGCCATTATCCGTGAATGTGCATAAAGTGTGTCGTGAACCAACCTATAAACAACTCATAGCGACACATTCCACTGCGTTCGAATTGTCAACCACCACCAAAAGGCAGCTGCATTTCTGGCACGTCAGTCGGCTGCAGCCGTCGATTGCGACCGCTGTCCACCGGCAAAACCTTCCGACGATGCCGGCGAAGCAGCCGGCCGGCCGGCCACTCCGAGCCTCTCCAGCGAGACAGGGCCGGCCGCGGCCGCGCTCGGCGGTCGTACGCGCGCCGGGACCCCATCAGGTGGCGCGCGACAGGTCATCGTTCAGCTGGCGCCGCGGCCGGTGACGGATAGCCTCCGGCCGGCACAGGAGCCGTTCATTGCCGCGGGCGGGTCCGCGTGCGCGCGTGTCATGGCGTGCCGCTCCGGTCGAGGAGCAGGAGCAGCGCCGGTTAGGTTAGGTTAGGCTAGGTTAGGTTTGGTTATGTTAGGCTAGGTTAGGTCAGGTTAGGCTGGGTTAGGTTTGGTTATGTTAGGCTAGGTTAGGTTAGGCTAGGTTAGGTTTGGTTAGGTTAGGCTAGGTTAGGTCAGGTTAGGCTAGGTTAGGTTTGGTGTTAGTTAGGCTAGGTTAGGTTTGGTTATGTTAGGCTAGGTTAGGTCAGGTTAGGCTAGGTTAGGCTTGGTTATGTTAGGCTAGGTTAGGTCAGGTTAGGCTAGGTTAGGTTTGGTTATGCTAGGCTAGGTTAGGTCAGGTTAGGCTAGGTTATGTTTGGTTATGTTAGGCTAGGTTAGGTTAGTAGCAGTCGCGACGCCATGGCGGGAGTGGTGGGGTCTTGTGGGACTGTGACGTCGGCAGCCTGGTCCAAATTAGCGTGGAGTCTGCACCAGACCTGGGGAAAGGATGATGAAGGTCTCCATTGGTCTTGAAGGACCGATAAGTCTCCATTTGTCTCGAAGGACTAACGGATAAGGAGATCATGCGGTGGTGTGTTGTCTTTGGTTGAAATTCTGAGGTATCGAGCAGCTGTTTTAAGTGCTGCAATGCCACGTTAGTCACTCTATTGAACCAG
Organism: Imbricaverruca yamaguchii; assembly: GCA_034440575.1. Lineage (NCBI taxonomy): Eukaryota > Metazoa > Arthropoda > Thecostraca > Neoverrucidae > Imbricaverruca > Imbricaverruca yamaguchii. Next base: position 178,614 of record JAOTOL010001292.1, on the reverse strand, counting down.
CACCTGCCATGAACAACTCCACTTTTGCTAAAACTACATCACGACAATGGCTTCAGTCATAACAGCCTTCTCCACACCGTCTACGACAAAATAACTGCCATCCACCAATCTGTAGCTGCTGTTTCTACATCCACCTCTGTTAACCCCGAAACCAGGTGGCTGATCAAGCCAGCACAGACCAGGATCATAGACGATTTTCTCGACTATTTTCGGCAATGCTGAAAGGATACTTATGAGAGTTTAGTCTGAAGGAGACCCTTTGTGTTTGTATGCTGGCCTAACATCTCCTTCCTTGAATCTGCTTGGGTAGATTGCCTTCCGTAAGCGATTTATTGAACAACTTTGAGATAAGTTCTTAGATGATAATGACAGATATTTTTAGAAGTTTGACTGTAATTAGTTTTTTTTAAATTATTAAAAAAATTTTAAAATATAGTATACACCACAAAATATATTTGACATAGCATCCACTATCAAATATAGCATATCATAGTATATAAAATAATATATAAAATATAGTATATAAAATATAGTATCCACGGGCCTGGAGGCGGTGGGTGCCATGTTGCAGCTCTCAGGCATGGAAGACCTGAGGTTGTGTCAGCGGCCAGGATGATGGTCAAACTTAGTAACGGCTTGACACCAAAGAACGGATGTTTGAATTGCTGAAGCTCTGAGTGCAATTTGCACGGAGTGTATGGAAATCGACGGCATGACTGTGTGTAAAACGGGAAGTTTTGCAAGTGTATCTTGGTTACTTTTACTGGAGGCAGGATCGTTACTAGCTTCAGCAAACAGCGACAACTGGCTTAACTGCCTGGCCAGTTGCAAACACTAGACAATCTCATATGCATCCAAGCAAACACCGAGAGAGGAATACGACTTCTCCAAGGAATATGATCCTGAAATAGGTGACACCGTACACTTCACGGAGCGCAGTATCTGAAGTGCGTCATATATCAAACAATGATTTTCCGGCCTGTTTTTGGAGTCATGACCTCCTGTGACAAAATATGCCTGCAACAAGAGCGCAGAAGTTATCTTCGTGTCAAGCGGTGCGCAAAGGAGGCAGTGCGTCTTCCATACCCTAAGACCAGTGCAAGTATTGCATTATCGTATTACCAAACTTAATCATGCAATATTTTGTTTACCTCCGATTATGCATCTACGGGAATATTTCGTGTCAGTGTTAGGATTTTGTAAGTTTGAAGAACAATTCAAGCTCTTCGAGCCGTCCATTGGCTAATGTTAAATCCAGAAAAGCCAAGGATCAGAACACCCAGATCAGCCCAGAGTGCAAAGCTTGGCGACCTCGTAGGTTGCACCGCAGGTCTCAGGTCACGCCCACCAACAAGATTCCCACCGACCTCGAAACGCGAACGAAGCGAAATCGGAACCGCCCAGCCGAGTCTCAAGTGCCGACGTCTCAAGCCCTCTCCATCGCTACCCGCGACCGCCGTTTTCAAACTACGCTCGTGCCGCAGCCTAGCGCCGCATTTTCTCTCCACCCCGTGCGGGTGCGTCGCCTCCGCCGCACTTGGAGCGCGCCCCTCCGGTTATGACGGCCATCCGCGACGTAACCTAGTTAGCGCCGCACGGCCCGTGGCCAGGCCGGTGAGACCGCAGGTGGCGCGTGCACTCCCTGGGCGTGCGTGGCCGACCGCCCCAGGCTAATTTGCCGGAGGTCGTCACCCCGGGCACGCGTCGCAAATGGGCGGCACCGCCGGGGAGGGGCCGCCCGGCTGATGGGCCGCCCGCGGGCATGCGACCAGCTGGTCGGCGCAGTTCCGGTGCAGCTCTGACGCAGTTATGACGCAGTTATGGCGCAGTTATGACGCGGTTATGGCGCAGTTATGACGCAGTTATGACGCAGTTATGACGCAGTTATGACGCAGTTATGGCGCAGTTATGACGCAGTTCCGGCGCAGTTCTGACGTAGTTATGACGCAGTTCTGAAGCAGTTATGACGCAGTTCTGACGCAGTTATTGGGCAGTTATTGGGCAGTTATGACGTACGTTTGGCGTAGTTCCGGCGCAGATCTGACGCAGTTATGACGCAGTTATGACGCAGTTCTGACGCAGTTCTGACGCAGTTTTGACGCAGTTATGACACAGCACTGGCGCAGTTCCGGTGCAGCTCTGTCGGCTGCCCACCGCCGGAGCACGTACCCCCGGGATCTGTACATCTGTACATACCTCCCACTGACGAGTACGGGCGCTTGTCGATATTGAGCAGATGCCTGCTTTGGACTGTTTCAAGTACCTGGTGCTAACCGATACCAGTACCCGCATTACAGGTTATAACATGTATTCCACATTGACCTGCTTACACACACACACACACACACACACACACACACACACACACACACACACACACACACACACACACACACACATATATATATATATATATATATATATATATATATATATATATATATATATATATATATATATATAAGACATAAAGACATAAAAGATCAGTGTGCAACTATGAGCCACAAGAGCCCGCCTTGGTGGCACTCTGGACACTCAATCAGTTGTCTACCAAATCCGTCCATCAGCCCTCCCTGGAATACTGAAAAGCAAGCCCTCTGTACTTATGATGATAGTCTATGCTGTTTTTAAAGATGTTCAATGTGCTGCTACTGACAATTTATATCTATATGTATATATATTTATATATATATATATATATATATATATATATATATATATATATATATTATGGTATTATATTGCACACCCTCAAGTGGCTCTTACTGACCGGTGCAGGTACATCTCATTTGTAGTACCTGTACCTGCTGTTGGCCGGTCCAAATTCCTTTCATTTACCAGTATGGTTGCATCCACTGGCTGGCACACCTACTGTCATTGACGAGAGGCGATGCTGAGTATCCGGGGACGAGTAGCCTAGTGGTAAGTTGCTCGTCTCACAATCGAAAGGTTGTGGGTTCGAGTCTCACCTGCCGCTACTCTTCGCCCGCGACCAATCGGCGTGAAAGATTGGGGGCGCTATTCATGACTCAACGGTCGATGCTGTCGTGAAACCAATAACTATACCAACCAACGCGATGCTGAGTATCCTGTTAACTGCTGCGGGACGAGTTGGCCGATAGTTCCCTTATGGTGTGCTAGTAACGGGACTTAATATTCTCTACACCATATACAAATAAAGTGTTGCCACTTCATTGGGCATACGGCCACTAATTATCTCACCCTTAAGCGCAATGACGATATCATATCAGTTAGATAGCACTCTAAATATGTTTGACTCGGAAGACTCAAAAGCCACTAGACACCTAGGCTGCTGTTCGGAAAAGCTAATCTTGCCAGGGGCGAGAGAAGTGACTCACCTCCCACGTGCCCTTCTCGGGTTTCTGGGATAGCTCCCTAAGTCGCTCAATATGCAAATGCTGATGCAAATGTGCAAAAGTTCAAAGTGCCCACGCTAATGGATCACAAGTATGACCCCTGCAAATATCACCAAACCCTGCATGCCTTAGCAGGAAGAACCACAGAAGACACGATATCACCGTTCGAAGGAACATGACGGTAATATACTGACGGATGATTATGACAAAGTTATGCTACCAAATACTTAATTTTCATCACCATATGTTCCTAACATAACTGATGTACATCAAGTCCCAACCCATGACAACACAACTGTAGTGGCTACGCTGGGAAGTATCCGAACTGACGGATATGAAGTTCTTAATATAATCAATTCCCTAAGTGCAGATAACTCCACTACCTCAGGTCAAATTCCAGTCAAGCATACACAATTATCTGCTATTATGATTTTGGAACTTCTCTCGAAGTTATTCAATAAATGACTTACGGAAGGAAATTTACCCAAGCAGATTAGCCCGCGCCAGCTTGAGGGGGGTCGTTGACGACCCCCATAAGGTTTTCCGCGGACAGTGAAAGAACGGCGCGAGGCAGCGCGCCCAAATTTGGCATATCTTTTTCCACGTAAATTTGGCATGTTGTGTCAAAAAGTTTTAAGTACGGTCATCCAGGGTCAACGAGTTAGTTAAGGTCAAGTGAGGTCATCTCCAAAAAAGTTAAACCAGTCGTCACGCTTTAACGGACAAACATATTTAAATGGACCTTTCAGTATTTCCTTGTATTTGCCAGGGATGCAACAGAATGCAGGAGAGGAACTTTTTCCGTTTTTGAATACTTATTAATTTTGCATATGTGCCTATTAGAGTTAAAATGGAAGATTCTGGCTAAAGTAAGCATTTTTTATTGGAGCAAGTTGACTGCGAACAACGTTTTTCGGTCTGCTCTATCCATTAGAAAAAGAAAATTAAAGAAAACTTGAAATCAATATTTTGAAATAAAAGAAATTTTGGGTGGCCAAACATTTTATGACACTGGTCGATTTCGCTTTCATTTTCTGATTCCAAATAATTTTTTATCAAATCTCCCTCAAAATGAACCCTCCAGAGCCACAAATATAATGAAACTCTAGGGCCTCTAGTGATGTCACATTTTTTACAGGAAAATTGTGGGGGGGGGTGTCTGGCCCTACTTGACGAGCGCTTTCCGATGACACATATTTCGTTTTCGTGCCATGCTTAGTTTTGAGATTAGATTGAGATTAGTTACTGTATTTGAGGTACAATCTCCACCGGTAGTCAGCCCGGCCACCACCGCACAGCGCCGCACCCACAACCTCGCCCCATCGCGTCCCGGGCCCGACCCGACCCCGCCGCCAGGGCGGCCCGAGGCCACCACCGGACGGCCCCGGGCGCCCCACCGCAGAGGCGCACTCAGCAGCAGCATGCGCGCACAACACCCGGCGGCGCCCGCCGCACCGTCGGCCCCGCCCACTCCGCTGCTGGCCCCGCCTTCTCGTCCGCCGGGCACGGGCGGAGGCGGGTACGCCGCAGACTCATTACGTACATAATGACAAATTACGCCCCTAATAGTGCCCCAGGTGGCAAGCCGATACCAGGTCAGGACATCGAGATATGACCTGAAGCGTCCCGAGAGTACACCTATCGCGGGCGCTCCGGGACCTAATGGACTATTGCGAAATAAAAATGGCTAATCGAGGGTAATTTCCATGCTAATGTCGTTTCTGGTGTGATAAGGGTCCCACGCTTGACGTGGTTGGTTGGCTGTAGCCTTGCGACGCACTCAACGGTTGAGGTCGTATGGCATCGCCTGCCTCTCTTCCAGGCATCGTGGCAATCGAACCAAGTACCTCTGGCATTCCAAACGTTCAGCTTAACCACTGAGCTAACTAGTGACCTGGCGACTCACTCGCTCTCTCGTTTTCTTTCGCGCTCGCTCTCGCTCTCGCTCTCGCACTTGCTCTCGCTCTCCCTCCCTATCGCACGTGCTCTCGCCCTCCCTCTCCCTCTCGCTCTCACTCTCTTTGTCTCTCATTCCCTCACAGATCGCATTGTCATTGAGCTATTGAGGAAACTGATTACTTCATTTTACGTGACCTAGGTGCCAATCATTCGGCTGAGCATATTTTACGGAAGTGTTCTGGTTTTAGTCTGCGATGTTTGTCAATTTCTTCATCTTAAAACATTGGCATTCGACGTGCATTGTTCCCGTTCGGACTGGATAACTTGTTCGCTGTTTGCCCTAACTGAACAAGGTGTGATCCCGAAATGTTGGGCATTGTTGATTGTTGAAATAGTTTCACAACTCTGAAAGTTCTCGGATGGAGCTACACCACCATTGATCGTATCTCTTTGTCCAACTTCGAATAACAGCTAACCTGAAGTCAATCTGGCCTCACCCCTCCGGCATTGTGAGGCGTATGCAGCTCTGTGGCACTGTGATGACTAACCGTTGTGTACGAACTGCACGGACTAATCAAACTAATGGAGTGATTAATCAGGTCACCAGTAGGCTCGCAATACGAAGCGTGCGCAACATGGGCGCAATGCTTACAAACCTTCGCTGATGACCTGTCGAGTTCGCACGTCTGGTCTGCTGGTTATTCATGTGACAGACTGTCGCATGTCGGTTGTACACGTCACATGAAGTCCACACCACACCGCGGTGACTCCTTCGTTTTCGGCGTGATACACTGCTATCGAACTTCATGTTCTGAATAGTACAGCGAATAGGTACAACACAGCATGGCAATAAAGCAACTGTCCGTCCCATGGGGAAGGTGTAAGACATTGCCTTCAATGTTCCTACAAATTGCACAGTTATTATATAGTCGCATATGCAGTATATTATACTGTATATGTGTATATGCAGTACATACGTATATAGTATACTGTATATGTGTATATACAGTACATACGTATATAGTATACTGTATATGTGTATTTGCAGTACATACGTATATAGTATACTGTACATGTATTATATTCTGCTGTATGCTATGCATATACAGTCGCAGCACTTATTACCATACAAGACAATTTTCATGAAAATCTAAGAGGTCTGAAAAAATCTGAGTGAAAATATGAGAAAGTGACGGATGGATCTGTCGTGGAATGCAGGTCATGTTTTCACATAATTTGCATCGTCCCAGGTTTACAAATACTCAACATGGTCTCTGATCAGGTCATGTAGTCATGTCATCATGTCATGAAGATAACGTTCTCATCATCGGCAAAGGTGCACACCCACCCAAAAATACAGCGGCTTTTTCGCCACCAACTCGGCCAATCATTTCCGACTGCTGGCGACTCGAGGAAGGTGTGCAAAAGTCTGTTCGATCTCGTTCCCGCAAATCAGCAACGTCTGGGTGGGGTCGGGTCGGGTCACTAGACGGCGTCCTTCCTCTCCATCCCAGATCCGCCGCTCTCAATTTCCATCCACCGACCGAAGAAAAAGAAGAACCGTAGGTTCTTTTACGACGCATTCAACCGCTAGGTCACATAGCGTCGCCAACCTCTCACACCGATTGGTCGCGGGTAGATTTGGTAAACGCCATCGGTTGTGAGATTCGAACCCACACTCTTGCGATCGCGAGCTCGACGCTTTACCAACTAAGCTGCCGCGGCCCCTACACCGGCCGAGATCCTCCACGAATAATCCGGGAGCCATTCCACCGACAATGGTATCGCTGGCGGGTCCAGGTGGCCGCCGCCTGATCAATTTACTGGGATGCCCCATTGCAAACTGATGAGCCTCGTTCGATTGCTCTTCTTGCTTCCACCGTAAAAAGATCGGCTGTGTTCGATGTGCTGGTGCGGCTGATTCGATGTAAGGAGATTGTCTGTGTTCGCTAATCGCCGCCGCGTGAAGAACCTCCGATCCAACAGGAGCCTGTCTGTCTCACAACCGATCCAGAGGAGGTGGTGAAAACGGCCGCATCTATTGTTGTTTGTTTGTTTATTGGTTGGTTCACGACGCACGTTATGCACAGTCACGGCTAATGGCGCCGCCCACACTGTTTCGCCGGTGGGCCGCGGGATTGGGAAATGTCCTGAGTGGCGCTAGAGTCGAACCCGGGACCCTTGGTACCCATAGCCCGACGCCTTAACCACTCGGCCATCCCCGCCCCACGGCCGCATCTACAACGGTAGTAAACAGAAAAGCGTCAAAGCGGCAGAATAAGTCTCCTGAACGCCAAATTTTAGTACATTCACGTTATGAAGAAGAAACGAACAAGCGTCGTTGCGAAGAGATTACGATTTGGTAGCAATTCTAGGATCAAATTTGGTGTCGAAAATGACGCGTTTCACCGGGTTGAGGCCAAATACCAAACTGTGCTGTTATGTGGACTAGCGTTACAAGCGTGGCTAATGTTCGCGCATGCTTTTAGGCCTATGCAAGCCTGCCAGCCATAAGATCCGAGCGAATGCTTTTGATGACAAAATGAGATCGAGTCACGAACGAGAAACCTGAAATTTGCCACTGATGCCTGATGGTGGTTGTTGGGTTGTATGACATGTCGACCATTCAGTCATGCAGCGTCGCCAATCCCCCACGCCGATTGGCCGCGGGAGAAGAGTGGCGACAGGTGAGACTCGAACCCACACTCTTTCGATTGTGAGACGGGCAACTCACCCCTAGACTACTCGCGCCCCCACTGATGCCTGAAGCAACACGCAAACCCACAGCATCAGTTTTGAATCAGCCACTTCATCTGAGAAACACAATGCTGTCGTGTCTTGTTGTTGTAGCCTGCTGCGCACCAGGTGGTGTTATATGGCACCAATTCAGCAGCTGAGGAAAAGCTGTCTCCCGCTTACTACACATGCGCTTCGATGCTCAGCGGTTTGACGGGCGAATAGTGGCGTTTGGCAACAACGTAACACTGAACCATTTTCCTGTCAAACGGCATTGCAACAGTCATGACCGAAATACGCGTGTGTTGCTGAATAATGCCGATCAAAGCATGATAGCATAAAGATCGTGTATTTAGTTCACGCTAGGCCGTCAAATTGCTTCCTAATGCTGATAAGTAGCGTGATGGTCCATAATAGCCACTGCACGTGGGGGGCATGTATCGTGAAATAAATCAATAAATAAATGACACCGTGTTTGTTCGCGTTTTGCTTTCTTGTGTGGTGGTTGGCGTTATCGCTGTTGTAGTTGCTGTTGTTGTTGTTGTTGTTGTTGTTGTTATTGTTGTTTGGTCTTCGGGGCGATCCGACCCGTCTTGGATCATCGTGCCCATTGTGGCTGGCTTCGGGGCGATCCGACCCGTCTTGGATCATCGCGCCCATTGTGGCTGGCTTCGGGGCGATCCGACCCGTCTTGGATCATCGCGCCCATTTCGGGCGATCCGACCCTCTTGGATCATCGCGCCCATCCTGTTCGGGCGATCACCCGTCTTGGATCATCGCGCCCATTGTGGCTGGCTTCGGGGCGATCCGACCCGTCTTGGATCATCGCGCCCATTGTGGCTGGCTTCGGGGCGATCCGACCCGTCTTGGATCATCGATCGCCCCATTGTGGCTGGCCGGGGCGATCCGCCCGGTACTTGGACCATCGCGCCCATTGTCTCTTCGGGGCGATCCGACCCGTCTTGGATCATCGCGCCCATTGTGGTTGGCGTCGCGGTAATCCTGACCGGCGAGTAGTCCTGTGTGCACCTTGGCTTTTCGTGTCTGGGGAGGGCGAACTGAGTGGGCACAACTCTCACTCCGATTATCCGCATTACAATATAAATTACTCCGCATCCTATCGAAAGTGTTGAGGCATCTTTGGCATAATGATGGCTGCAGGTCGGCTGACATGGACACCGCAACGGATTTTGCACATGAGGAGACGAAGAGGTCTGTTGGTCGATTTTTTATATTTATAATATGCAACGACATGTACGCAATGCGGAATCTCACGGTGTTCCAGGTGCCACGTGCCGCGTGTCACGTGTCACGTGCCACGTGTCACGTGCTACGTGCCACGTGTCATGTGCAACGTGCCACGTGCCGTTGCATCTTCCCATCTTCACCGCCGCCCGTGGCGTCGCCCGTGCTTCCATGTTGGCGGAGGGCACTGCTGGTGACTCACTCATGCCCATATATAGGGCACCAGAGTATTCCCCGAGCAGTGGCTTGCTCCGATTCGCGATAAGCCCGTCAGACGATGGCGAAGCACGACAGGGCGTCTCATCCAGCGACTGCAAATGTGCAAAAAAACTGTTGTCGAGTTTCCCCAAACGCAATTACGTAATTACGCTATCACGGTCCGGATTGGAATTACGTCGTTGCAATTCCTCGGGGTTCCAATGCATGATGAAATGCCTGGTGATGAAACGGCGAATTCGTTGGCCAAAACAAGCCTCATTTAAGCCCACCAGAGTCCTTTCCTATTCCCCACTGTGATGTTCTTTGAAATATCCACTCCTGTGACGAAACTTACCTACGGCAGCAATAGGAGCAGAAACCACATAATCATCCCATTAAACCAAGGCCCATTAACCATGTACTCTCCCTTGGCCTACAGTAAATCAGGCATGCCGTCTACATGAGGTAGTTATACCTGTCCTCCGATTAGGCCAGCCGGCTATAGTCCATTTCAATTTGATGACAGTTCCAGTTCCTTTATGCAGCCATTTCTGTGCGCCTCAGACCGTTAAGCGTACGCTGAACTGTCCGTTATATTTGGCCCAATTTGATTCCAATGTCACGCTAAGCCGTCAGGAATCAAATTGAGCCGGCCCGGTAGCGGTTCTGGTGAATTATTTTCCAACTGATTCAGATTTCCTCCGGACATACATCAAATCATTTGAGCCGATGCAAAGCGTTGAGGCCGTCTGGATTTTATCGACCGACACACATTCTGGTGCTAGTCCCCAACCGACAGCAGTATATTCCCTCCCTCTGATTCTCCAGTACCCAGCGTTGTGATGTGTTTGAATAAGCGTTACATGAAAGAAAGGTGGTCTGTATTATTAAGATCAAAGCGACTTATTCGCTGGTTCGGAGACTGTCAGATTGTCAGTATGTCAGTCTGTCAGTCTGTCAGTCTGTCTGCCTATCTGCCTGTCTGTCTGCCTGTCTGTCTGTTGTATGTATGTATGTATGTCTGTCTGTCTGTCTGTCCGTCTCTGTTGTCGGGCTATCTGTATATCTATCTTTCGCCCTCTCTCATGCAAATACTCATTCAATCACTCACTCACTCACTCACTCAATCACTCACTCACTCACTCACTCACTCACTCACTCACTCACTCACTCACACACTCACTCACTCAGTCACTCACTCACTCACTCACTCACTCAGTCGCTCACTCACTCACTGCTGAACCATCAATACAAAGCCCACCAGGAACAGTTTAATTACTGTGATTGAAAGGCAGCTGCAATACTCGAGCCGTCTCGCCTTATTCCATCAGGGAAGCACGGCGCATGCCAAGGCTTAGTGCCGCTGTAAAAGTTAATGAGACACGGCGTGATTCACATAAAGTGCTTAAGTTTTGATAAGCGACACAAAACCCGCTTTGAAGCAGTGCCAATCGTACCTAAGCAGGTCGGTGAGGTATCGATACGATTAACGTGCTCGCGACATGCTTGGCGCGAGACGTTTCCGGCGGTTGTGGCGACGTGGCCGGTTCCCGCCACCGGGCCCTGGCGTGCCACGCCGTGAGGAACAGCGATAAACACCCGGCACGTGCAGTCGTGAGGCGCGCATTGATCCGTGTGTGCACATCGACAGCCCAGCGTAGCCATGGTGCACAAATGCGCACCACCCGCACAGATGTGCTACAAATGCCGCGCACGGTGCCCATGTGTGTGCGTGCCCGGATAGCATCACCTTCGCATTGCGAATTGAGTGAGTGAGTGGGTAGTGAGCGAGTATTTGTATGAGAGAGGGATAAATACAGATAGATATGTAGGTATATAGATTGATAGCCCGGTAGACAGAAAGCCAGACAGACAGACACAGTGCCAGACAGGCAGACACAGTGACAGGTTAAAAAAAAAACTACTCGGCAAAGGTAATTTTCGACGGCAAAAAGTTTGACCACGTTTCGGATCTCCTGAGGAGGCTGGGCTGGCTTAGCGCGGAGAACCTGGCGAGTTATCACACCCTTCGCCTCATACACAAGGTGCGTCTCCATGGTGAGCCAGAGTTACTGGCTCACGATCTCACCACCATGGCGGAGATTCGTGACTGGACCACCCGTCAAGACCACAACTTGTATGTCCCCGGTCCCGCACCGAGATGAGGAAGAGACGCTTTAGTTCCAGAGCGCCACACATGTACAACTCACTGTCACCTGAGCTGACGCGACTTCCCGTGTCGATCTTTGGTCGCCACCTACGGGAGTATCTACTTGACGTGCCGCCCGTGCCGGACTGATAGACTGCTCGACTTGCTGTTATTTTATATATTTTTTTATAATTTAACTTGTATTCTGTGATTTTGACCCTCCTTTTTACCTTTTGTGCTGCGTTGTTTTATCTATTTGACGCGATGTCGTAATAGCCACAAGTCAATTGTGGATGACCTCAATAAAATCTGTCTGTCAGGCATAGACAGACAGATATACAGACATACAGGCAGGCAGGCGACAGGCAGACGGGCAGGCAGACAGACAGGCAGACTGACAGATTGACAGACTGATATACTGATGCACTGACATACTGACAGACTGACAGACTGACAGTCCCTGAACCAGCGAATGGGTCGCTTTGACCTCAGGTATGCAGACCACCTTTCTGTCACGTAACGCAAGTGCAAAATGTTCTGCCGCATCTGTGATAATGGCAGCATGGATTGAACACAAATACGAGCACTTAACGAGCTGCCGCACGAGTTGAAGCGACGGCCAGTTTCCCTGTTCGGTCGCAGCCTGAGGCAGCATTTGTGTGTGAGACTGGACTGACTGCTCTGATCGTACCTGCTGACATCTGATCGTACCTGCTGACTTCTGATCGTACCTGCTGACTTCTGATCGTACCTGCTGACTTCTGATCGTACCTGCTGACTTCTGATCGTACCTGCTGACTTCTGATCGTACCTGCTGACTTTCTCCGTGCCGCTGGTATGGCCTATTATTATATGTTTTCGTGTGCACCTGTGACGACCCTTATTTAATAATGACTTTTGACAAAAGGCTGCAATAGCCTTGAATCTATTGTGGATGGCCGGAATATACGTCTTTGTCAAATGCACGGCTTTTGTGTATCGGTCTTCGTCAAATGGATATCGGGGTGCGGAATACTCGCAGCGAATGTAATCGAAGCGTTGACTTGTTATTGTCGGTATGTCGCCTCAGTATTTTGCTTGGTGTTTCCATGGCTGCCGGCGCGCCACTAGCTGATGCCCGTATGGATTTTAGACCTGAATAATATCAGTGTAGCGTCGTGCGCTGAAAGTCCAGAGTGCGCGTGGGCCGCCACCTATTGACACAGTCGGGCACTAGGTGTTGTCCTGTCACCGGTAGATGGCGGCAACGTAGAGCCGACGTGCAACTGTGCCCATCAGCTGACCTGAAGCGGTGAGGAACTGTACCCGCTGGGGTGGCGCCGGCCGCACCCAGCGTTTGAGCAGTGGTGGTCTGGCGCTGACTGAGGTCGGATTGGGCTAAGCATCTATCATGCAGTTCTAGAAGACTGAGCGAGGATGCCGATGCAGGAGTAGCATCAGAGATCATGTTGGTGCGGTCGGAAGTGAACGGACACCACAGTCAGCGGTGCGGATTGAGATGTACCAGACACCGAGCTGGAATATACTAGGCCGGGCTGGAATATACGGAACCGGGCTGGAATATACCAGGCCAGGCTGACACCGTCGTGGGGGATAGCTAGGAGCGTCAATTTGTTCAAGCGTTTCCCTTTGCAAATGAGGATTGAGCACCACTTGCAAATAATATTGATGTAATAATTACAGACAAATAAATTTAAATGAGGAGCACTACTTGCAGGTGTAGAACTTCCTTTGCACGTCGGCTCATCCGTACAGGTATGCAATTGTGCTATGGGACATGCCGTTCTGTGACCACCTCTGACCTTACCACCGCACACGGTACCCACGTGTCAATGTTGGCGAGAGCGTGCTGCGGACGGTGATGTTCCACTTATTCCACCCACCACAACACCAGGCCCGACAGCGGGGGTACTCAGATGTCTGCGGTAGGTATGCAGGTGACATTTCACTTATTCAAGGCCATATGCAGAAGGTATGCAGGTGACATTCAACTTATTCAAGGCCATATGCGGAAGGTATGCAGGTGGCATTCAACCTATCGAAGGCCATCCGCAGTAGATATGCAGGTGACATTCAACTTATTAAAGGCCATCTGCAGTAGATATGTAGGTGACTTTCCACATATTCCGGGCCGTCAGCAGTAGGTATTGCAGGTGACATTCCACACATTCCAGGCACACCAGAACCGAGGCCGATGTCGGGGTACTCAGACGTCCGCAATACTCAGATGTTTAATGATGTCGCAGGCACCACCGGGGCAGGCCTCATCGGTTGTTTGTCCTTGCTTACCTTGCCGGATAAAAAAAAAATATGGGCAACCTGTTCTTGTGCATGGACGTATGTTTACAGGGTGTTTAGTGTGCTACGCACATATACGAGTTATGTCCCACACAACCACACGTGTACGTAAAGTGTGAGCTGTATGAGCAGGCGGCGCGAACGGTCGGGTAGGATATTACTGGAACATTAAAGGGACTGCTCCAGCTTCAGGTCGAATTTGAGCTGAACACGCGGAACTATAGGTCGAATTGCGCTCCTTCGAACGGGATGCTTGTTTTTTCGCCAACTCTTTTCCCACTACCTCACAAATTGTTTAACATTGCTCAGCACCCCGGATGTCAGCAAGATTCTGATCGCATTACCCCAGTTCAATGTCTCAGTGCTGGTGTCGTTAGTGTCGGCTATGGGGCGTGATAGAGACAGATTTGCCACAAAATGTGGTGGTGCGGAGGAGGGGTTCGGTCTGTGCTCGGGCTTGAGCTTTGTTGATGACGGTTCTGATGGCTGGGGCTTCAATTTCCGGATGGTGGCCGACATGACACAGCCATCCAGACAGCCGGACGCGTCCTCAGTGCTCCTCATCGGCATTCCATGCGCGGGCACATCACAGCGAGCAGTTGTGACGCCGCGTCTACTTCGCCGTCAACGCGGCAGTTTCTCCCGGCGTATGGCGCTCCCGAAGGCTGACGGCGCGCCATGCATCACTCGAGACAGACCGATTCGTACGCCGGTCAGCGCTGAATACTGATGACCGCCCGAGGCGGCCGGGCACGCGCCAGCGGTCTCCGCGGACTGGAGGATCCCACTGTTTAGTTGCCACGTGCCCGGCTTGTTTTCCGACACTTCTGGCGATGATGTGTTTATTCTGGTTGCGTCTGGAAATGACTTCCCTGGAGGTTTCGTGTGGTAAGCGCCTTTGCGCAAGGCGGGTCGCCTTCAACTACGAACTTTGTTGAGCGGCAGTGGAGCAGTGTACTTGACCTACACGTATGGGGAAGCTTCCTCCGCTCGGTGGGACACCTGAAGCAAAAGATGTCTCGAAGTGGTGGGGGAGGAACACTCTAATTCCAATCGCGAGCGCCTTTCGGGGGACTAGGAGGTCGTCCAACTTGGATCCGTCCCTGGGCAGGGGTGTTGTTTTATGTACTTTTGGGGGGACAAGGGTCCCCAAAAGTATATAAAATTGTTTGCGTTTGCGGGGACCGACCGGGGACCGACGGGAGACCGTTGATGACAGTCTCGACAGGCTACTGGAGCAGCCCGTATCGCGGAGCAGCGATAGAGCCGAAAAACAAACCATAATTATGTTCGGGAGTTTGTGGTTATGTTCTAAAGAGAGCACCAATAAGGCAGGAATTCGATGAGAAAATGTTGCAGTCTTCCAATATGCCTCAAGTGTGCCAATATCCCAATATCTCGCAACAAGTCATGTCTGGGTGCAGGGGTGTCGATCTTTGAAAAACATGGGGGGGGGGCGAAATGAACTGGACTCACTCCCAACCAAACACCTATCGGATTTCGCCCACTATATTCTCCGATCTCAATAATTATCAATAATCTTTGACGATGTGTACGTTTATGTTTAGTCAGCATCCTCGCCGACGAGAAAAATCGTCCAGTAACAGGTAAAGTCATATGACCAAAATAGCAGTGCACCGTGCATGTCAACATGAGAACTGTAAGTCGGAGCATGCGACTAGTGTCATACAGTGTACTCGGGTCCATTGTCGTTGTCAACGTCATCCTCATCATCATTGTCGACGTCATCGTCATCGTCGACGTCACCGTCACCTCCCCTCATTCCAAACACCAACAAACATACAACCGCTTAAATAAACTATTTCTGCACCCATATGCAGGCTAAAACACACCGGCCTTGATGGAGCATCGGAGCACAGCCGGCCTGAGCTGTGATGACGATGGGTGAAGGTATTTCCTTTGTGCATAGCATTAGGGAGGGACGAAGCCAACGTTTTGGTGGGATGAGTTCAGGGTCGAGAAGTCCACTATCTAAACCTAATCTGTTTCTTTACAGTACAAAATGTGCTGGTGAACATCAACAAAGTTGTCTATGTAGCATGGTGTTTTTCTTTTTCTCTTTCTTTAGCTTTCTCATCACCATAAAAACAGCATAGGTAATTGGGGGGCCCAAATCAACATTGAGGGGCCAAGATCAACATTGGTGGGGCCATGGCCCCCACAAAAGGATACAAATCGACACCCCTGTCTGGGTGGAAAAGAAGCATAGTAAATTTTATTTCCAGTGGTATTTTGATCCGCCGCCCCCCGGAAATGTTGTACTATTTACATTGCATTCCATATGTGTTTAACTATTCCCCGTGCATTGAGACTGCCAACCGGCCCCAGGCCTTCCGTTCCAGCGGCAGTCGGAGACGTAGCCGGGGGGCCGCGGCAGCTCAGTCGGTAGAAAGCCGGACCGTCGAGCACACGATCGTTGGTTCGAATCCTGCGACCGGCTGGAGCCGATTCCGCATTTTCGTTTATTTTGTTTATTGGTTGGTTCACGACACACTTTATGCACATTCACGGCTGATGGCGCCGCCCACACTGTTCCGCCGGTGGGCCGCGGGATTGGGAAATGTCCTGAGTGGCGCTAGGAGCCGATTCCACCCGCGACCAGCCGGCGTGGGAGGTTGGCGACGCCGCATGACCCAGCAGTGCGACACGCCCCCCCCCCCGACCCTGGAAGCCCAAGGAGGGCGATCGCTCCTCCCGATCCCCTTGACTACATCCCTGGCGACCGAAGTCTTGATTCTCACCTTCGCACCTCCCGCGACCAATCGGTGGGGAGTTGCACGCACATACTCAACGGTCGATGTTAAAAAATAACCAACCAACCCGAAGTCTTGATTGGCAACGACTTTCGGCGGTATATGTCAGCAGCCCCAACCGCATGTTTGCCGTACGTGCTGCGATGCACCGTCGGCGAGAAATATGCGAGTCACTACTTCTCGTGGGATTCCCAGCGGATGAAGTGACCTTGAAGTCACGCAAATTGGCGGTGATGGTAGCAGCTCGTGTTCATGACGTCGCCACTCACTGGGCGAAAAGCCGTGTCGGAACGAAGTGTCAAGTTTCGGCAGCCGGTTAATGTGCAGCTCAACTCCTGAGCCTGGTAGAATTGCCTGCAAATGTCGGTCAGAACGCATTGTGGGGGGCGTGGCGATTGCACTCGCGCTTCAGATGATGGCTGGCGCCTAACTATGTTTGCTCTTGGACTATTAACGCCACTCGTACATTATTAAGCCCCCCATCTGGCTGGGAATCTCCTTTTCCCCCATGCCCCTTGTTCTTCGTATGCCGTAAATCCCGTCCCATCTCCCGTAAACTTGTGCCGTGTGTCGTAAATCCGCTCCCGAAGAAAGCTAGTTTCGTCCCTGCCCTTTACTGTCTCCACGTGGTTAATTATCGGTGGTGTTTCCAATATTACTTTCTTAACCGGTCTCCATTCCACCACCACGGTTACACCTCCGCATGTTTTTGCATGCGGATTAGTTTCGCAGTTCAGAGTGAAAGTGACATTTGTGTCACTCGCGCCCAGACTCACGTCGAGCCCCATTCTCAATTGTTTTAGCCTGCCCATGCATAATTCAAATGTTTTCAACAAATTCGTGATGACAACCATCAGGCAGCTCGGGTCAACGATGGCCGATCCCGTCCGGCGGCTCGCCCAGAGTAACATCATATCAGATATACACATAGGCGCACCGGAGATGGGCAGCCTCCCCCCCATGAGACCAAAGTCCCTTTTGGCCAAAAGTGCACTTTTGACCGAAAAGTGCACCTTTGGCCGGAATGTCCCAAATTTAGCCCAAAAATCACCTGCCTTATGTGCCCCGCCTGTGCCAAATGTGCCCTTTTGGCCAAACAAATTTTCACGCCCCCCCCCCGGTCAACAAACCTTCCAGTGTGACCCGGGCCCCAAAGTGCCCTTTTGGAGCCGGTCAAGTGCCCTTTTGCAGCCGGCCAAGTGCCCTTTGCGGTCCGGGCCCCCCATGGAAAAAATCCTGGGTGCGCGCCTGGATATACATATACAGCGGAATAACAACAAACCAGGCCTATTGCAAGCCAAATAGCAGAGCTGGTAGCTGTCGACAACGCGAACAACCGCATCCACCCGTCCCAGCCGGTGTACTCCGGGTGGAGATGGACATCACCAATCATAGTTGGCTTTCAAAGCCGGCCGCTGCTCGTTGGCATTGCCCCGGTGCGCGGCCGTGGTCGTTGCGGCCATCTGGCGGTGGTCGTTACAGTCATCTCCGGGCTGTGTAACCACCGGCTGGGTCAATCAACGGGCCAATCAACATCGACCGTCGCAGGCCACGCGGAGATCTTCCAAAACGGGAGAAACACACGGAGACGGTTGAAAGTTGGACGAAAATCGCGACAGAGCGCTCGCTCTAACGCCGTGGTGAGAAGCCTTGTTGGGAATGCCGGCAGAGGTTGGACTTGGGAGATGGGGCCATGGATGGCGTTTGGATGCAGGAGTGGAGTCCTGCGACTGCATAGCTAAAACAACATATATATATATATATATATTTTTTTTTATTATGTGTGTGTGTGTGTGTGTGTGTGTGTGTGTGTGTGTGTGTGTGTGTGTGTGTGTGTGTGTGTGTGTGTAAAGCGACCGATCAGTGCGAAAGCGGGTCAGACTCAGAACCAGACCGCCACTGATATAATTTATCCCGCAAAATCAATCGAAAGATAGCTATATCATCATTCAAGTCTTGGAATAGTAACGCGAAAATGATGCATTATGTACTTCTTTATGCGGTAATTTTATTGCCATGCTCTTGAAAGGCTTTGTTGCACCTCCACGAAATGCATTGCAAATATGTGTTGCTTTGGTTATGCCGCGTTACAAGATTTTGGTGTGCGTACAACTAGGCAAACATGACTCAGACTCTCTGGCATTATCGCCCTGTCAGATAATCATGCATAGATTGCCGCTTCATCTTCAGGCCATATGTAGGGAACTATTGGCTTCCATAGAACCTCCGTTGACATCATTCTTCTAGTGGAAACCACCGCCTACGCGACGGGGACCTTAGCCGAACAGCCTTGCAAGTTCGTGTACACCACAAACAGCGCAGCATCGATCAGAGGTGCCCATTCGAGGAAGGCAACTGGGCGCTCCGTGAAGCGTGTGCACAGACCAACGACCATGTTTGATGTCAAGTTTCGGAAGTAATGCGCGCCCAGATCAATCCCAATTTCTATGCCGCGCAAACGACACCGCGACCGAGCGCGCCGAACTTGCCGCAGGACTGAACGGGCAAACACGCCGGTCCACCGATATCGGAAGCAATCAACACGTTCTACCAAGTTCCACTCGACGCATCTGTGTCCAACGCCTGGCGCACCGCCAACTGCGGGGATGCCGGAAAACGCAATCTTCGCTCGCGGTAGTATTTCACAATGCGTGATTGTCGACATGGAAGCGACAATACACCGGCAGCGGTTCAATTTCCTCCCGAGCCGCATCCAATGTAGCCGGCAGGTTGAGAAGCACCTACGACGCTGGTGCGTGTTCGGGTGAGAGCGCTGCCCGGCAAAGGTCAGTTCGGCACTCCTGGCCATCTTCCCGCTCCATTAGCTGGATAGATGGATACGTGTGTTTTCCACCGCGTAAAGATTCAACCCATCAGTCTAAGTAATAGCTTGAGCGTTATTGACCTGCTCCGTGAGTGCGCTTGCCGCCTCCCCCCCCCCTCCCGCCTCCCCACACACACACTCATAAAATTATTGACATGCAGCTCTTGCGGTGTTCAACCTTCAGCAAGTTGGAATTAATTTATATGTGTGCATGCTAAAGACAAGCACATGTGCCATGTAATGACGAACAAACTTATAACGACCTATATATAACATATAAACTTATTACAAACCTATAACGGATATGTGACGATCCGACACAAGAAGCAGAGCAAAGAGTGCCACAATCTGCATGAAGTAGATCCACGTCCGTTTTGTATTACTGTACGGCATGGTATACGCATTTGCTGTCAGTCTCTGTCATTGCCTCATTTCCGTCGCATGTCTGTGCTTGCATATCCTATCAGCGCATACTTTGCTCGATATGCACGTATCGGTGGCCCAGGGACAGCTGGTAGATTATAAAAGTAACGAAGGTCTCGCTGTCAAGGTTGGGCAAAATCACCGGCCTGTAATTTCACCATATTCATGGTTCGACATGCAAACCTTATAGCATTGCGAGGGGTGAGGATCATCTAAACCGAGGCGCGAGTACACCACGAACGGGTGCACGGTGCTCTGCGCTGTGTCCCAGTGAAAACCTTGGGCGGCATCCTGTACCACGAAGGAGAAGTTCTCGGCAAAGTCTCCTTGGGCAATAACTTCGCCATCTTTAACGGTCTCCTTCAGATGCTTGAAGTGCGTTGACTAAGCCTTCACCTCGAAGTGATGACTTCACTATGCTTCACTATGTCAGCTTCACTATGGCGGAGCTCAGTTTCTCGACGCACTCGCCCTGGCTTGCGACGATTTCTTGGAGCGTATAGCGGTCAGTGCTGTCCCACCGCTTGTAGTGGACCTCCTCCTCACTGTCAACGTCGTCATTGCCTCGCTCTTCGACTAGTATGTTCAACATGTTCATCACACCTTCCTCGCCGGGATACTCATCACACTCACCCATCATGCAGTCACGATTTTCTGAATCACACACAGCAGTGTCGATGAGGTCATCGCAGGAGACACCAGATATGTTCATAGCACCCAGGAGAAGTGCAGGGTTTTCATGGTACGTACACATACATACTGTGTGCGTACCACTCGCGCCCGCCAGCACAGTGTTTTGGACGGAGTGCAGCGAAGGACGAAACCCCGATGTCAGGGTTTTTCTCGTCGGATTGGCACAAAGTGGTAGATTTCCCGGAGGTTTCCAAGGATGAGCCTCTTCTGTACCTTCTCATCTTTCCATCATTCGTACCCCGAGTCGTGATGCAGTCCTTCTTCCCGGGACACATCCGGCTTACCTCATCTTTGACTTTGACCTCAATACCGTCGCGTCGCGCAGTACAAGTCGTCGTGCCATGCCCCATGACATGAAATAATACTCAGTTGTTCTTGTTTCTGTGCGGCGTAGGGGTAACCACCATTAATAGCGACAACCTTATATCATTGGAAGATTCATCCAACAGCACCATAGACCTTACACCGGCATACTACAACACAATCTTGCCATGGACAGCCAATTGAGCAAGCCATGGACAAAGATGACAACATAGGTATGCCCTGGCCCCGTTGGATCAAATCGGTAACCAGGCCAGTTCACGTGACTCAACTTGACTTATCAGGGTCATGTCATGTATCACTGTAACCGTCTCGACGTGACGAACAATTGTGTTGAGTTCAGCTCGTTTGCTGAATTAGGGGCAGAGGTATAGCCATAAAAGTGTCCGTGATCTCAGATGACCTTGAACGCTCAATGTCATGTGATCTTGTGACCTGATGTCAGTGTAGCAGAAACCAACTGACAGGTTTCGTCATCAGGGGCCACTCTGGACCATTTCGACACCGTATGCCAACTAGATGCGAAGTTATCGGCGGACAGGGGTCCCAAACAGCGTGCTGTGTCAACATTGCGAGCCCCAAAAGTGCTTTTTGGAGGTCGAACCCCACGTTTTTTATTGATATATATGAAAAGGTATGAATGGGGCTCAAATTCTCATCACACGGAAGTTTCAATTTCAGCATCCAATAGGTGAAGGTCACGATGCAAAAACTAGGTCACGGAGTCACGTGACCTAATAAATTGAAAATCGAAAATTCGAGATAGACAACTTGTTCCTTGATTCATCTCAATTCAACAAAAAAAATCAATGAAATAGCTCTCTTAGCCTTGGAGTTATGGTCGTCATACTTAGGCCTTCCCATTGGCTTTTGGAAATTTGCCAAGACTGTATCTTAGGAAATATTTTTGGGAATTTTTTTATCATCATGAATTAATTGCTGGCCCTTGAAAGCCCCGGTTCACAACTTTTCAAGAAAATCAAAAATGGTTGGACGGCAAATTGGAAAATTTTCGGTTGAGTTACTGTGGAATTTCTATATAGTAACAAAGAATTCAGTCCGGGGCATAGTTTCCCTCCTCATTGTGGCGATAATGACACGGAATTTACCGTAACGCTAGGGTACCAACAACAATCATGCGAGTTCAACCATTTCAAACGATTGAACCAAATGTTCCACTTGGTTGATGGAAGTACAATGGAGTAAATCAACTACCCTTAATCACGTGTAAAGAGCCAGGCTAATCCCCCTTGAAAGGATTTTCACCCGTTTTTAACATTCAAACACGCATGAAGACGTAGGTGGTAAGTAAATAGTGTGGTAGTGCATTATCGGCGGTGTGGTGGATTCTAATGTCATATCTAATATGCAGTGCGTTATGTTGTGCTCGATCTGATGAGTATTGTAGCTATTGTAGCTGGTAGGCGTTGAATACATAAAGTAAGAAATATGGAGTGGCCACAACGAATGCTAAAGTTGACAAATTCAGAATGCATTGAGGGAGTTGGACCTTCGAAGCGATGTTGCAGCGCGCTTATCCTAAGAACTCGATCAATCTTCGGATGGGCTCCAAATAAGACACAGGAAACCCCTCCTTGGGCAGGCGGGGTTTCCTGTGCTTGGCCTTTTCCGAGCGAAATGAAATCTCACGGCGAGGGAAATTACTCCTGGTCCAGAATACCCACCACCGGCTCCGACAAGCGCATGCGAGCCAGCAATCCCCCGGAGTTGTACATACCTCAGTGTCAGTCCACCAGGGAGGCAAGCAAGAGGTCACTCTCGTGTCCGGCAAAGTGCTCTTCTCAATATTGCACCGTGATTACACCCCTGGTGATGATGGCGGGCGGTATCCTAATGCTCACTTGTGCTTCCAACCGGATGTACTCAGTTGTGACCAAAAGAATGTGTGCTCTACCTGCCATCTGGAAAATGAAAAATATACGCCAGGATGGATGGAGGAAGGCCAACTACATGAATCAAAGTCACAGTAACTTGGTGTGAGGCCAAGTTGAGCCATGTTGAGATGCTGAGGTGAAGTGCACTTGTGAAAATAAAGCGTTAGTTAAATGGAAGATATTTCAGTTTCGACACCAATTGTGGCAGGCAACACATCTTGGACCACACCCACTACTTAAGTTGATATAGGTATCAATTAAAATTGTATTTAAGCCGTCCTTGCGCCAATTTGCATAAATAGCCAGATAAGTGTTCTCTTCCATTTAATTTCAAAACAATAAGGAATGTGAACAAGTTTGACTTTCAAGTAGTAATGAGAGAGACACAACAAGCAACTGTCTCCTGATTCTGATCCCCAGCAACCAGTAAAATGTGCTTGTGTTGTTACTTCTGAGCTAGGGGCATCTGCTGGTATCTTACCACACTGAGCAGCTGCAGTACCACAGTATGGCCACCACCCTGAGTAGGCTGTAGGACCGCGATATCGTCACCACCCTGAGCAGCTGCAGGACCGTGGCATGGTCACCACCCTGAGCAGCTGCAGGACCGTGGCATGGTCACCACCCTGAGCAGCTGCAGGACCGCGGCATGGTCACCACCCTGAGCAGCTGCAGGACCACAGCATGGTCACCACCCTCAGCAGCTGCAGGACCGCGGCATGGTCACCACCCTCAGCAGCTGCAGGACCACAGCATGGTCACCACCCTCAGCAGCTGCAGGATCGCGGCATGGTCACCACCCTGAGCAGCTGCAGGACCACAGCATGGTCACCACCCTCAGCAGCTGCAGGACCGCGGCATGGTCACCACCCTCAGCAGCTGCAGGACCGCGGCATGGTCACCACCCTGAGCAGCTGCAGGACCACAGCATGGTCACCACCCTGAGCAGCTGCAGGACCACAGCATGGTCACCACCCTCAGCAGCTGCAGGACCGCGGCATGGTCACCACCCTGAGCAGCTGCAGGACCGCGGCATGGTCACCACCCTGAGCAGCTGCAGGACCGCGGCATGGTCACCACCCTGAGCAGCTGCAGGACCGCGGCATGGTCACCACCCTGAGCAGCTGCAGGACCACAGCATGGTCACCACCCTGAGCAGCTGCAGGACCGCGGCATGGTCACCACCCTGAGCAGATGCGAACAGCATGGTCACCACCCTGAGCAGCTGCAGGACCGCGACATGGTCACCACCCTCAGAGCAGCTGCAGGACCGCAATGCGGTCGCCACCCACCTTCAGCTGCGTGCCGAGTCATCTCCACTCCGCTGCGCTCAGCCCCGCTTCCGCCTCCGCGCCCCGCTCGATCGTCGACCACCACACCGTCACCGTCTCGGCCGTCTCGTCCGCACGCCCGCGCCTTCGGCAACCAACTGACGCGTCCAGGTACCGCACCGCCCCCCTCACCGAGCCCCCCAAAGGTGCGTCGTGGGCGTCGGCGCACGCCGACGGCGGGCCGTCGGTTGGACGCCCGCGGCTGTCGACGTGCACACCGCCGCTGTCGACTGGATACACCGGGACTGTCGACTGGATACACCGTCACTGTCGACTGGATACACCGCCACTGTCGACTGGATACACCGCCACTGTCGACTGGATACACCGCCGCTGTCGACTGGATACACCGCCACTGTCGACTGGATACACCGTGACTGTCGACTGGATACACCGCCACTGTCGACTGGATACACCGCCACTGTCGACTGGATACACCGCCACTGTCGACTGGATACACCGCCACTGTCGACTGGATACACCGCCACTGTCGACTGGATACACCGCCTCTGTCGACTGGATACACCGCCACTGTCGACTGGATACACCGCCACTGTCGACTGGATACACCGACCACTGGATACACCGCCACTGTCGACTGGATACACCGCCACTGTCGACTGGATACACCGCCACTGTCGACTGGATACACCGCCACTGTCGACTGGATACACCGCCACTGTCGACTGGATACACCGCCACTGTCGACTGGATACACCGCCACTGTCGACTGGATACACCGCCACTGTCGACTGGATACACCGCCACTGTCGACTGGATACACCGCCACTGTCGACTGGATACACCGCCACTGTCGACTGGATACCTCTCCACTGGATACACCGCCACTGTCGACTGGATACACCGCCACTGTCGACTGGATACACCGCCACTGTCGACTGGATAACCCTGTCGACTGGATACACCGCCACTGTCGACTGGATACACCGCCACTGTCGACTGGATACACCGCCACTGTCGACTGGATACACCGCCACTGTCGACTGGATACACCGCCACTGTCGACTGGATACACCGCCACTGTCGACTGGATACACCGCCACTGTCGACTGGATACCTGACTGTCGACTGGATACTGCCCTGTCGACTGGATACACCGTTCGACTGGATACACCGCCACTGTCGACTGGATACACCGTGACTGTCGACTGGATACACCGCCTGATACACCGTGACTGTCGACTGGATATACCGCCGCTGTCGACTGGATACACCGTGACTGTCGACTGGATACCGCACTGTCGACTGGATACACCGCCACTGTCGACTGGATACACCGCCACTGTCGACTGACTGTCGACTGGATACACCGTCGACTGGAACACCGCCACTGTCGACTGGATACACCGCCACTGTCGACTGGATACACCGCCACTGTCGACTGGATACACCGCCACTGTCGACTGGATACACCGTGACTGTCGACTGGATACACCGCCACTGTCGACTGGATACACCGCCACTGTCGACTGGATACACCGTGACTGTCGACTGGATACACCGCCACTGTCGACTGGATACACCGTGACTGTCGACTGGATACACCGCCACTGTCGACTGGATACACCGCCACTGTCGACTGGATACACCGCCACTGTCGACTGGATACACCGCCACTGTCGACTGGATACACCGCCACTGTCGACTGGATACACCGCCACTGTCGACTGGATACACCGTGACTGTCGACTGGATATACCGCCACTGTCGACTGGATACACCGCTATTGTCGACTGAATACACCGCCACTGTCGACTGATACCGCCCTGTCGACTGGATACACCGCCACTGTCGACTGGATACACCGCCTGACTGTCGACTGGATACACCGCCACTGTCGACTGGATACACCGCCACTGTCGACTGGATACACCGCCACTGTCGACTGGATACACCGCCACTGTCGACTGGATACACCGCCACTGTCGACTGGATACACGTCGACGGATACACCGCCACTGTCGACTGGATACACCGCCACTGTCGACTGGATACGCGACTGCGACTGGATACACCGCCCTGTCACTGATACCCGACTGGATACACCGCCACTGTCGACTGGATACACCGCCACTGTCGACTGGATACACCGCCACTGTCGACTGGATACACCGCCACTGTCGACTGGATACACCGCCACTGTCGACTGGATACACCGCCACTGTCGACTGGATACACCGTCACTGTCGACTGGATACACCGCCACTGTCGACTGGATACACCGCCGCTGTCGACTGGATACACCGCCACTGTCGACTGGATACACCGCCACTGTCGACTGGATACACCGCCACTGTCGACTGGATACACCGCGCACTGTCGACTGGATACACCGCCACTGTCGACTGGATACACCGCCACTGTCGACTGGATACACCGCCACTGCCTGGATACACCGCTGTCGACTGGATACACCGCCACTGTCGACTGGATACACCGCCACTGTCGACTGGATACACCGCCACTGTCGACTGGATACACCGCCACTGTCGACTGGATACACCGCCACTGTCGACTGGATACACCGCCACTGTCGACTGGATACACCGCCACTGTCGACTGGATACACCGCCACTGTCGACTGGATACACCGCCACTGTCGACTGGATACACCGCCACTGTCGACTGGATACACCGCCACTGTCGACTGGATACACCGCCACTGTCGACTGGATACACCGCCACTGTCGACTGGATACACCGCCACTGTCGACTGGATACACCGCCACTGTCGACTGGATACACCGCCACTGTCGACTGGATACACCGCCACTGTCGACTGGATACACCGCCACTGTCGACTGGATACACCGCCACTGTCGACTGGATACACCGCCACTGTCGACTGGATACACCGCCACTGTCGACTGGATACACCGCCACTGTCGACTGGATACACCGCCACTGTCGACACTGGATACACCGCCACTGTCGACTGGATACACCGCCACTGTCGACTGGATACACCGTGACTGTCGACTGGATACACCGTGACTGTCGACTGGATACACCGTGACTGTCGACTGGATACACCGCCACTGTCGACTGGATACACCGCCACTGTCGACTGGATACACCGCCACTGTCGACTGGATACACCGCCACTGTCGACTGGATACACCGCCACTGACCTGTCGACTGGATACACCGCCACTGTCGACTGGATACACCGCCACTGTCGACTGGATACACCGCCACTGTCGACTGGATACACCGCCACTGTCGACTGGATACACCGCCACTGTCGACTGGATACACCGCCACTGTCGACTGGATACACCCCGACTGGATCGACTGTCGATGACACCGCCACTGTCGACTGGATACACCGCCACTGTCGACTGGATACACCGCCACTGTCGACTGGAGACATACACCGCCACTGTCGACTGGATACACCGCCACTGTCGACTGGATACACCGCCACTGCCTACTGGATACACCACCACTGTCGACTGGATACACCGCCACTGTCGACTGGATACACCGTCACTGTCGACTGGATACACCGCCACTGTCGACTGGATACACCGCCACTGTCGACACTGGATACACCGCTATTGTCGACTAGATTTGGAAGCGGGGCACAGTCTTCCATCCATTTTGGTCCCAGTGCCTCACAGGATAGATCTAGAGGACTTCAGATGGGAAAAATGAAAGCGTTTCCCTGTATTGGTGAGGTCATGATTCCACCACCAGCCGTATAGAGACTGAAATGTTTTGAATTATTGATTCGGCACGCAAAGTTACCGCACATGATGCCAATTGAAGAGTGTCGAAATTCCATTCTTGACGGGAATAAACATTGAACATCTTGTCACATGGTGTGGACATAAGTGGCTTTCCTTGCATATGTTTCGTATATACAGTCAATTCCTTGCAAGCTCTGTTTCAGATACGCTTTGCAATATCCTTCATGTCAGGGGTTTGGTACATTTGCAGACCTGAAGTGTTGCATTGATTTTTCTATTGCTTATTCCTTCGACAAATCAAGGTATAGGTTAAGGTTAAAACAACATCCAGTATCAATTTTTGTATTTAAATATTCGCCATATATTTGATATATTTAGGATTTCCAAGTGCTGAATCTCGGGCTGACAACTATTTTATACGGACATCAATATGTCCTTAATTATGGCCTCCTGTATACAATAAAGGACAATCCGCGTATGGTGATTCTGACATGACAGCAAGGCCAGATTGCCCGATTATAGTTACCTAGTCGTACGCACCCTAACTTCGCGTAACGCGATGTAACCAAGGCAACACACATTATTTCAGTGCATTTCGTGCAGGCGCAACAAAACCTTTCATCAAAATGTATGCCAATTGGAATACCCAATCAAGAAATGCATGACATACCTCATTTCCGGATTAGCATTCCACGATTTGATTTATTTCATAGCTGCCATTGGACTGACTCCACGAAATATATTATGTCAATCGAGGTCTGTTTCTGAATCACACCAGTTTTAGCACGGATCCGCCGGCTGGAAATATTGGCGTAGGTGTGTAGTCGTAGGACTGCACTCTGCCTGCATCCAAACATTATCCATAACTCACTCTCTTATATCGAACTCCCGCAGGCATTCTCATGGATGCTTCTCACCATGGCGAGAGAGAGAGCGCTCTGGCGCGATTTACGTCCAACTTTCAGCCGTCTCCGTGTGTTTCTCCCGTTCTGAACGGTCTCGGTGTGGCCTGCGCCGGTCGATGTTGATTGACCCGTTGATTGACCCAGCCGGTGGTTACACAGCCCGGGGATGACTGTAACGACCACCGCCAGATGACCGCAACGACCGCAGCCATACACCGGAGCAATGCCAGCGAGCAGAGGCCGGCTTTGAAAGCCAACTATGACTGGTGGCCTCCATCTCCACCCAGGGTACGCCGGCTGGTATGGACAGATAGGGTTGTTCACATTGCCAACAGCTGCCAGCTGCTATTCAGCTCGCAATAGGTCCGGTCGCCGGTGTCGCTACTCTGGGCGAGCCGCCCGATAACATGGGCCATCGTAGACCCGAGCTGCCTGATGGCTGTGTGTTCACGAATTTGTTCGGTCACCGGTGTTGCTACTCTAGGCGAACCGCCCGATAACATGGGCCATCTTAGACCCGAGCTGCCTGACGGCTGTGTGTTCACGAATTTGTTCGGCCGGTTTTTGAGCCGCCCGATAACATGGGCCATCTTAGACCCGAGCTGCCTGACGGCTGTGTGTTCACGAATTTGTTCAACACATTTGGATCATACATGGACAAGCTAAGCAGTTGAAGGTGCGATTGAACGGCAGTCCAGGTGAGAGCGCGAGTGACGCAAATGTCACTTTCATTAAACTGCGGAACCAATCCGCATGTAAAATGTGCGGAGGTGTGAGCGTGGCGGAGGAATGAAAACCTGCCGGAAAAAAATGCGATGTTTGAAACGTGATCGCGAATTAATTGCGTGGAGGCGGCAAATGACAGGAACGAAGCTAGATTGGTTTCCGATCCGATTTCGGATACACTAGAATCACCGGATTTGGGACGGGATTTACGGGAGAAGAGCAAGGGACGTGGCAAGGATCGAGAAGACAAACAGCCAGATGGGGTGTATCAATGCACGCGGGAGGTAAATATCCTATGAGCAAACAGAGTTTGGCGCCAACCGTCATCTCCAGCGAGAGCACGGTTGAGACACGTCTTCCCGCGATGCGGTCTGATCGACGTCTGCAGGCAATTCCGCCAGGCCAAGACTTTCAGCCGCATACGAGCCGACGATCGTGCCTTGACATGTCGTTCTGGCTCGTCATTTGGCTCGGAGAGAGTGACCGTACCCTGAATACGCGCGGCCACCATCGCCGCTGATCTCGTCATTTGGCTCGGAGAGAGTGACCGTACCCTGAATACGCGCGGCCACCATCGCCGCTGATCTCGTCATTTGGCTCGGAGAGAGTGACCGTACCCTGAATACGCGCCGCCACCATCGCCGCTGATCTCGTCATTTGGCTCGGAGAGAGTGACCGTACCCTGAATACGCGCGGCCACCATCGCCGCTGATCTCGTCATTTGGCTCGGAGAGAGTGACCGTACCCTGAATACGCGCGGCCACCATCGCCGCTGATTTTTTTTTTTGGCTGGGAGAGTGACCGTACCCTGAATACGATCGTCTCTCATTTGGCTCGGAGAGAGTGACCGTACCCTGAATACGCGCGGCCACCATCGCCGCTGATCTCCATTCTAGAGTGACTCTAATACGCACCATCGCGCTCACTTATTTACTGGGGAGGAGAGACCCCCTTTAAAAAACCCCCCCCCAACCTATCTAAATAATTTAAGTCACACTTCATCCGCCGGGAATCCTGCGATCAGTGGACCTAAAGCTTTCCCATCGACGGGGCGTCACAGGATATACGTCGAGCATATGGTTGGCGCTGGTGCTTTCTGCCGCCGATCTTCGTAGTCAGTCAAGACCGCGGCCACTGGAGACGTAGTCAAGGGTAGTCAAGAGGGCGGGAGGGCGGTCACCCCTTCCTTGGGTCCCCACGGGCCCCTGGCAACGCTCATACGTAGTCATCTAAGGGATGGCCGTGGCGAAGGTAAAAAGGCCAACATTTTTGTGCCGTCGCTGACGCTGTTGTTTGGCCACTTAGAACGTCTACGAGCCCCTTCCGTCTCACCTATCGCTACTCTTCGCCCGCGACCAATCGACGTGAGAGATTGGCGACGCTACATGACTCAACGGTCGATGTGTCGCAAAACCAATAACCCACCAACCAACCTACGAGCCCCTTCCAACGCCTAGAGTCCTTTCCAACGCCTACGGCCAATATGAACGTCTACGAGCCTCTGTGAACGTGCACGGGCCTTTATGAATGACTACCGGCCTTATAAACGTCTGTTGACCCTTGCGAACGTCTATAGACCTTTACGAATGTTCGCGCGCACCTATGGATTTCTACGGGCCCATGCCGCGGGGAAGGTGTACAACGTTATCGAAGACCATGCACACTTTTCACCATGCCATGGGGAAGGCTGGATGGCGTCATTCGTGACCGACATGCACACTTTTTCACAATGCCCAGTGCACGTGGCCACTATTTCGTACGATATTCTACATCCAAGTTGGCAACCTAACTGCGGCAATTCGCCGAAATACGGTTTTTCACCGCTGGCTAAGGCATACCCAAATTCATGCAAACTTCTTGTTTACCAACCCCGTCTTTCAAATTACAACGCAAGATAATAAACAAGCATAATATTACCAAAGAGTCAAATGGAACGCTTTTCTGATGGAACTGTGGAGATGCAACTCAGCATGGAGTGGGTGAGGGAACATTTCGCATTCTTAGATGGAATTGCCAACAGCATTATCCCATGACGAACGAAGTCTTCGTGACAAAACTAACTCAGCATTACCCCGATGCCGGCAAGTTAGTCAGCTGACTGCTACCCGCCCGGGCCGTTTGCACCGGAGCAGAGAAACCGACTCGGCGACGTCGTTTGAGATTTATATCGGGGGGGGGGTGTAGGAGTGGCGAATGGAGGTGCCAGTTAGGGACCAATCCATCAGCATCACGAAGAATCGCTCTCGGCAGCCTTTAACCCTCCCTGGGCACGGCACGGGCACAGTAAATTCTGACACAGCACGGCAAGCAGAATGACGGCACGCCAGGCGGTATGGCAAGAGGAAATGGGCCACCTTAGAAAGGAGGGAAAATTTTGATTGATGAAGAAAAGACTTCGATGATTGATGAAGATAAGAAAAGATGGCAGAGCTGCAAAGCATTCCACACTAAACGGCACCATCTCTGCATTTCAAGGTTCGTTCATACACGGTTGCTTAAACACTTTCCACCTGACATCTTGGAACCTCGAGCTCAGCATTAATATATTTTTTTCTACCGATGCCGTAATTTTGTTATTAAAAGCAGGTCAGCGCAGACAATAGCATGCCACGGCAACGGTGTGACAAATTATGATTTGGCACAGCAGAAGCGGTTTGCTCATTTTGCGGACTGCCGTGCCGTTCCACCGGGTTAGAAGTGACACCTCTAGTCTGGAAAGATGAGGTACTTATTCAGAGGTGTCAGCAGGGAGGCCTCATAACCGGTGGAGGTGCACACTCGGTGGTTCCACGAGGTATTTTAAAACGTGAAGATCCCGATTCAGGGAGGTCACCAGGAAATTGTGTCGGAGCGGAAGTTGGGTGGGGGTTGGGGGGTTGGAGGGTTGTAGGGGTTTAGGGGCGCAACAGGGTTGGCGGAGTGGGGAGTGCTCCCAGGAAAATCTAGATCGTCCGGAAGAATTTCCCAAGTATTGTTTGCCCAGTGGGATGGGCCGGGCTTTGGGTTTTGCCCGGGGTTTCTCGACGTGGTGGGGGACGGCTTTACCGCCTCCACACATGCTAGATGAATGCCAACTTGAACACTCTACTTAGTTCAGTGTACTCACTGACGGATCTAGTTCTCCCGTTTAGGAGGACAAAATTCGGCACAAACACACCCTTCCCTCTCCTCCCTTCCTGCAGTTGTGTATCTAGGACTTGCATCAGAGACAGGCGGAAACGGATTTGGAGGTGCTCAAGGTACTCTTTTTTTCGAGGACACCGGATTTCGACTGCTATTTGTCGAAAGCGGCTCCTAAAAATATGCATGACAACATAATTTGGTGTGGAACGAGCCCAACCTACCACCAACTTTTCTATGTCACTCAATTTCAACCCTCTCTCCTTGTTCAAGGTTTGTTTTCTGAAATATCGTACCAAGCTAACTTGCGCTGCTGAAATCACTCCTGCACAAATCACAAAAAAATGTAATGTTTTCCCACTTCAGCCATTTTAGTCAAGAACGCCCGATCTTCACCACGTCAACGTTCGTGCACGTGAGCACCCGCCTCGAAGAGCCTGTGTGGGGGTTTAAGTATTAAGAATAGGGGTGTTTTTTTCTACCCCCCAGCAAATTTTTTTATTCCCCAGCCCCCCGGGAAAGGGGGTGGGGGGGGGCTATTTTGTGAATTGATAAATGTTTTGAACCAACCAATAAACAAAAAGCGACCTCGAGGCATATCATTAAATATTTCCAACAAATGACCTGCCACTGGCCCCTCGTCGGTAGGTGAGGGCTATGTGCTGGCAGCGCGAGTAAGAGCTGTCAATAAGAAACCCACGACGGCCTGATGCGAGCCTTTCAGCAGAGGCTCATTGTGGGCTTCCATTAGCAAGTCACGTGATCCACTCCGGCGTAAGACCCGCTCAGCAAACGGTGATGCGATGGATCCGGTCAGGCTCAACAGCAGGACACAGTCCGGCTCAACAGCAGGACACAGTCAGGTTCAACAGCAGGACACAGTCCGGCTCAACAGCAGGACACAGTCCGGCCCAACAGCAGGACACAGTCCGGCTCAACAGCAGGACACAGTCAGGTCCAACAGCAGGACACAGTCCGTCCCAAACAGGACACAGTCCCCAACAGCAGGACACAGTCCGGCCCAACAGCAGGACACAGTCAGGCCCAACAGCAGGACACAGTCCGGCCATCAACAGCAGGACACAGTCCGGCCCAACAGCAGGACACAGTCCGCCCAACAGCAGGACACAGTCCGGCCCAACAGCAGGACACAGTCCGGCCAACAGCAGGACACAGTCCGGCCCAACAGCAGGACACAGTCCGGCCCAACAGCAGGACACAGTCAGGTCCAACAGCAGGACACAGTCCGGCCCAACAGCAGGACACAGTCCGGCCCAACAGCAGGACACAGTCCGGCCCAACAGCAGAACACAGTCCGGCCCAACAGCAGAACACAGTCAGGTCCAACAGCAGAACACAGCTAGGTCAAATAGCAGAGCAGACATCCAGAACAGAACAATCCAATCAGGCCTAACAACGAGACAAAGTCGGGTGGAACAGCAGTACTCTGTTATCACAAACAGCAGAACACCATCAGGATACAGTCCGGCCCAACACCAGAACACAGTCAGTTCCAAGAGCAGAACACCGCTCAGCGGCGAGATACCGTGAGATTCAGCAGCGAGATGTCATGAGATCCAATAGCGAGATACCGTGAGAGCTAACAGCTGTCTGGCGCGCAGACATCGCGCTTTAATTGGACGGCGAGAACTTTCCGTGGCCGGAGCTTCGTTTCGCCGAAAACTTTTGTCGTATCCATTCAGAGACCGATCTTCAGCCGTCCTTTTTATGGTTGGCAGTAGAAAAACGGCTCTCTGCCGGCGGTGTAATGAAACTTTTCAACAGGGGAAGCCAAATTTGTCGTAACTACGCGAACTTGGAGAGCTGAATGATGTCTAATCAGGGGCACTATCAGGGGAGCAAAGAGAGAAAGAGAGAGAGAGAGAGAGAGAGAGAGAGGAAATAAAGAGAGAGAGAGAGAGAGAGAGGGCCGTTGCCCCCCAAAGCGACCCACCCACCCCGCCGTGGGGCGTTCAGATTTTGCATGGGAGTCGATGGATGATGGACGAAATAGCAGCAGCCCCCCCCCCTCCCCATACCAGAATAGCCATCGCACCCTGGCAGGCTAAGAGTGATCCCAGCTAAAAATCCTGAAAACACCTCTGGCCCGAACTGTACAGCAGCGGAGTGTATCGCCTTGATAAATAGCATGACAAGTCGTGCAATGAAACCAAGGACGGCCAGGCCAATGTGGACACAAAATAGCCCAAATAGTCGACATAGCCCAAAGCACCAAACGACCACCACGACAGCAACGCCAGTACGTTTGCATGTGTTCAAAGGCGCCGCTACCTTCAGTTTCCAGGTGGGTTCCATCCCCAGGGGCGCACGAACGATTTTCGGGCAGACGTGTAAGGCCGTGCTTGTCTTTTGTCCTGGTCTCCGTCCATTCCCCTCACCCTCCCACCTACTCGTGGAAAGTTGTATTTCGGCGACTTTGTTTCTGCAGCCTGATATTCTTTCGGATTTGTATTTCCACGGTTCAAATTTTCACTTCAACTGCTCGAAAGCTTAGCATTTCCTCTTCCCACGTTCATACATTCTGGTATCACCCAAACACAAGCAATAATGTTGCATAGAGCTGTACTGAGCATTGTAGAATTAAAGACGATTATAAAAAGTAACCGAATGCTGATATTAAGGAAAATGGAATTACAAATCGGTGTGATATATTTCTGACATGGCCCTTCTTCGGAGACAGAATATATGCACAGATACATTTTACTCACGCGATTTTACACAGGTGCGATATGTATCAGGCCATTTGTCCGTACTTGCTTCGGTAGTATATATACTACGATCAGGCCATCTACCAATATTGACGAAAGGGTTTTAACAGTCATATCTTCATATATATATATATATATATATATATATATATATCTTCATATATGTAATCTCTATTAATCTTCATAGAGCAGCTAACCATCCTCGTAAAGACAAAACAACGCCATTCCGCTGTCATAAAATAATGATATTGCGGTCGTATACTTTTAACCCTCGCCAGTACACGGCATTTTACCACCTTCGGTCGTATAGGGGGTACGACCCCCCCTGGCGATTCGAAACCGGGCATGTTACGAAAACGAACCGAAGACCAAAGTTATAGTTCTGGCCAAGATCTCGCGATTGGAATTCAGTATGACCTTATAGGGTCAATGGTTGACCTTCCAGATCAGGTCAGATGTCTAAAATGTATATTTTTGTATATTTTCCTAAGAAAATCGTCAGTTGTATCGAAACTACGGTATAAATATACACGAAATGCCCGGAAATATGTTTATTTGGACTTTGCGAACGTAACAACATGTCACACGATGTGATCGGACTGATATGTCATGCACCAAATGAGGTCAAAGCCATGACCCAAAATATCCAACTTTTCGAAAAGTGGTTCCAATTTCGAAGTTTAAAGTTCCTTAGAGTAAAGAATTGGAATGGACGCTGAATTCGAATTCAGAACGAAAGATTACCGTAGGTGAGCTGAAAAAGGTTGAACGGTCAAACGAGGTCAACCGAGGTCAACCAAGGTCGCTGATTTTTTAAACATTATTTTTCAATGGGAACCCTATTTGCCCTACAATAGGCATCTGTATTTTTCATTATATGCCCATAATTACGCTACGTACGTAACAAATTACGTGCGATAATCACGTATTTGTTGAAAACTGGTCGGAGGTCTCCTCTTTATGACTTCATTACTTCGTGACCTAACATGACCTCCCAAAAACTCAACAAAAGTCGTCAAAAGGTTGCCCTAGAGTGTACTGAAAATCTCAGAGCGTTTGGAACTGAAAATCCGTTCATCGGTTTGGAAGGAATACACAAAAACCTTAGGGAGGTTGCACCCCTCCCCCCTATACGGGCGAGGGTTAAACCTTTACGGCTAGCGGTCCTGCCATACCAATGACTATTGCTTGTTACCCTAGCGGTGGCGGCGTCCATGCGTATGTCGATAAATGAACAGTGGCCTTCATATTGAAATGCCCATGAATACGTTGAATGCGTGCCCTGTTCTTATGTATACGCTTTGTGATGCACAGAACATCAGCTGTCAGGATTGTGAATGTTTATTCTCTAAGCTGGACTACCGACCTATTTTGGGAATATGCTGTGGCTCAAGAATAATGAGTCAGATGTTCCAAAAGCAGTGCTCGTGTGGTTCCAGTCAAAAGCATCCATAAAGTAAGATATTACAAAATGGTGCAAAAATGCCGACTCAGATATACGGAGAGGTATTCGGTAGGATTCGAAGCACATTATTGTTTTCAGACGTTTGAGTGCGCTCGAGATGATTAGGCATCTGGGTTACAAAGCCTCGCATGAATCAAGAAAACAAAGCATGGCTAGTAGGTAACACGTTCGCCGTACAAATAGGTAGAGCTGGCATATCTCCTTCCGAATACCGGAAAAAGTACACCGATAGCAATTTCACCCCGCCCTCTATCTGGTGTCAGGTGTATAATTGTATTTAATGGGTTGCTACCTTACTAAGCAGAGAGGTGTGAAATTTATCTAGATTCCCAGATTGTATTACTTTAAACTTTTTCAGTTTCTTATGCGTAAACTATTGCATTGGAAACCGAAAACTTCGTCCCAAGTCATGTCCCTCATATTCTTGATCTGCTCTGAAGATGGTTCGCGACACCCTTTGGAAAATGCAGGAACAAGATTCAAGTAGCAGTCGGGCACCCAGGATACTCTTAAGGGAGAATCCTGCTGTCCTCCAGGTTGCCCGGGCCTCGCGCCATCTGGAGTTACTCCAACCAATCATTTGTCTTTGGCATTCTCGCACGAAAACTCCCGAGACACTCCTAAAACTTATTGGCAAAACTTATTGGCATTCCGAGGCATTCCTAAGCTGGCTGTCCTAACTTTTGAATAGCTGACCATAGGAAAACCCGACCAACCGAGTCCGTAATAGTGCGTGTAGCCAAATAGGACAGGTTGCTGCGTACGAAACAGGGGTCGACGTTAGGGAATAAACTCCACCTTTGTCAATCGTGTATTTTCGCTGATTTGGATGCCTCTGTGAGACATCGCCGGGCCTCACCGGTGCATCTGTGAACAGAACGCTGAAGCAACTACAGCACACAAACGTGCATGCTATTTTGCACAGTTGAACAACTTTCTGTCATCAAGACTCGTCTCCTGAACGAGTGACTATAAGAAACCAAGACTCGTAGAAAGTCATTTCCGGCATACTTACAAGTACGCATGGACCACTCCCGCAGACGCGGGTGAAAGGGTGAAAATATAAACTCAAGTTTCTGGTATTCACAATATTCGGCTGAGATCAGGGTAAGAAGGAGAAGAAGGGGAAGAATGGAGAGAAGGAGGGATCGGACGATTGCCCCGCTCAAGGGTCAGTTCACGTCGCACAACTGTGCGTCAGGTCCTGCTGATCAGCTTGCAGCTATGTCACCTAAATAATGTCACATCACCCGGCCGCACTGCACATCATCCCAATAGACTTCATTACATCACACTTCACCACAATAAGACTCACATTATATCTCATAGCACTAAACCGCATCACATACTACTGTATCACGTCACACCTCATCATACTAAGCCCAATTACATGTCATCTAATCAAACTAATGTTCATCACGTTGCTCCCCACCACACCTTATTACATCATACCTCATCACATCTCATCACATGCCATCACATCTCATCACATGTAATCGCATCTCATCACATATCATCACATCTCATCACATTTCATCACATTTCATCACATCTCATCACATCTCATCACATCTCATCACATCTCATCACATTTCATCACATTTCATCACATCTCATCACATCTCATCACATCTCATCACATCTCATCACATCTCATCACATCTCATCACATATCATCACATCTCATCACATCACATCTCATCACATCTCATCACATCTCATCATCATCACATCTCATCACATCATCACATCTCATCACATCTCATCACATCTCATCACATCTCATCACATCTCATCACATCCATCACATCTCATCACATCCATCACATCTCATCACATCTCATCACATCTCATCACATCTCATCACATCTCATCACATCTCATCACATCTCATCACATCTCATCGCATCACATCACATCTCATCACATCTCATCACATCTATCACATCTCATCACATCATCATCTCATCACATCTCATCACATCTCATCACATCTCATCACATCTCATCACATCTCATCACATCTCATCACATCTCATCACATCTCATCACATCTCATCACATCTCATCACATCTCATCACATCTCATCACATCTCATCACATCTCATCACATCTCATCACATCTCATCACATCTCATCACATCTCATCACATCTCATCACATCTCATCACATCTCATCACATCTCATCACATTACACTGCATCACTTCGCACCTCACCACCCGAAACCTAACCATCTCACACCTCATAACGTTACATCACCTCATCTCACATCTCACATCTCATAACGTTACATCACCTCACATCACACTCACCTTCACAAATCCCATTACACTGCACCTAATCACCTTGTTAATAGTTAACTGGACAAGTTAAATGCAGACTACGATGACACACGGTGATATATTACAGGAAAGAACACCAGAGTCTCGGCTTAATGTCATCCTGATGAAGGCATTAAGCCAAAACGTTGGCGTCCTTTTCTAGAATGTGTCATATTGTGTCACTGTAGTCTGTATTTAACCTGATCACCTAGCATGGATATTTTAGCGGCGATCGCTTCATCCCGGTCGCATTGATCCGTACACCGCAGCGACCATCGCCGTGTTGGTGCAGGCACATCGTTCCGCACCAGGGTGCTCTCACCACCCAGCTCCACACAGGAACGGCCTCAGGCCGCGGGATGTACGCTTACTGTGACGTATGGCGGAACAGACGCCGGGATATACCTTACTGTGACGTATGGCGGAACAGACGCCGGGATATACCTTTACTGTGACGTATGGAGGAACAGACGCCGGGATATACCTTTACTGTGACGTATAGGGGAACAGACGCCGGGATATACCTTTACTGTGACGTATGGGGGAACAGACGCCGGGATATACCTTTACTGTGACGTATGGGGGAACAGACGCCGGGATATACCTTACTGTGACGTATGGCAGAACAGACGCCGGGATATACCTTTACTGTGACGTATGGGGAACAGACTCCGGGATATACCTTTAGTGTGACGTATGGCAGAACAGACGCCGGGATATACCTTTACTGTGACGTATGGGGAACAGACTCCGGGATATACCTTTACTGTGACGTATGGCGGAACAGACGCCGGGATATACCTTTACTGTGACGTATGGGGGAACAGACGCCGGGATATACCTTTACTGTGACGTATGGCGGAACAGACGCCGGGATATACCTTTACTGTGACGTATGGAGGAACAGACGCCGGGATATACCTTTACTGTGACGTATGGCGGAACAGACGACGGGATATACCTCTACTGTGACGTATGGAGGAACAGACGCCGGGATATACCTTTACTGTGACGTATGGGGGAACAGACGCCGGGATATACCTTTACTGTGACGTATGGAGGAACAGACGCCGGGATATACCTTTACTGTGACGTATGGAGGAACAGACGCCGGGATATACCTTTACTGTGACGTATGGCGGAACAGACGCCGGGATATACCTTTACTGTGACGTATGGGGGAACAGACGCCGGGATATACCTTTACTGTGACGTATGGCGGAACAGACGCCGGGATATACCTTTACTGTGACGTATGGCAGGAACAGACGCCGGGATATACCTTTACTGTGACGTATGGCGGAACAGACGCCGGGATATACCTTTACTGTGACGTATGGGGGAACAGACGCCGGGATATACCTTTACTGTGACGTATGGGGAACAGACGCCGGGATATACCTTTACTGTGACGTATGGGGAACAGACGCCGGGATAACCTTTACTGTGACGTATGGGGGAACAGACGCCGGGATATACCTTTACTGTGACGTATGGGGGAACAGACGCCGGGATATACCTTTACTGTGACGTATAGGGGAACAGACGCCGGGATATACCTTTACTGTGACGTATGGGGAACAGACTCCGGGATATACCTTTAGTGTGACGTATGGCGGAACAGACGCCGGGATATACCTTTACTGTGACGTATGGGGAACAGACGCCGGGATATACCTTTACTGTGACGTATGGGGAACAGACGCCGGGATATACCTTTACTGTGACGTATGGGGGAACAGACGCCGGG
Source organism: Imbricaverruca yamaguchii (assembly GCA_034440575.1). Taxonomy (NCBI): domain Eukaryota; kingdom Metazoa; phylum Arthropoda; class Thecostraca; family Neoverrucidae; genus Imbricaverruca; species Imbricaverruca yamaguchii. The sequence goes on along the minus strand of JAOTOL010001292.1, from coordinate 137,719 downwards.
ATATACCTTTACTGTGACGTATGGGGAACAGACGCCGGGATATACCTTTACTGTGACGTATGGGGGAACAGACGCCGGGATATACCTTTACTGTGACGTATGGCGGAACAGACGCCGGGATATACCTTTACTGTGACGTATGGGGGAACAGACGCCGGGATATACCTTTACTGTGACGTATGGGGGAACAGACGCCGGGATATACCTTTACTGTGACGTATGGGGGAACAGACGCCGGGATATACCTTTACTGTGACGTATGGGGAACACGCCGGGATTTACTGTGACGTATGGGGAACAGACGCCGGGATATACCTTTACTGTGACGTATGGGGGAACAGACGCCGGGATATACCTTTACTGTGACGTATGGCGGAACAGACGCCGGGATATACCTTAACTGTGACGTATGGGGAACAGACGCCGGGATATACCTTTACTGTGACGTATGGGGAACAGACGCCGGGATATACCTTTACTGTGACGTATGGGGGAACAGACGCCGGGATATACCTTTACTGTGACGTATGGGGAACAGACGCCGGGATATACCTTTACTGTGACGTATGGTGAACACACGCCGGGACATACCTTTACTGTGACGTATGGGGGAACAGACGCCGGGATATATCTTTACTGTGACGTATGGCGGAACAGACGCCGGGATATACCTTTACTATGACGTATGGGGGAACAGACGCCGGGATATACCTTTACTGTGACGTGTGGGGGAATAGACGCGCCTCTTACGGCACAATGCATGGACAAGTGTTGACGGACGTCGATGAACGGCCAGTACGACGATACATCAGTACTGCAGTAGTGATAGTGGTTGTGCCCGACGTTCGAGCCATCAGATGTCGTGTGTGTCCCATGCAGCAGCGGTGACAGTGGCATTGTTGCACATTTCGCCTACGTTGAAATAATCTAATTGCATCGCACTAGTCCGCGGAACATCATCTGTTGTGTGTCTGTGTGGAGACGTGATTATTGTTTGTTATTGTTGTTCACACCACTTACTTTTTTGTTAGGCGCCCTTCTTTTTTCGCGGGGGGGGGGGGGGTTGGGAATTTTTTTAGGGGTAGAGTCGAACCCGGGACTTGACATAGCCCGACACCTATCGGCCATCCCCGCCCCGTGTGGAGACGTGTGCGATGGTCCGACAGATGGGGCACATCTGCTGGGGGACCTGTGTCGGCCGGCCGCCGCGCCGGCCGCTTCAGCAGTCTTCACACGCCCGTCAGTCAATACAGACCGGGGACGAGTGGTCTAGGTGTAAGTTGCTCGTCTCACAATCGAAATGTTGTGGGTTCGAGTCCCACCTGTCGCTACTCTTCGCCCACGACCAATCGGCGTGAGAGAGTGGCGACGCTGCATGACTCAATGGTCGATGTGTTGTGAAACCAATAACCAACCAACAGTTAATACAGACCAAGACGGAACGTCCTGTATCAGTGACGATGCAACATCATTTAGCAGCAGCGTTCCTCATGCTAATGCACAGAAAAAAAAACAATGAATGGTGATCTTAAAGATGACAGTGAGGATAAATTGTTAATCCCAGCACGACCTCATTAAAAGGACCTTATTGTACTCTGTGTTCGCGTTGTTCGGAAGGGTAGAGAACAGGGTTAGATTATGGGTCGTTGATTAAGCTTGCAGCTTCGTTAGGGCGGAAGAAGCCCCAGGCAAATTAATCCATGGTCATTACACTGATGATTACACTGATACCTGCCATAATACAATATACAAAAGTTACCTTGAAATACCTTTATGCCAATCATGATCATGTGAGACACCACAAACATTCAGAATACCCTTCTAATCAAAATATTACAACCCAGCCTGACCATTCCCAATTTGTGTGTGGGGAGGGATAACTGACGAAGCGGTACATTTTTATGGAGCTTTGATCTGATGCTCAGTTGCAGAACCAAGAATTACCTGAAATGACCACTTTTGATGTCAACGTTGCAGGTTTTCTCATGTGGTCGAGGTTCACACCATTACATGCTGCTTTTTTTTCCTGCAATTCTATCGATGAGGACTAATCAGTACCCATATCGTCTTTGCCGTATGCTAAGGATACTTACACCGTGCTAAAGTTGGCAACAGATGCCACAGAAACTGCGAAAAACACATAGTTTGCTCCGTACTATGAATGCTAAAAGGCACAATTATCACTTCATGCGGTATTGCTTGTTGCGTCACAGGAAAACTATGAATATACCGAGTGATATGTTGGTTAAATTTCGGGGGAGCCGCCCATCCGTGTAAACGTTAAGCACCTCTGTTGTTTCCCAAGTTTTATTTGACGAAAAACTCGGCTATCGCGAAGCTCTCTGGGATGAAGCGTAATGCATACAACCGAACAGGAAAGCGAACAACACCGACGTCAGATCAGCAGGGACAGTTTCGATGTTTCGTCTCTTAAGAGGAATACAAAGGAAACCGAACACATAGCAGTTGGTTTCATGGGAGTGATAACACTTTCAAATGTGTGTTTCAAAGGTGTGCCAGAGACCGGCCGCCTCACCGTACTTGTTCAACATCCGTCAATGTTTACCCATGCACAGTGCCGTAAGAGGCGCGTCTGTTCCCCATACGTCACAGTAAAGGTATATCCCGGCGTCTGTTCCTCCATACGTCACAGTAAAGGTATATCCCGGCGTCTGTTCCGCCATACATCACAGTAAAGGTATATCCCGGCGTCTGTTCCTCCATACGTCACAGTAAGGTATATCCCGGTTCTCCATGTTAAGGTATATCCCGGTCCTCCATACGTCACAGGAAAGGTATATCCCGGCGTCTGTTCTGCCATACATCACAGTAAAGGTATATCCCGGCGTCTGCCGTTGTATATCCCCGTCTCTGCATACGTCACAGTAAAGGTATATCCCGGCGTCTGTTCCTCCATACGTCACAGTAAAGGTATATCCCGGCGTCTGTTCCTCCATACGTCACAGTAAAGGTATATCCCGGCGTCTGTTCCGCCATACGTCACAGTAAAGGTATATCCCGGCGTCTGTTCCTCCATACGTCACAGTAAAGGCATATCCCGGCGTCTATTCCTCCATACGCTACAGTAAAGTGTATCCCGGCGTCTGTTCCTCCATACGTCACAGTAAAGGTATTGAAGAAATTTTGTTTGAACAGTAATAAACTAATGCTTTCACTCGCATCAAGAAGGTAAACCTAGTATTACAAATGCATCCATTGGTCGTGAAAAGAGTTTAAAGTCCAGCGAGAATTGTGAATTTGAATGTACTTATACTGTGATGGTAGTTCTTTTCAGTATCACATGTTGTTGTTAACCATAAGCGCGTCCTGGGGGCCGCCCCATCCCTTTAGCGGTCCCCATCTTAGTGGTAAAATTTGTGTGTTTACAATTAAAATTATCGGGTCATCTATCCAAAAGTGCTCAACCATGGTACTTTGCGAAATTCCTTGATGCGTCCCTGCTGTTCACCCTGGCCCACTCACTTTTCGGGACGTTCCTACGGCTAAACAGGCCATGAGAAGGGATCATATTGCAGCCGGATAGCATGTAAATGTCTTGCCACCATCCGCCAGTGCGTGTCGCATTATTTTACCACGCGTCGACGCATTACAGGCGAAAATCGTGTGAATGTTCTGGATCTGGATCCGCTGTGCGCGTCGGTACTGGTGGATCCATTGGACCCTGTGAGTTCGTCGGTACTGGTAGCTCCGCCGGATCCACTGGATCCATTGGATCCGCTGTGTGCGTCCATACTGGTAGCTCCTCCGGATCTGCCGCCTCCGTCGATACTGGCAGATCCGCTGGATCCCCAGGATCCACTGCTTGCATCGATACTGGAGCTCGATGCTGGTAGATGGGTTGGGTCTGCTGTGTACGTCGATACTGTCAACTCGGCTGGATCCACAGAATCCGCTGCGTGCGTTCATACTGGTAGCTCCGCTGGATCCACCGGATCCGCCGCGTGCGTCGATACTGGTAGCTCGATGCTGGCAGATGGGCTGGATCCGCTGTGTGCGTCGATGCTGCCGAAGGCAGGCCGGAAGAATCGCCGCACGACGTCGGATCCGTGCAGCCGACACCACACTTGGACGCCAGCGGGCGGACTGTCCGCCGAGTTGTAGATGGCGCTCCTGTCTCGGCCGCAGATGACGCCAGCTAACCCACGGTTCTTCTTAGTGGGGCGGGGATGGCCGAGTGGGTATGGTGGTGGACTCTGGGTACCAAGGGTCCCGGGTTCGACACTAGCGCCGCTCGGGACATTTCCCAATCCCGCGGCCCACCGGCGAAACAGTGTGGGCGGCGCCATTAGCCGTGAATGTGCATAAAGTGCGTCGTGAACAACCCAATAAACAAACAAACGGTTCTTCTTAATAATCAAGGACTATTCCAGGTCTCCAGGACAGGATTAATCCAGGTCTCGCGCTCACCTGTAGGCGGTGTCTCAGTCTCATCCGTATCCAGTCCGTGGGCTGGACCGTAGATTCTGGTCGGTGGCGAGATGGGCGTCCGCTTGCGGCTTGCAGGCCGTGTAAGCGGTCGGTGCTTACACTGGAGAATTGCGGAACTGGCCCGGTGAGGAAGTGTCACTGACACTCGCGGTGTCGGTGACACTGTCTCACCGCGTGACACTGTCGGCGACATGACGCGACTCGCACCTATCGCAGGCTGTCGGGCTCACCTTGCGGTGGCCGGGGCGACGCCGTCGAACTTTTGCACGCGCGGGCTGCGGCGGCCTTGACCTACTTCGGCCGCGTGGGTGACGACTGATCTCGCGGTCACGCGACCCATCACTATCTCGGGCATCGCTGGAGGGCCGGAGAACGGAGCACACTGACGAGAAGCAGCGCCGATACATCCACACGGATGGTACGTGGCGGGCCTGGCGAGGCACTGCTCGGGGTCGGTGTGGCACACACGGCCACAGTGTAGCTCGACACTGTTCGTGGTCGGTGTGGCACACACACGACCACAGTGTGGCCCGGCACTGTTCGTGGTCGGTGTGGCACACACACCACAGTGGGCCCGGCACTGTCCGGGTCGGTGTGGCACACACACCACAGTGTGGCCCGACACTGTCGGGTCGGTGCACACACACCACAGTGTGGCCCGGCACTGTCTGGGGTCGGTGTGGCACACACTATCACAGTGTGGCCCGACACTGTTCGTGGTCGGTGTGCCACACACACCACAGTGTGGCCCGGCACTGTTCGTGGTCGGTGTGGCACACACACCAAGTGTGCCCGACACGCCGGGTCGGGGGCACACACACCACAGTGTGGCCCGACACTGTCGGGTCGGTGTGGCACACACGACCACAGTGTGGCCCGGCACTGTCCGGGTCGGTGTGGCACACACACCACAGTGTGGCCCGACACTGTTCGGGTCGTGTGGCACACACACCACAGTGTGGCCCGGCACTGTCCGGGTCGTGTGGCACACACACCACAGTGGGCCCGACACTGTCCGTGGTCGGTGTGGCACACACGACCACAGTGTGGCCCGGCACTGTCCGGGTCGGTGTGGCACACACACCACGTGTGGCCCGACACTGTCCGGGTCGGTGTGGCACACACACCACAGTGTGGCCCGGCACTGTTCGTGGTCGGTGTGGCACACACACCACAGTGTGGCCCGACACTGTTCGTGGTCGGTGTGGCACACGCGACCAGTGTGGCCCGGCACTGTCTGGGGTCGATGTGGCACACACGACCACAGTGTGGCCCGACACTGCCGGGTCGGTGGCACACACACCACAGTGTGGCCCGGCACTGTTCGTGGTCGGTGTGGCACACACACCACAGTGTGGCCCGGCACTGTTCGTGGTCGGTGTGGCACACACACCACAGTGTGGCCCGACACTGGTCGGTGGGCACACACGCCAGGTGCCCGCACGGTCGGTGTCAACACACCACAGTGTGGCCCGACACTGTCCGGGTCGGTGTGGCACACACCCACAGTGTGGCCCGACACTGTCCGGGTCGGTGTGGCACACACCCACAGTGTGGCCCGACACCTCGTGGTCGGTGTGGCACACGACCACAGTGTGGCCCGGCACTGTCCGGGGTCGGTGTGGCACACACGACCACAGTGTGGCCCGGCACTGTCCGTGGTCGGTGTGGCACACACACCACAGTGTGGCCCGACACTGTCCGTGGTCGGTGTGGCACACACGGCCACAGTGTGGCCCGACACTGTTCGTGGTCGGTGTGGCACACACGACCACAGTGTGGCCCGACACTGTTCGTGGTCGGTGTGGCACACACGACCACAGTGTGGCCCGACACTGTTCGTGGTCGGTGTGGCACACACACCACAGTGTGGCCCGACACTGTCCGGGGTCGGTGTGGCACACACGACCACAGTGTGGCCCGGCACTGTCCGGGGTCGGTGTGGCACACGCAACCACAGTGTGCGCAGCGGTTATCCGATAGGGATGATCCGATAGATCGCCGATATACCGACATACCGGGTTATCGATACCGGCCGACCGCGAATATCAGCATTTTTCGTCATCACTTTCGTATGCACGATAAATGTGAACAGGCTTCTGGAGACGCCGCGACCAATCGGCGTGAGAGGTTGCCGACGTTATATGGCCTAGCGGTTGAACGCGTCGTAAAAGAATCAAAAGTTCTTCTTCTTCTGAAGACCCAGTCTCTTATCGTGGTGCATTCGCTTTGAAGCCTCTTCATCCCGTGTGCCTACCACGATACGGTCACAATGTTGATCATTTACACATGACTATAAAAAAACACAGTATTCTCAAGATCTCTAAGAATGGCGCACAAGAAGTCATCGAAGCACTGGCCAGGCGCCTAAATTATAGGGTAAAATGGTTTGATGGAAAGTTTTCAGGTTCGCGACGCAGCATGCTACATCTGCGGAACGCAAGACCACGTTGAATAAATAAAAAGAATAGAAGTCTATGTTTGAGAAAATTACACGTTTCTGCTTAACAAGGTAACAACTCAGAACAAGTGACACGCCCGGGACAAGTAAGAGGGCGAGGGGAAATTTCCGGTCTTCTCTTTCCGGCACTTGGAGGAGACATGCAGATTCTACCCATTTCTACGGGGAACGTGTTCCTTAGCAGCCGTGTTTTGCTTTCTTGGTTCCCGCGAGTCTCCATCAGCCAAACCAATGCTGAAGTCAGTAATCATCTTAAACCAATGATCTTAATAACAACTACGCCTAGGAAAAGTGGAATAACATTCTGCGAACCACGTCGAACGTTTCTCTTTACGCTGCGCCATGCTCTAATACCTTGCAGCTTGGACACGTTTGCGCATCGCACGAACACGATTTTGCGACAGCTGGCCCATTATTATTCAGCTGTAAAATACTGCGAAGTAAGCCGGTATTCTCGCTTCCAGATAGAACGTTCAATATGCTGATCGCTGATTTTCTGTGAGCCCCCGAGCGTATTCATAACAATAAGTAATGCATTCAACGTATTCATAGGCGGTGAAATATACTGGTCGGTGCATTGATCAACATCTGTGGGTGTGTTTGCGTGGCTGTGGTGGTGGTCGCTTGGCGCCTCAGGGATCACCCACTACCAGGTCGTTAGGTAGTGCTCTATGTTTTGCGCACATTTCATATTTATTACTTATTTTACGCCCATGATTGGTTGGCTGTCCTTGCGTTCCTTGTGCGAATTATTGTGTCTGTCGATCAAGTCGACGTATTCTGTAGAGGGGCGGAATTCGTCCCCCTCCGCCAAACCCTCTGCGCTTCGCGTTCTGTGAGAGATCATGCTGTGCGCCCGTTAAGAAGCAATAGATACATCCAAAAGCAAGGTTCGGAGACGCCAACTCTCTGAATTTCACAAACATTGTATTCAGGTAATGTTTCAGGGGATTTTCGGTGTTTGCCAAGACTTAGTCCAAGCATGTTTATCTTATCGATATGAAAGTGCAGGAGGTCTTTTGTGGCCGAGACAGCTTCACAGGTAAGCCTTACTGCCATATAAGTTAGCTACATTGACAGTAAAGGCGTTAGGCCCTGGTTGCCTCTCTGAGAGAAACTGGCTCTGCAAGCGGCCCAAGTGCGTGTTCCGGAAATGTGCCGTGAACAAGTTGGTAAGCTACAGGTGCAAGGAACCGAGTTATTTTGTCCAGGATGTCACTCCATGCAGAAACTATAGGACGAAATTATGACCATCTGCAAACTCCCGGAAAAACCATACAGCTCCTTTGTCTGCTAAGATATGGGTTCTCGGCTCGGATCAATTTGTCGGAAACTCTTCCTGTCAATGTTTGGGTATCCTTTTCGAAGCTGCTCCCAAACGTCGCGTTGGCTTCTTGCCTACCGGTTGGCATTGCTGTGTAATAGTTGATGCTTTCTTTCTTTATATATATATATATATATATATATATATATATATATATATACATGCTGTTCGAGGTAGGATGACAAGGCCCTTGCACTTGTCTAACCGTTTGGGTATACTTTATGCATCATCCTCAAGGTTATTCAGTAACTATTTGTGGTTGTCAGAACTGTTTGCCTTCTTCCGCGCGATGTTTCTTGAAGCTGATCATGGTCTTTTGTCTGAGAGCTCGTGGTGATGTTTCTATTGCACTGCTAGCTGGTGGCGCCATCCTGGTGTTCGTGTCACGAAAATGGAGTGATATCAAGTGTGCATTGGGATGCTGTCTGACCAGAGGAATGGTCGGTATCTCCAATCCGGTCCAGGAGTTACGTGATGGATTACTCTCAGTGTTTGTTCGCTTGGAATCTATGAAACTCATCCAGCGGATGGTAAGAGCTCCTGTATGTATTCCTATCCATTCTTCTTCTATGACTTCAACTGGCGTTTGCCATAAAGGCATTTGCCATGAAGACGTTTGCCATAAAGGCGTTTGCCATAAAGGCGTTTGCCATAAAGGCGTTTGCCATAAAGGCGTTTGCCATAAAGGCGTTTGCCTTAAAGGCTTGTATATTTGTATATGATGGCAGATTAGTCAAGTTGTTCACTTCCGCACATGTCGCATATTTTGTCGCCGGCGCATTTTGTGTCATATTTCCGCCATATTTTGTCGCCGTCGTCTCACCCGTGAAAATGTCTTAAAGCATAATATGGCAGACCAGGAGCGTGTATGTGCCCCAGAACAGCGTTCCCTCAGAAGCGGTCGGCTGTAGTCTCTCCTCTTCGTCTCGTTTCAGCCAAAGCTTGGCTGAAAAACATCGGCCTGGTGGTGGTGTTTCAGTTCGCCCCATTGATTTTCTCGATTGGTGACGCTGCCCCTGGGGAAATTGTGCCCGGCTCACCAGGTGATGCCCCGCGGCGTTAAAATTCATTGGTCTGTCCCTGCTCCTGCTGGGCAATTATAGAGGCGTGCTCTTTGTTTTAGTAGCATAGTTTACGATCCTACCGGCTTGGCCCTTGGAACCACAATTTGGGAATAATGCGTTTTTCATGAACGATATATTAGACAGTCGTTCTCGATCTGAACCAGACAATTGCCTGGAGCCAATGATCTGTTCTAGTTGTGCCGAGTATGACAGACGGATGCCTTTTTGCATAATTGATGGAAATAACGTACACCTTTTAGCGTAACTGCTGGATAATAACTTACACCTCTTTGCGTAATTGCTGGATAATAACCTCCATCTTTTTGCGTTACCCACGGACAATAACCTACAACTGTCTGCGTTACCGTTGGATAATAACGTACACATTTTCTGCATTCACTAGTGCATTGCATAGTTCATTTTGTGAACTGTGCCATGCATTAGGGAGGGAGAGCTGGGCAGGTTGTGAATAAATATCCAGCTCCAGAACCAGCTCCAGAAATGCTGCCATATTGTATTGTCCCTGCAAGACAGACATATGATAAATTGAGTATTCATCACACCTTTTAGTCTGCATTGTTTTCCAAAGGATGTGGCCATCACCATGTTTGATGGGAAAACCAAAGAAGCTGATACCCTGTCACAAGTTCAGGCAAGGGTTTGAATTGCACTTTGTGATACTGGATGTGGAGATTGTTGCTTGTCGTTCGAAACCTGTTTCGTGGTGTAGCTAAACGACGCCCCAGCAGCTGACGCTAATGTCCAGCAGCTGACGCTGAACAGGCCTTGGTTTGGTCCCACAAAGTAAATCACTGTTTCAAAATGTGTCTCAGCTTAGTGATCTTGTGATGTAACAGGACAGCAGCCTAAGCTTCGGCGAGCACTGCTTCATCTAGAACAAACCAAGTGGGGAGACGCAAAAAATCAATTCGCCGCCCCCTTATCTAGCATTTCCAGTTGCTCGGCTCGTCCAGCGCCATCGTCCTCGAGCGATGCACCGATCATGTATTGTAACCCAACTGCCTGCGTTATCGACGAGGGCTTCAACCTGCTGAAAAGTAGCCACCACCAGAAGATATCAAGAGCCTGCGAGGGGCGTAATCGTGACAGCATGGTTGGATAATCCTCGACGTGATCTGAAAATTGACATTTTAGGCGAATACAACGTTTCATCCTTCACCAAAATCAGAAAATGTGAACAGTCACAGTGGATGCATCTGATAGCTAATGCACAATGCATGTATATATATATATATATATATATATATATATATATATATATATATATATATATATATATATATATATATATATATATATACGTTCCTCCTGACGCTTCATGCAACACAGTACCACCTCGTTCTTCGTGCTGGTTCGAGAGAGTTGAGGATGTAGCCATAAGCGCAAACCAACCGAAGACAAATTCCGTCTCTGATTTTTTAGCATTGACATTCTGATGCTGATACGCCTCGGTGTAAGCTCACTGGTCTGTGACGGCACAGCCACACTACCTCTGACCTGGCCTCCGACCTGGCCTCTGACCTGGCCGGGTGGCTGCTGCGGCCACCGAAGCTGCCTTCGCCGTGGCTGGTGGCGACAAAGCCATCTCCACCGCGGACGTATCATGGGCGCATCCAGTGATGTTTGTGGGGGGATATTTCCTCGGAGGGGCGCATTCAGCGTCCATTCATAGGATATCGGCTGAGCGGTGAGGAGCCTCAGGAGCACTTGGGCATGCCTAAGGGGACTATTTCGTCTCAGAGTAGTAACTTTTCGCCTACAGGCCTTCAGCCAACTTCGAGTGCTGAGGAAACGTATACCCTTTCTAAAGAGTCGAGGGCTTCAGAGAAGCCATGTTCCACACTTTTCCACATTCCACATTTAGTATTACGCCTATCATGGGCGGATCCAGGAATTGTCATGGGACACTTTGCGTAATGCCAAAGATGGTGAATTCAGTTTTGTCCTGGTTCATCCTTAGACTGCTGGACTGAAACCAATTTTGTAGACGATATATGGACTCCTAGACGCGTGCCTTGAGACTGGATAAGCCGGAGACGTTGGGTAGAGAATGATCTAGGAGCCGGGTATCGTCGGCATAGGATATTAGGCGGCCATGAGGGAGGAAAGAAGACAGGTCGTTGATGAAGATGAGAAAGAGGATTGGCCCGATGATGGTGCCTTGTGCCACGCCATTAGTTAGGGGCGTTGACGAATCACCCCCTTGATGATTTCGTCTGGCTACGTGCCTGGCTCTCTGACCCGTACTCTGTGCCCGGTACCCTGACAGTATTTAGGTGTCTCCCGAAGTTGTTTCCTTACATTCATTAGCGTCGTCCCAGATTTGTCATTGAGTAGGATCCCGTTACTCCCTCCATACTTCGCTCGCCCCATACCATTTCCTTCATAGGCGCCGAGGGACTGTGCACGATTGTCTTTGAGAATAAATGTGCAACATCTATAAGAAATTAATCCCAAATAGATGGGATTTCTGCATAGCAAAGATATATGGCTTTCGAATAATGTAATTATTTATCTTTAAAAACTTTCGTTTTGGCGCTTGCCTTCCCAGAAATGTGACGTTCCTCCATTACCATATCCTTATGAAGGAAAACCTTTGTCCTGATGTGACGTCACGCTGCCAATATGCTTTGGAGGCCGGGGCCTTTCTATTCAGCCTTGTCGAAATTGTAGAAAGACAACAGTTACTTGGAGGCCGAATGTGGTAAGATCCTGTGAAATGAAAAGGCAAATCGATTTTATATTGCTTAGTGCGCAAGATTTTAACAGTGTAGCTTTAACTTATGAACTAGGTACCTCCCTACCCAATTAGGTAGGTTGAGGTTGTCGGATCCAGGGTTAGTTAACGGCTTGGCTCTGGATGCTTGACATCCAGAATGAGAATATTATCTTCTCCAGAGAAGTAGGTAGGTAGATATGCCTACTTATCTTCATTCTCCTCGTTTGGAGGTTGAATGGTGGAGCTTGACACAAAATTATACATGAAAAAGTGCTCAAACCCCATTGGGGAGTGCAAATTGAACTTCTGACATTGCCGGCTTGAAGAAAATCAGATCAGACAATCAGGGTTGAAGATAATTGAAATATTCTATACATTTGATTTGGTGGGTAGCTACCTACCTTCCCAGGTATTTCCTTCTCCACATTCAGAATTACACAGCACATAAACAACCTGGTTGAATCCCAGTATGTTTTGGTTTAGCTGTTTGTGTCAATTCATGCTGATCGGCCCCATGCAGGCAGACATGTAGGTAGGTAGTTGCCTTGGTAGCCAGGTAGGTACCTGGCTAGCAGAAGTGAAGGTATCTGAATGTGTTCAATTTCCCAAATACCTACCCTTGAATGTCTTCTGCATCATGTTCAGCTTGTAAATAACAGAAAGATTGAGGTATTCATAAATGATGGACCTTTCTCCATCAAAATATGAAGATCTGATTCTATAGTTGTATAAATTATTTGTGTATTGAGCTAGCAAAGTAGTGCCATTTTAGGCTTCCAAGAGCAACCACCTTAAGAAAACCATAAGGTCCAGTGTCATGTGACCTCCAGTATTTTAGCAATTACATCAATATTTTTGTGTTACTATTAATAGCTTGTACCACAACAGCTACAGTGGAGTAATTTTACACAATTACATTTTCATGTCCAGAATACTGTGCACTATTGAAATAGTTTGGTGTTTTAAAGCTGCTCTTTGCAATGATTAGAGGATTTGCATTGTAAGGAACTGTTTGAATATGAATAGTTTGTTGTGTTCAGTACAATTATTGCAGTATAATTATTGCAGTGCAGTTGCTGGTTTAATCATACAGAAGCAGCAGTAGAGCTATTTGCTACATCATGGCTTAAGTGTCCAACCCCCCCCCACACTTCCTCTATCAATCTGTCTAGTTATGTACCTATCTACCTACCTTGGTATATACTTAGGTACAGGCAGTATTATAATAATTAGGGGTAGGTGAGCACCTATTTCCTCTTCTGATTTGAGTGAACTTGTGTATTTGTGGAGGAAATAAAGAGTTACACCACAGTCACACCAAAATAACTCATAAGCATTGCATTGGAAAAGAAGGTTGAAGGGTTCAAAAATTACATTAGAGCACAAATTTCCCAGTTGCCAGTTGACACCAACTGATGTTGGATCACCTAAAACATATTGATGTTGGAAGATCTAAGCTGACTGATGCATCACATAATAGCATTATATCACCAAAGGAGTCTATCATCTGCTGTGTGAATGCTAAATGATGTGATTTGAAAGAGTGAATGTCTTGCTTATATGTGGCTTTTCAAAGCCATTGTATGGAAAGAAGTTGCTGTTTAAACTTCAACAATTTTAGTTCATGCATTCTTTGCTCCAATGCATGCTCAGGTGGTTCTTCTATATATACCCTGTCTACCTGAGTTATATTTGTACTTTGTGGTCCTGAATGATGTGAGGACAATTTTTAGCAATTTAAATATGGAGAGGAATCCATTGATATTTGAAGAGCCTGAAACATTTGAGAAATATATGAGCATAATTGGTTTGATGGTATGGTGTTCTGAGGCAAATTTCACTATTTTTATACTCACACTGTTTCTTAACAAACAAGTATGCTGTAAGTCACAAACTGTATTAAATCATGTTTCACCAAGGTCTTGGTTTGTAACCACAAATAGTGTAATTAGCATAGCGAAGCAACATATTTTTACCAGCCCTAGTAGGTACCTACATGCATACCACAGTACCTACTTACCTAGTTACCTACTATATTGCAGCTTATTATTTTGGAGATGTAAAGATGATGGCTGTGCGATGAGCCTCTCTTCTGGCATGTACTTCCACACTAATATCACAGGATGTGGTATTGGTTGTGGTGCTGGGTATCTTTTTGTCCAGGCTTCTTCTGTCACTGGTGTGCACCAACACAAGTCCCAACTCACTGAGGGGTTTACTCGGAGCTGGGGTGGTCTCGCGAAAATTGCACCCACCCTCGATTACCCATTAGCAGTTTCCTGTGGTGTTTACTTCCTGACTCTAATTCCAAAGCACATTTGATTGTAATTTCTTGCTTCATAATTCAGCACTCCTTTGAATGATTCCTGGCTTTCCAGTAATCTTGCCACGTCCTGGCTTGCTGCTCTTTACCCATGCATCTTTGCCCAATAATTGACAACTCCTGCATTTGGAACGCAGTACTTTGCCCTGAACATGTGCCTTTTGGAATCCACTCAACCGATATCGACCGAAGCAGTGGCTGGTCTCGGTGCTCTTGAATGCCGCGAACATCTTAAACCCCTAAGCCTCTAATCAATTCAAGGGCGTCTACCGCGAACCGATCAGCATTTGGAAAGTATATCTTGAACAAGTTGCACCCATGCAAAGGAACTGTTCAAGATGGATCCCACCCAGTGTTGAAATATCGGTTTTTCGTCAGATGTGAGATGTCCTAACGAGTGCAGTAGGATGTCAAATTCGCCGTGGAAGCTATCGCACAATATATCGTTTAACTCTTGAACTCAATTTTGGTCCCACTGCATATTCTTGCAACTGGACATAAAAGTATGATGTTTTTGTGCAACAACAAACATGGGGAGACCTATATCGACGGCAACGAAAGCAATACCATGCTATCAACATATGATATTGTATAACAGACCACATCATATGTAATCTGTTTGCCTTTACGTTATGGTTATAGCTATTCATATACCATTATATATAGTTATATTCATAGTTATAGCTACAATTATTAGTTGTAGTTATATTACGAGATGTTTGTGTATCGCAATCAGTAATGGTAAGCATAGTGGTGATACTTATACCTCATATACTGTTGGAAGCAATGCGTGAAGATTTTAAAACACAACACCATCACGCACGATATTGACGATGTCGATACTTCTATATGACGAATGTCTATTACTGTCCAGTAAGTAGTGTATGGGCGCTGTATGACCGAAGCAGTCAATGCGCCCCTAAGCCCAAATAACCAACCAGTAAGTAGTGTATTCCACCCTGTTTCGCAAACAATGTATCATTGCTCCCACCAGTCGCCAGGCTGCTGGTAGTTACTTCTATACATTGCTGTGTGGCTGGTCCTCAGGTGGTGGTATCCGTCCTGTCGCTCCGCTGGAATAGCTGCAGGAGCCGTGGTGGCGCGCTGGCCACACGCGTCCACGTAGCACGTCCACGCGCACGCCCACGCGCGTCCACGTGTCGGGGTAGCGGCGGCCTCACTCAGGTAAGACGGCCGCTCGACCGGCAGCCACGTGATCGGCCGCGTGTTGTGGGCGCTAAATGACCTCGTGGTCGGCGCGCCCTTAGGCCCAACTGACCAATCAATCAATCGGCTGCGTGTCGGGGTAGCGGCGGCATCTCTCAGGTAAGGTGGCCGACTGTCACTCAGCTGGCAGCCACGTGACTGACCGCGCCGAGCCTGCCTACTCTCGGCGGGAGCGAGCCTCCCGGTGGTGGAGAGTGCCTCTCGATAGTTTGGCGGACCTCCCGGTGGCAGGGCAAACTTCCCGGTGATGATGACCTCCCAGTGTGAGAGGATCTCCCGATGGTGGAGATGACCTCCCGGTGATAGGAAGGACCCCCGGTGGTAGGAAAGGCCTCCCGGTGGAGGAGAGGACACCCGATGGGGAATACGACCCGGTGGTAGAGATGGCGAATACGGCTCCTGGTGGTGGCGAAC
The DNA here is from genome assembly GCA_034440575.1 of Imbricaverruca yamaguchii. Classification (NCBI taxonomy): domain Eukaryota; kingdom Metazoa; phylum Arthropoda; class Thecostraca; family Neoverrucidae; genus Imbricaverruca; species Imbricaverruca yamaguchii. The sequence goes on along the minus strand of JAOTOL010001292.1, from coordinate 121,717 downwards.
CTCCCGGTGGTGGAGAGGGCCTCCCGATGGTGGGCAGTGCTCACGGCAGTAGGGAGGACCTCCTGGTGGCGAGGTGTACTCCCGGTGGAAGGGCGGGCCTGCGCCAGACGTGCCGTAGGTGTCGGTGGCGCCATCTTGACGCCACGCCCCAGTGAGTGTCGGGACGGCCGGCGGAGTGAAAAGGTGGCGCCACTGTTGCATGGCAGAGTCCAAAAGGCTGCGCCACTGCTGCATGGCAGAGTCCAAAAGGCGGCGCCACTGCTGCATGGCAGAGTCCAAAAGGCGGCGCCACTGCTTGCATGGCAGAGTCCAAAAGGCGGCGCCACTGCTGCATGGCAGAGTCCAAAAGGCGGCGCCACTGCTGCATGGCAGAGTCCAAAAGGCGGCGCCACTGTTGCATGGCAGAGTCCAAAAGGCGGCGCCACTGTTGCATGGCAGAGTCCAAAAGGCGGCGCCACTGTTGCATGGCAGAGTCCGGTGGTGCGGCGCGGCTGACGCCGTACGGCGGGGTCACGACGGCCTGCCTGAGATGTGACCTCATAGTGTTCATAGTGTCTCCCGCATATGGAGACGCTATGAAGTGCATATTGAGACGCTGTGAAGCGCATAATTCATTTCACTGGGTTCCATTTGGTTCTTTTTCGACGCACTAGCCGCCAGGTCATATGGCGTCGCCAACTTCTCACGCCGATTGATCGCGGGCGGACTCGGTAACGCTGTCGGTTGTGAGATTCTAACCCATGTTCTCGCGATTAAGAGTCCGACTCTACCAACTGCGCTGACCCCGAAAGCGGATGTTGAGATGCTATGAAGCGCATATTGTCACAGCGTGACAATATGCGCAACACCAACAGCGTGACGCCTCACATCGTCACAGCGTGACGATGTGAGGCGCACGTGGCGCGCTATTGCGCGATCTATCGGGATCGCAATTGCCCGCTTTATGTGAAGTTTTGCCAACGGTGTATTTGTGGTGACAGCATCGTCTGCTGAAACGACCGCAGAAAGCCGTACTCAGGCGATGTGTAAGTAATACGCTAGTAGTGAAGATGTCAAGAGCATGGCTTTAATTGGATGCTTGACACACCGTCCCTTGCACACTTTCATGTCTTTTGGGTTGTTTTCCTGATACACATTTGTCCGCTCCCTTCCATCGCCATACATGTGCACAGTCGAGGTGGATACTTTGAACTACGCCATGCGTGCTCAGCTTGCGACAGCAGGGCCATCTATCGTCTCGACAGATACAGCTAGCGCCATCTGCGGTGCGGTGAAACTGACGGCGGTACGTCGTTAGACGGGCTCTGCGGTCTGCAGTCCAAACGCGCCTTTTTCCATTCCGAGATCTATGTTTAGCAGTAGGCTTGACGGATGTGGACAGTTTGACACTCCGGGTTGAACTTCGTGGTACGTCGTCGGTCGTAAATGGTGCGATGGCAATCGTTGCAGTGCTTTTTTGCACTTCCCTCTCACTTCCTCTCAGTGGGCGCTGTATGACCGAAGCAGTCGATGCGCCCCTAAGCCCAAATAACCAACCAACTCACTTCCTCTCAAACCAATATGTGTGCATGAATTAGGTATGTACTTTCAGACACCTATCATCGCATTTGATTTCAACGGACTCAGCGGGTGTCTTTCGACAATATAAACAATCTGCGATAGGTTTTGGACGTCATATACTTTCAACAAATATCGTACATCCATTTAAAGTTTTCGTGCACAAAATGTGACCGAGAGCAGAGGATAAATGTACGAGCGTGCATGTCCGGCTTCCTTAACCGCCGGCGATTAGTGATGGTAGTGTTAGTGGTCGACCTAGTTATTGAGTGCTATTTTATTACTAGTGCTAAGTATCATTGTTATGCAATTTTGTGCCCACCGGCGAAACAGTGGGCAGCTCCACCAGTCCATATTAGCAATACGTGTACTTCCATAAGGAAGCAACTCATTCGAATCGATTCATGAATCGAATCAAATCTTGGGGTTGAGCTTCAATCGCTTGTGAGTCGAGCAAAACAAATTATCCACACTGATTTTGATCATGAGTTGAATTAGAAAGTTTGCATCAGTCATTGAATGAACAAACAAGTAAAATGAATCGCTAATAAGTGGGCGCTGCATGACCGATGCAGTCGGTGCGCCTCTAAACTGCATAGCTAAGAAGTCTGCCAATTACACGACATGATAATAGCCAATTGTTCGTTGATAAATTATGAGAATTGGCCCAGAACCGTGTACTCGTGATGCTCCATGGCCATCCGTCCTGCAGTGGGAACTATTTCTATCGCTCATTCGACAAGCTCGCCTTGACGTAATGTACCCCCACCCGTCCCGATGGATAGCAAGCTATGATAGCAATACCGTAAATGATTACAATTCAGTTATGGGCGCAAAATGACCCTCAGATGTCGACGCGCCCACCCGTCCCACCAGTGTGTAGCAGCCCACCACCACCAGTCAGTGCAGCCTCTAACCTCCCAATGTGTAGCTAAGCCCAACCGTCTGCCAATTACACTGACATGATAATAGCCCATTGTCCCTCCAGTTGATAAATTGTGTAGCAGCCCACCCGTCCCACCAGTGTGTAGCAGCCCACCCGTCCCACCAGTGTGTAGCAGCCCACCCGTCCCACCAGTGTGTAGCAGCCCACCCGTCCCTCCAGTGTGTAGCAGCCCACCCGTCCCACCAGTGTTCATTGTGGGATTTGGTCCACCCGTCCAACCAGTGTGATCTGTGTGATTTAGCTCACCAGTCCCACCATTGTGCACTGTGGGATTTATCCCACCCGTCCCACCAGAGTGGCAGCCCAGCCGTCCCTCCAGTGTGTGGCAGCCCACCCGTCCCACCAGTATGTGACAGCCCATCCGTCCCACCAGTATGTTCCAGCTCTCCCGTCCCACCAGTGTGTAGCAGCTCACCCGTCCCACCAGTATGTGACAATCCACCCGTCCCACCAGTGTGTGGCAGCCCGTCCGTCCCACCAGTATGTTCCAGCTCACCCGTCCCACCAGTGTGTAGCAGCTCACCCGTCCCACCAGTATGTGACAGCCCACCCGTCCCACCAGTATGTGACAGCCCACCCGTCCCACCAGTATGTGCCAGCCCATCCGTCCCAACATTGTCTTCTGCGGAACTTACCGACCCGTCTCGCTGTCGGCTATGGACGACCCCTGTTTACGAGACAAATGTCCTGCATAATTGTGCCGGCGTCTCCCAGAATGCACCAGGTCTCCCGGTCGGCCAATGAATAGTCAACCCATCGGGTGTCGGTAGCTCAATGCCTGATCTGAGCGTCTGGGAGCAGGAGGTGTGGTGTTCATTTCCCCGAGGCGCCAGCCTTTTCTTCCAGGGAGGGAGGCAGCCGACGCCATATATAGCCTCGGCTACTTGGTGAGTCGCAGAACCGCAAACAGCAAGTCACCATTCGTGGCGGGCGTGTGGTGCCCGAAGGAGCCGGGTCATATCGCTTGCGATCTAGCATGAAACCGGGCGTCGGTAGCTCAGTGGTTAAGCTGAGCGTCTTTCACACCAGAGATGCTGGGTTCGATCCCCCGCCGATGCCCGTCCTTCCTCCCAGGGTGAGAGACAGGCGACGCCATATGGCCTCAGCTGCTGAGTGTGTTGTAAGGCCACAATACAATGTATAATGGAACCGTAAAGGAGTGGGCGAATTAGCCAGGCCGAATCTCTTGCGCTGCAGCATAGAACCGTAAATGGGCGGCTGAAGGAGCCAGTCCATGTCGCTTGTGCTCCAACATGGAGTCTCGATTGGGTGGCGGAAGGGTCAGGCCATGTCGCCTTCGATTAACATGCAAACTGCGAAGTGTCGGTTGTTATACCTTACGAATATGTAGGTTGTATAATAAGTAATATAACAGTAAGGGTTATAGTAAGTAGGTTGTAAATGGGCACTGTGTGACCAACGCAGTCGATGCGCCCGAAAGCCCAAATAACCAACCAAGTAGGTTGTAAAACCTTAAAAGTAAATGCCCATGAAAATCTTATGTTGCATTATATATGCCATACATGAGCAGTGGTCGGTGGAATGAAAGTCTAACGCGGGTTTCCCTGCAGCTGTGGTGGAAGCCATTCTGAGCAGCTCCTTTGCATGGGTGCGGCTTGCTCCTGAGAAAAGTGTCCGATACTGATCGGCTCGCAGTAAACGTCCTTGAATTGATTAGAGGCTCAGGGATTTAAGACTGTCGCCATGTTCAAGAGCACCAGGACCAGTCACTGCCTTGGTCAGTGTTCGCTGAATGGATTCCAAAAGGCCTGAGTGTTGTGCAGTGTTGTGTCCGGTTTTAATCGGTTGAAATCAGTTAGTTCTACTGGTCTGGGTAAAATTCTACCGGTCTGGCTAATTCTGTTCTGCTTTGTGCAAGCCTTGGTTCGGCTATCTTTCCAAAGTTGCATATGGTGTTTTTCCCTGTCCTCCGATACCCAGTGTGTGTTGCTTATCGTGGCTTCCGAAGCCATTTCCGTCTTGTTCTTCTTAGTGCTGCGATGGGCGCGAATGATCAACTCTGGTCGGAGGGGGCGGGGATGGCCGAGTGGTTAAGGGTCGGGCTATGGGTACCAAAGGTCCCGGGTTCGACTCTAGCGCCACTCAGGACATTTCCCAATCCCGCGCCCCATTTGCGAAACAGTGTGGGCGGCGCCATTAGCCGTGAATGTGCATAAAGTGTGTCGTGAACCAACCAATAAACAAACAACAAACAACTCTGGTAGGAGCGCCCTGATGCCCAAATAACTAACTCAGGGCTGTGACCCCGTGTGAAATAGGTCCCCCAGATGATCATCTGGCCACACAACGGTGGCAGCACACTGTCCCAGCCTAGTTCACGGCAAGCGCACCGCCACGGACGCATTGGCTCCGGTGGGGGGGGCGACGCAATCTACGCGGCCACCAATCATCCGCCACGGCTTGCGTGAGGGTGACCTGTGTCACGTGATGTGTGGAATGAATCCGCCCGGGGAGGGGAGGGGCAGGGAGTGCGGGGGTGTGCGCCGCCAGGTGCACCCGATACCGCTATCGACCGACCACTGTTACACGCAGTTCGCCCCCCCCCACCCCCGACACGGTGGTGTGTCGGGGGTGGGGGGCGGACGACGTCGGTGTGTCTATCTGTCTGTCTGTCTGTCTGTCTGTCTGTCTGTCTGTCTGTCTGTCTGTCTGTCTGTCTGTCTGTCTGTCTGTCTGTCTGTCTGTCTGTCTGTCTGTCTGTCTGTTCTGTTGTCTGTCTGTCTGTCTGTCTGTCTGTCTGTCTGTCTGTCTGTCTGTCTGTCTGTCTGTCTGTCTGTCTGTCTGTCTGTCTGTCTGTCTGTCTGTCTGTCTGTATGTGTGTATGTCTGTGTGTCTGTCTGTCTGTGTGTCTGTCTGTCTGTCTGTCTGTCTGTCTGTCTGTCTGTCTGTCTGTCTGTCTGTCTGTCTGTCTGTCTGCCTGTCTGTCTGTCTGTCTGTCTGTCTGTCTGTCTGTCTGTCTGTCTGTCTGTCTGTCTGTCTGTCTGTCTGTCTGTATGTGTGTCTGTGTCTGTCTGTCTGTCTGTCTGTATGTGTGTCTGTGTGTCTGTCTGTCTGTCTGTATGTATGTGTGTCTGTGTCTGTCTGTCTGTCTGTCTGTCTGTCTGTCTGTCTGTCTGTCTGTCTGTCTGTGTGTGTGTGTGTATGACGTCACACCGCCGGATGACGGCGGCAGTGTGACGACGTCGGCGGCGCGTGTGTATGACGTCACGCGCGCGTCGCATGTGACGTCGCGCCACCGGAGACCGGATGTCGTCGCGTATGACGTCACACGCGCGTCGCACGCCGCCCGGGACCGGCTGCGGCCGACAGCTGGTCCCCCCCCCCCGACGAGTGACGTCGCTCGGAAGTCGAGACGGCCGTGACGTCGGCAGATTGGCAATCGATGCCGGCCGGACGGGCTGAATGGCCGCGTGACGTCGCGCTCTGAATGGGCCGGGGGCAGGCGGCGGCCAAACCGGAGCGAAAGCGTCGGCGGCGGGCGGGGCGGCGCAACTGCGGCGGCAACCAGTCTGGCGACTATTTCTGTCGTCTGAGAAAGGTGTACTTAGCGATAAATGGGCACTAATTAGCCGATTTGAAGGGCCGGTCCGCGTAGATGCTGATTGGCCGCGATTGTGTGACGCAATGTGCTGATTCCGGCCGTGCCGGCATGCTGTCTAGCGTATCGAATGACCGAACCGACACGTAAAGCGGATATTTAGCGGTTCTTGTGCCATTGTGCAGGGCAGGAATATATCGGAAGATAGCTGAAATGGCTTTTATGTTCTCGGTGGATATATTGCACTGATGCATGCGACGAACTCAGCAAGATCGGAATTACCATAATGCTACGTAGCTGGTGACTAAGGTATGAGGCCCTGTGTGTCGATATCGCTGACCGAGAAATCGGAACTCAATGGAACACGATCAACCTGAATTTGAGCCACAACAGGGGTAAGGTGGATTACACCATGGGTATGTGTACACTATGAAGTCACCTTTAGACCATCGCTTTCCTATCACTCGTGTATAGCTCGTGTTGCAAGTACGGTGTATGTAGTGCGGAAAGTGATCTGGATGTTGTATTATGATGGCGTACGAATGTTTGTTGCGCATCTCCTCCCACTATTGACAACAAATATATCCTTTGTAAATATTTGTGAGTTAAACCCAGACTGTCCGTAACAGCCACTGCACGTGGAGGGCATGCATTGTGAAATAAATTTTTTTTTTTTTTTTTTTTTTTTTTTTCCTTCCCCCCCCCCCTTTTTTCCCGGGGGTGGGGGGGGGGGGGAAATTTTTTTAGGGACGGTAGAGTTGAACCCGGGACCTTTGGTACCTTTAGCCCCACCCCCCAACCCCTCACCATCCTCGCCCCTGTAAAAAATAAATAAATAAGGTGGGATATACGCTTTTGTGCCGTAATGTCGCGGTACTTCAATACAAATCCCATTCAAGGCACCCTGAGTGTGCTGTGCAATACAAGCATCAGAAAGAAGTAGTGTAACTTCGCCAGAGGAGAAAATAGACAATTTGATGCCCACTGCACTGTGGGTTTGTTGAGAGAATACTTTGGAGGAAACCAAATCATACAGCATTTAGATGGATTGCTTATAATTATCCACTCGTACCCATCAATCTCATCTCGATTGCCGTAATGTGGACTGGTCATTATTTAGATTGTACTGTAAGCTGCTGTAATGCAAGTAATGACTATTTAGTGCCATTCATCTGAAGAAATAACTGGCATTTTTCCTCTAGGCAGCACAATAATTCCACTTGCAAACCGTGAACGTATGCAGAATCAAATATACCGTGGTGTCACCTCACTCATTGCCATCCTAGACCGCAATAATTGGCCCGTTTGTGTTGGGTGTGTTTGCGTGGTGTGTTATTTCCTCAGTACGTCATCATGGCTTTGGACTCCTGCGATTGTCGTCTCCACGAAGAGTACACACTCCACGAAGAGTACAGTTTGCGACACTGAGCAGCAATGATGTCAAACATTTAGAATACACTGGGGAAAATGTGCCGCAGTTGCTGCAATAACTTCCAGGGCAATCATCTACTTCCCCTAGGTAACCCACGTAGCCATGACCAAAATGTGTCACATGTAAACCGTTACCAGAATTTTCATTTCATGTTACACGCATGAAAATCTGAAAGTGCGCGAAGTAGCAAATTCATGTGTTCACGTCAGGTCAGCTTTATCCCATGCAATTCATCGTCAGTCTGAGTAGCACCTAAAGTGATCCTGACAACAGAACAGGCGTGGAACTGTGTGTAGCTCTGGTGTTGCCAATGCACATCAATCGTTTCTCAATTTGAGCTGAGGCCTATGGTGATGCACGTAAAGGACTAACTAAATATCCGGTTTGGCTACCCCAGTAGTTTTGAGAAGTCTTCGTCTATGCAGCCGATCGATGGCCTACCAGAAGTCAAGGTGTCGGCACCTTAGCTTGGCGATTTTTTCAGTTATTCAACCTTGGCAGGTATGCTACGAAAGTGTACGGTGTAAGCCATGAGCTACGAAGGTGCTCGTGCAGTTTAGTACAAAGCCCATTTGCATCTGCCTTTCTCACCGTTTGCTTTCGTCAAAGAGTAATTTCAGCCTTGGCAAATGAACACAAAATTGTAATCCTGCCGGGAGTAAGTAAAGACCTAATTTGACGTAAGAGTAGCTGACATTCCCTGGTTGTTTGAAGTCGACTGATTTTTAGGCGAGCCGGCGCAAAACTGCACGGTCACAAACTAAATAGTGACGTCACATGAACTGAAGTACGGCATTTCGTTTTGTTTTCCGATTGCCGTAATATAAGCGTTTTCCGATTGACGTCGGGTAGATGTTTGAAATTGGTTGAAAGCATTTTCCCGTCCTTGTTTGCGGACTTAAAATTCTTTTTTGTATTTCTCTTGAATTTAGATTTCTAAATCAAATATTTTTTTTGTTCATCTATAACAGTGCACCTCCGGCGATCCGGAGTCCCTGCATTTTCCGTGTCGGCTCGCCCTACGACTAACGGCTGCAATCCATCTCTGCCGGCGACGATGCATTCAGAAACTCGATGCAGAGCTGTACGGCTAGCCTATCCCAATGAAACCCAGCGTGAAATTTCTTGTGGGTGCAATTCGATAGTCGCCTGACATACAAACACCGCATTTATACGACACTGAGGGAAACATGTTTTACATATCGCAATCTGCTAAAATGCACTGCACGAATGTCTTACGGCGCGGATCGTAAAACACCGATGATGCTCTATAAAGCTCTTATCGGGTCAAAGCTGGATTACGCGTGTTACGTGTACGGTGGTGCTTGCGCTAGCACCAAGCGCATTCTGGATACGGTGCACCATATAGCACTGCGCATTATTACTGGTGCCTTCAGAACGTCACCAGCCGCTAGCCTGGAAGTAGAGGTCAACGAACCTTCGCTGGCACCGAGCCAAACGCCGGGAAGAAGTAATACTCTGCCGATTGAGGATAGGCCATACCTTCGCAACACATAGTTATATGCTTACCGGTGATGACCGTCCTCTATGTCCGCGCTGCTCTAACCCGCTTACCGTGTGCCATGTTTTAGTTGGCTGTACACTGCTCGATCCCCTACGACGCCAGATTTTAGGACGGTTGAACACCGACCCTTCTTTACGTATACTAATAGGGAACGACTCTGAGGTCGTAGCGTCTGGGAATACTTTTATCTTCATTCGACAAGCTCGCCTTGACGTGATATGCCCCCACCCGTAAAGATGGATAGTAAGCTATGATGGCAGCACCGTAAATTGATTACAATTCAGTTATGGGCGCAAAATGACCCTAGATGTCGACGCGTCCCTAAACTCCAATTCACCACCACCACCACACACCCGACATACGAGCCAGTCTTCTCCCGCCGAGTCTTGACACTCTTTTCGAGCGGGCGGAGTGAAAGGACGGTCCCATGCTGTATTCGAATGCAGATTCTCTCCAGGAAAGGTCGAACCAGGGTGCGCCGAGTGCTAAGAATCCAAAAACTAATACCACTCAGGAAGCTGATTTCGCCAACAATTGATGTCTCCCCGTCAGCCATGCGCAAAGGGGATATTCCGTCATAACTGAGCCTGTCTAGAACAATGGAGCACCTGGACTCCTACCGAGGACGCACAAGGATTCTCACTGATGGCTCCAAGAGCGCCACAGGAGCAGGTTGTGCTTTCGTGTCCGGTACCGATGTACGTTCCTTTAGTTTGCCCGTCCACGTCTCATTGTATAGCTCAGAGCTAATCGCGGTCATAAAGGCACTGTCCTTCATAGAAATCTCACAGGCCACCTTATATGTGATCTTATCTGATTCGCTCAGCAGTTTTTGGTGCTGACCGAATTGTATCTCTCTGATCCACTACTACTTGACATTCTCATACGTCTTACTACATCAGAACGGGAGGGGAAGGATATCCGGTTGTGCTGGAACCCGAGCCACACCGGGCTGTCCGGTATCGAGCGTGCGGACTCTGTGGCGAAGTGGGCAGCACGTAGCCCACGCCCACGCATTTTCCCACTTCCTGCCAGGGATCATTTCTCTAGGATCTCGAGTTATATCCTTGATTAGTGGCAAAAGGCCTGGGATAAAGAAGCCAACAATAAACTTAAGGCAATCAAGCCACACCGGGGAAATTGGGCGTCGTGCCTGCGTAGATCCAGACCGGAGAAGGTTACACTTTGTAGGATGCGAATCGGACACACCTACGCCACCCATCGCTACCTTCTCTGTGGGGAGGAGAGCCCACGGTGTTCCCGCTGTCCGCAATGTCCCACGCACCACTCATGTGCCAGCACTTTGCACGGGAGCGCAGATTGTTTTACGAAAAAATCTCGAGTTGTCTGACATATGAAGACATTCTGGAGACAACTCAGTACTGATAGATTCGGAGAACTTGTTCCGTTACCTGTCAGCGATCGTATTCATGGCTACGTGCACACCAAGGTAATAGTTCGTATTTACCGGTGAATCATTAGAATAAGTGTTATGGGCGCGAATGATAAAAACTGGTCGAAGGGCCCTAAAGCTCAAATATCTAACAACTCGTCCGACAACTGATCGTTGAATGATGTTTGACTTCGAGTCGTTGCGGTTGCCTTGACGCACGGTTTCGTATGACGAAATGTATCCGGCGATCAATGACGTCAAACCCCCAGATGGCCGTGACATTGGCCGTGACGCAGCCAAGTCGGGGCCGCGAAACGCTTATGCGCCGTACACAAATGTCAAAACAGTGTTGTGTGCCCTCCGTAGGCTGGGCGTATGAGACCGGGATGCATCCTGTTTGGTGTATCCGATGGCCGGCTGGTGACCCCCCCCCCCCCCCCCTCTGGCCGGAGACGGCCAGCCGGGAATGCTGAGTGGACCCCAGTGATAAATTATTCGTGAAATAGGGTGGATTGTACCACTTTCTGAACGCTCAGTCGACATCCTTTTTCAAGAAGTATCGACATCTTACTCCTCGACGCATGCCTATGAAGTATTCGCGTCTCCTTTCTAACAGTATCCCGTTTATAATTAGCATGTGCATGCTCTTGATAAGGAACGGTGATGCACGAGCATTTCGCAATGCAATTTCAGGTAAAAGTGTTAACTATAATGTGATTTGGCATGCAATACCAGTTTATAGTATAGTTATTATTCTCTCTATCCCGAATATAGCCCTCCTTAACTCGCGACACGTCTCGGGGGTCTTCAACCGCCCCCTCAGGTTTTTCGCGGATAGTGAACGGATGGTGCACGGCATCGCGCCGAAATTTGGCACACCTTTTCCCACATCTATTTGGCATGTTATGTCAAACTTTTGAAGTCAGGTCATCTAGGATCAACAAGTTAGTCTAGGTCAAGTGAGGTCACCTCCAAAAACGTTCAACCAGTCGTCACGCTTTAACGGATGCAGATATTTTGATGAAACTTTCAGCGTTTGCTTATCGTTATGGATGCAACAAATCGTACGAGAGGAATTTTTCATTTCTTCCGTTTTTGACTACTTATTACTTTTGCATCTTTGCCTATTAGAGTTCAAAGCGAAAATTATGGCTAAAGTAAGCATTTTTTATAAGGGCAAGTTGCCTTCGAACAACGTTTCTCGGTCTGCTCTCCCTATTAGAAATGGAACATTAAAGAAAACTTGAAAACTCAAATTTTTTTTTCATTAAAAAAAAAAAGATTGGGTGGCGAAAAAAAATTGTACGGCCCGGGTCGATTTCGCTGTCCTTTTCTGATTCCAAGTACTTTTTTTCAAATATCCCCCTAAATGAACTCCCCAGAGGAAAACATAATGTACGTCGTGAAAAGCCGTGAAAATCTAGCCCCCTAGTGACGTCACCTTTGGGGAACATTGCTTTTGTGGTGGGCCCGGGCCCTACTCGTCGAGGGCTTTCCGATGACACCTCTTTCGTTTTCGTGCGACGCTTAGTTTGGATATTAGAGGGGGTTACTACCCCCAGAGACAGGGTGTGAAGATTTGACCGGAGAGATGGGGCGGGTTAAATTACGCATCCGAAAACAAACGATAAAGTTACAAGAATAACTCATCAGCTCGAATTTGAGTCGGAGACATCAAAAGCATTTTAAATGACACCAATTCGACGGCAAATGCCTCCACTATGGCTGGGGGGACGAGTAGTCCAGGGGTAAGTTGCTCGTCTTACAATCGAAATGTTGTGGGTTCGAGTTCCACCTGTCGCTACTCTTCGCCCGCGACCAATCGGCGTGAGACATTGGCGACGCAACGTGACTCAATTGTCGATGTGTCGTGAAACCAATAACCAACCAACCACTATGGCTGTCCACTAGGAACGTATGCTGTGCCGCTTCACACCGATACTGACCCTGCGAGCCCGAGCCTGCTGTGCGCTGTCTCTGATGAGCTCAGGTCACGGCCGGGCGGTATTGATGAGTGGACCCAGACGCCTGGATAGTACCGCCGTCCGGGAAAACCATCGTGGCTGCGGCTGTGTTTACAGGCGCGGGGACGGGCGCAGCGAGATGTCATTGGTGTAGGAATCAAATATTTACCGCTGGGTGATAGTGTGGGAGGTTGTGCGTAGCCTGGCTGGCCATTGTATACCCGATTAGCTTGTGTTGTGAGGACATGGGCTTAGGGTGACCAGGATTGCTTATTTTAGTTAGCCGCACGTCCGTTATACATGTCACGAACACAGTATTGCATGCGGATTACAGATGAGCCATAGGTCACAAAGTGTGGAATGGAAACCCGGTCGTATCCAATCATGTTGAATTTCGGATCCATTAGATTGTCAAAACGACCAAAACTAAAAGTTTGCTTCTTTAGCATGCGCCGAGCTGAGCATCATAATTTGTTTTTCTCTCGCCTGGTCCAAAGCGAAGGTTCCAATTTTTACATGCTGTACCTTTTATCACGAAATGTGGTTCAAGCATAAGCATGACATTGACGAATGCAGTGGGGGCGGGGATGGCCGAGTGTTTAAGGTGTCGGGCTATGGGTACCAAAGGTCCCAGGTTCGACTCTAGCGCCACTCAGGACATTTCCCAATCTCGCGGCCCACCGGCGAAACAGTGTGGGCGGCGCCATTAGCCGTGAGTGTGCATAAAGTGTGTCGTGAACCAACCAATAAACAACAAACGAATGCAGTGGTAGTAGCATTGCACATGCAGGTTTGTTTTTTATTGCAGCTGTCAGAGCAAGACAGATGGATGTTGATTCATGATTTCGCAGACTCGTGTTTTATTTCTCCTCAGTATGTCCTCTTTCATCCTGAGTGGGTGCGAATGATCAAAACTGGTCGAAGCGCCCCAAAATCCAAATAACTAACTAACTTTCATCCTGAGCATCAACATGCAGCTTTGTCTCGCCAACATGTTAGCGCGCTCAGCATCATTTGAAACACCGTTCTGAGTTCGCGCTTGGAATTATCTCCACTCCTCCCGGCAGTTAAACAATCCCTGCGCTTGCCGTGCACTTTTATTTCAGCATCCCAACGAAAAGCATTCCATTTGTTTCGAATTCCTCGGGCTGGTAGGTCTTTTATTATGCACAAGTGCTGTTTTATTCTCGTTTATTTTCAAGTCCCGCTCGTTGGCAGGCCTTTTATTATTCGCAAGTGCTGTTTTATTCTCGTTTGGTCGTTTTGCTTTTGATGATGCGGAATTGTGTCCGCCTCCTTTGCGCAATCGTCTGGATCATGAAGAAAATTATCTGATAACCCAATAAGCGTACAGTTTTGCATTCGCTGTGGCCCATAAGATGTCCGTTCTACAGTCCTAGCTAGCACACGCATTCAAATGAAGTTTTGGTGATGAAGATATGCGAAGGCGTGCCGGCACGTTATTACTGTCCTCCTGCACCGTGTTCATGTCGCCAAAGTACCTCAGTCGTGCAGCTCGTCCCCGATGTCTTCGATCCATCGCGTTATTACCGTCATCTTGCACAGTGTTAATATCGCTACAGTAGCTCAATCAACCGGCACGACCCCGTCCTCCTCGGACACTTCCTGATGTTCGATTTGTTGTGTGTTTTGTATGTGCTTCACACAATTTGAGAAAAAAAAAGAAACAGCTGGTTGAATATTGCTGTGAACCGAGACATTCTCCTCTCCGGAAAATTATAATTTCCTTTTTTCTTGCTGTATGATGTGTGCATGGTGCTGTTCAACATTGACTGCACACCTATTGCTCTGTATGAAAATATCCACAATGCGAGTTTTTGGTGTCGCAAGCAAGAAGAATATTGGAATTGGAGCACTAAAGATTTGTCCTCCAAATCCACCATCCAAAAAATATAGATCAAGTCACGAGTGCATTTTGAGCACAAAGATGATAATTTCGATGATGTCGATCGCCTAATCTTCAGCGCGATCCGCCACAGCTGCTCTCTCCACTGCCAGCCCAATCCACAACAGCTGCTCGCCCCCCGGTCAGAAGCCGAAGCCGAAGCCGGTGCGCCGCGCGCGCTGAACGCGCGTCAGCCCAATCCGCGGCAGCTGCTCGCCCCCGGGCCGCGGCCCGGTGCGCCGAGCGCGAGCCAGACGCGCGTTTCATGTTTTGCCACCTGCGCGTGGGTGGGCGGAGTCTGGCGGCGCGCGCCGCCCTTTGATGTGCCGCCCGCCGTGCCACCTGCGTACGCCGGCGGCCGGGGTGTGGCTCCGCGGAGAGTACGCAATCAGGCGTCCGATGTCGGGAGACGCGAGTCGGTTGGTTATTTGAGTTTTATGGCGCATCGGCCAGGTCTGGTCATTTGGCGCCCATCCGGGAGCTGAGCCTGTGCACTATGTCTGCATCCGTGTTTAAACCGACACAAGTTTTCTATTGGGTATGCACATCACTAATGTCATGGTGCGTGGGTCGGTGGTAAGTGGTAAAATGAGGACGGTTTCACTGTACGATTTGACCATCACGGGCTGGTTGGTTATTGGCTTTGACACATCGAACGTTGAGTCATGTAGCGTCGCCAATCTCTCACGCCGATTGGTCACGGGCGAAGAGTAGCGACAGGTGAGACTCGAACTCACCACCTTGCCCCTAGACCACTCGTCCCCGACCGTCACGGGTTCAACAATATCTTACATAGTACGTCGTCTCTGCTTCGATACTTCGGTGTGACTGGCGACGTCACGGGCTGGTTCATGACGTCATGACCTAGTGCATGACGTCATGACCGCCGTAGTCGAAGCGCTCCAAAACCCGAATGATTAACCGAGCTGCTGCACCGTACGACCACCGGCTTTCGGACATGTCGGATGCGGCGATTTTGCCGTACTATTCCAAAGCGTGAGCATTCGTCCCGTTCGAATTGTTCAAGAGTCCATGCTTATTGAATCAACGGGATTGCTTTCAGACGATGGAGTGAAATTACGAAACGCTCGTTGTTTCCCCACCACATTTCGCCCGAATTTTCCACTCGTAGACCACCTTTAAGTATTTTTACGCGTTATATGTTCTGCTCAAATGCCGGTCGCGAAATCGAAATTCGCCTCCCACGATACGGTGGTGTGAGGTGAGCAGACCAGAGTCGTTTTACTGGGCTTTGAACAGTAAAACCAGACAGGATAGCCATTTTGCCGGTATCACAGACCGTGGAGGTCACCGTCACCATGCCGTCTGCCATGCTGCCTACCATGCCGCCTATCGTACTGTTGGTAACCGCCATTATCGCTATGTGCGTCAAGTGCTGACAATTGCTGTCCAGAGGACCCGTGGCGCCGCCGAGCGGGACATTTTGGGAACTAGCATATGCGAAGACGTTAAGAGGAAATGTCATGAACTGATTGCTGTTTTCAAGCTGGAAGGTATGCTATAAGATGATGCAAGATGCTCAGTTTGAGCGGTTGTGTGCCAATAAGCCGCAGGGTTGAGAGTGGAAATGATTGCGGGGGGGGGGCGCTCGAGGCCCCAAGTATACATAGAAAGTTTCATTCTTGATGAATACCAAGAAACATCGGCTCCACCACGGTTAGACTGAGCGGGGGATTTTCGCGGCTGTATTCTGTATTCTGTATTCGCATGCTTTACACGCAACCAACGCTCATGGGCGTAGTGTTGAGTTCAGGGCCTAACGTAGTGACTTCAAAAATATCGAGGGAATCTGTCCGCCTCAGCATCTGTAGTGGCGGAAATTACGCCAGGTGCATTGTTTTACGTTTCAAATGTGAAAGTCTGCCGATAACTATGCCGTTGGCAGCCCATCAAAGTTCACCGCCCGGTTTGGGGTCCGGCCGATCCGCCCACGGCAAATTAGTAGCATTTGTGTAGTTTTTTTTCTCAATAAATAATTATTGGGGGGCGCAATACGTGAAGGCAATGGTTGGGCACAAATGGATTTCGGTGCATGTCACGTAGGGTTCCATGTTAAAAGTCGAAATTATTGGGGGAGAGGCACCACCAACATGGGGGAAAGTGCCCTCCCAAAGTCACGCATAGCTACACCCCCGATCCAGGGTTAAAAAATGTTTTATAGGGGATGTAAACGAGCACCGTAGATGTCAGAATTGCATGGAATTAGTGTCATTTAAAATCTTTACGCCTCAGACTCAAATTCGAGCGATGTTGTAGGCAATTCTAGCTATGTGGGATCCAAGGAGCAGGATGCGATACTTCTAGGAGTAGATGAGCGTTCAGAAAGTGGTACATTCCACCCTATTTCACGAATAATTTATCACTGCCCTGATCAGTACCAGAATATAGTTCCACTAGACAAATCACAAAGTAACAATATTCGCAATTCAACAGTGTAGGTGGCAACGAATTTAGCATCTGAAGGCAAGCGAACTAGCTAGGTGAACTTCGCAGCATATTTTATGAAGGTGCAGAAGCATAAATTGCAACTATATTCCTCGCGGGTACACCGATGATCATCCGGGACGAGGATGGCCGAATGGTCGAGTTGTTGAGCTCTGGGTACCAAAGGTCCAGGATTCAACACTCGCACCACTCAGGACGTTCCCCAATCCCGCGGCCAACCGGCGAAACAGTGTGGGCGGCGCCATTTAGCCGTGATCGTGCATAAGGTGCATCGTAAATCACCCAATAATAAATAATAATAACCACCTGGGCGCGAGGGGCGTCGGTAGCTCAGTGGTTAAGCTGAGCGTCTGGCAAGCCAGAGGTACGGGGTTCGATTCCCCGCGATGCCCGCTCTTCCTGCCAGGGTGAGAGGCAGGCGACGCCATTGGCCTGAGCTGCTGAGTGCGTAGTAAAGCCGCAATCCAATCCAATCCATCTGGGCTCGCTGGACGCAACTGCGTGTTTCAGAGTTCTTGAGTATTATCAAGAGCCAACCGGTTTTCCTTCTCGAACTGGAGCTGGTGTCCGGATCACCGTGGCGTCCGACGCGTATCGGAGGCGTGGGCTCTGTACCGTGCGCCCCAGGTCACCAGCCGACGACTCCCCAGTTGTGCCGGTCGGTGAGCGTTGGCTGTGGGGGGCTCTGTACCGTGCGACCCAGGTCGCTGGCCGTCGACTGCCCAGTTGTGTCGGTCGGTGAGCGTTGGCTGTGGGGGCTCTGTACCGTGCGACCCAGGTCGCCGGCCGTCGACTGCCCAGTTGTGCCGGTCGGTGAGCGTTGGCTGTGGGGGGCTCTGTACCGTGCGACCCAGGTCGCTGGCCGTCGACTGCCCAGTTGTGCCGTCGGTGAGCGTTGGCTGTGGGGTGTACCGTGCACCGGTGCCGCCGTCGGCTCCCAGTTGTGCCGGTCGGCGAGCGTTGGCTGTGGGGGGGCTCTGTACCGTGCGACCCAGGTCGCCGGCCGTCGACTGCCCAGTTGTGCCGGTCGGCGAGCGCTGGCTGTGGGGGCTCCGAGCGGTGCGACCCAGGTCGCTGGCCGTCGACTGCCCAGTTGTGCCGGATTGAGCGCTAAATGACCAACCATGGTCGATGCGCCCTAAAACCACAATCACACACACACACACACTGCCCAGCTGTGCCGGTCGGTGAGCGTTGGCTGTGGGGGGCGGTCCGTGCGGTGCAACCCAGGTCACCAGCCGTCGACTCCCCAGTTGTGCCGGTCGGCGAGCGCTGGCTGTTAAGGGGGGGCGGTCCGTGCCATACGCCCCAGGTCACCAGCCGTCGACTGCCCAGTTGTGCCGGTCGGTGAGCGTTGGCGTGGGGGGGGCTCTGTACCGTGCGCCCCAGGTCGCCGGCCGTCGACTGCCCAGTTGTGCCGGTCGGTGAGCGTTGGCTGTGGGGGGCGGTCCGTGCGGTGCAACCCAGGTCACCAGCCGTCGACTCCCCAGTTGTGCCGGTCGGCGAGCGCTGGCTGTTAAGGGGAGGGGGCGGTCCGTGCCATACGCCCCAGGTCACCAGCCGTCGACTGCCCAGTTGTGCCGGTCGGTGAGCGTTGGCTGTGGGGGGGCTCTGTACCGTGCGCCCCAGGTCGCCGGCCGTCGACTGCCCAGTTGTGCCGGTCGGTGAGCGTTGGCTGTGGGGGGCGGTCCGTGCGGTGCAACCCAGGTCACCAGCCGTCGACTCCCCAGTTGTGCCGGTCGGCGAGCGCTGGCTGTTAAGGGGAGGGGGCGGTCCGTGCCATACGCCCCAGGTCACCAGCCGTCGACTGCCCAGTTGTGCCGGTCGGTGAGCGTTGGCTGTGGGGGGCGGTCCGTGCGGTGCAACCCAGGTCACCAGCCGTCGACTCCCCAGTTGTGCCGGTCGGCGAGCGCTGGCTGTTAAGGGGAGGGGGCGGTCCGTGCCATACGCCCCAGGTCACCAGCCGTCGACTGTCCAGTTGTGCCGGTCGGTGAGCGTTGGCTGTGGGGCCCGCTCCGCCCCTCGTCCATAACCGGCCGTGAACCCAGAGTGCCGTGGCGACCAGCCGGCCGCCCGTGCCACAACAGGCCGGAACGGAGAGGCGCCAGTCGCCAGGGAGGCGCCAGACGCCAGAGCGGTGACCAGCCGGCCGCCCGTGCCACAACAGGCCGGAACGGAGAGGCGCCAGTCGCCAGAGCGGCGCCAGTCGCCAGGGCGGCGCCAGTCGCCGGGCGGCGCCAGACGCCAGGGCGGCGCCAGTCGCCAAGGCGGCGCCAGTCGGACGCACAGCTCGCCGGTCTGATCGTGCGTCATCTGTCGTTCTGCGCATTTTGACAATTATTGGTAAGGCATTCAATCCACGTGTGTTAAGAGGGATCGAGGGTGGTGGTGGTTGTTGGTTTTTATGACACGTCGACCGTTGAGTCATGTAGCGCCGCAGATCTCTCACGCCGATTGGTTGTGGACGAAGAGTTGCGATAGGTGAGACTTGAACCCACAATTTTTCGATTGTGAGACGGGCAACTTACCCCTAGACTACTCGTCCACTGGCAATTGTTGATAAAGCATTCAATCCACATGTGTTAAGAGGGACCAAGGGAATGGGGATGGATGGGTAGGGTAGATAGGCATTGATGTTTGTGTGGGATGTTGGTGGATGGTTTCTTTAGGATGTGTTGATGGTTGGGGTGGGTCTTTTTACCGGGCTTATGGTATCTTCCATTTACAGACTTAACTGGATGGGCCCTTGCGGCTCTTATTAAGTCTAGGCACTTTATGACCATGACTGTACGCGTCCCCGTCCCCTTGTTGCCTTCGTTACTCGCTGCCGTACCACCGTACGTTCATCTTGTGGAGCATCCCACCTTTCCTGCCGAACCCCGTTCCCCCCACAGTGTAGGACCTCGTCCTCCTACCGCCAAACCCCACCTACTCGTTGCCGTACCGCCGCACGCTCACCTTGTGAAGTAATCACCCTTCCTGTTGAATCCGGGTCCCCTTACAGCGGAAATGCGATCCTGTCCTCCCACCATCTTGCCTTGGCCTGTTCACGGTGTAGTCAAATCCACCCAGGTCCCTGAAATGAATTTCCCTTTCATTGGAGTGTTAGCAAGGCGTCAAACACTGTTGTCATCCCGAAAGAACTCCTCACAATTGCACTCACGAAAATGACGAAAGAAGGGTTGCTAGCAAGTTGCTAGCAAAACGTTTTCATAATAATGGTATCAATGTGGGGTGTGGTAGAAATCGGATCACTTATTGTAGATGAATGCAGGCATGTTTCACGGATGCGGGTGCAGGAAGTCAAGGCTCTTCTCGATGAGGCCCAAAGAAACTTGTATTACGTGTCGGTTTCCACGTACATTTTGAAATTAAATGATGCTGAATCCACCCGTGGACGTATTTCGTCTTTCGACAATGAGTGAGTGTATTTAAAAAGTGCTGATAATGATAACGCCAGCTGGCTGTTTACCCGGACATTAGATGACACAAACTTTGTACTTTGTATACACGCTGGTGGTCTATACCTGCGTGGCTTTTCCAGCTCACCCACGTCGAACCGAAGCTTGTGACGTCAAGGTCACTTCGGGTCCCGTTTGCGGCCTCTGTACGTTGTACAGAGATACTCTGTACGTTGTACGGAGATACTCTGTACATTGCGTCCTGTTGTACCTCTGGCCATGGGCCCAAAGTTTGGGAAAGCCGCTTATTGAACTGATTCTTCCCAGTCAAAGCCACATGGTTAATGATATCTATCTGTGCTTCAGTTTATTCAGGCTGTTCCACTCTGGCCCGATCAGTTCAGTTTTGAAGTTCGTCGGTGTTGTTGCCGATATCAGACACGACATCCTCTGGTCGAGTGCCTTTCAACCTTTTCTGGGTCATCTGGATTGTTTCTGGGTCACGTAGTTTTTGTGGGTCACGTATTTCTGGGTCATGTAGCTTGCCCTCATTCATCGGTTCCCTTGGCGCTCCCAACAAAGGCACAAGTTCGGAACTGCGTTTTCCGGCTCCGTTGGTTTTCGTTCACCGTTATTTCGGAACGGAAATACCGGTAGCCGGCTGCTCTTTCTCGGCCGCTGTCAGACCCAGCCCAGGCGATTCAGCCAGCAGAGAGTGAGAGAGAGGGAGGTTGACCGACCCCGACTACGATCACGACCGCGACCACGGCTACGCACCACGGCGCACGTGATCACGCGCCGCCGCTGCCAGTTCCGCTCCCGCCGTGGCCCGCGTCGCCGTCGCTGTCGCTCTCGTGCGCCAGCGTCACCGCCGCCCCCCTTGCCGCGTGCCGCGACTGCATTCCGCGCCAATCGATGGCCGGCGACGTCACGTGTGACGTCACACTGCAGACGTCGTGTGACGTCACGGCCGGCTGGCGGCCGGCCGCCGGCGGCGGAGGCGGCGGCGGCAGTCAGTGTGTTGTGGCGGCTGCGGACGCCGGCTGGGTGGTGGCTCCGTGCGCGTGCGGCCCGCGGCGTGCTCGTCACGTGACTGACACCCGGCCCCGGATGGAGCTGGTGCGCCGCTGGTCCAGCGGCGGCTCGTCGCGCCGCAGACAGCGCGGCCCAGGTGGGTGCTGCGCGACTGCCGCGCGACCCGGTCGCGCAGCCCGTTTGGCTGGCAGGCGGCTCGGCGCTGAACGTGTGATGTGTGTGTGTCGGGTCGGGTCGGGTCGTGTGTCGGCGTGACCTATGGCGGGAGATCGTGCACGGCCGGCCATTGGTGGAGAATTGCGTGCGTTTTGAGGGGAGTTTGCCTTTCCATCGATAGCGGCAGACCCGGAAAAGTCGGTGACATTCTCCCGTGTGATTCTATGCAACTGACTTCATGCTAACACTCAGGGGTGCCCAGCAGATTTCTTGGGTGCGCAGGCAAACATGAAAGAATGCTCCATAAGAGGCTGTTCACACCCACCGGTGTGAACAACCAGGTTGATCGTTTGTAATGTGGTGTGTTTGGATATTTCCGCTCGGATTGCGCAGCGTCGTTTCCAGCGCTGGTGAGCGCCAGTATAGGGGTAAAGAATGTTGTGTCGAGGTGAATGTAGGCACCCTCTTCCCACCGCCTCAGCAGTGACGTCTGCTCGCTCCCCCTCCCCGTATCCAACGTTCTGTTTCCTCGTCGCTTCATCTGATCTGTGGTATATCACTTCGACTTCACCATACCCACATCACACGACGTCCATGTTCGGTTTCGAACAGAGCAACGTCGAAACCGAAATAGGGTCAATGAAACAGAATTGAACGTGGAATGCTGTCAAGTGGAATAAGGTCGAAAGGTAGATGTGGACGGACTGGTGTCCAATGGAGTAATGTACAGAGAGGAATAGGGTCGATGGAACAAGGTCGGAAGTAGAATAGAGTAGAATGGAATCAAGTGGAGAACCCAGCCCAGCAGATACGCTTCTGTAGCAGGGACATTGTTCACGTAGTCAAACGATGGTGCAGGAAAATATAGCCTGACCTGATCTGGCCCAATCAGCTGTATGGACAGTCACGGTCACGTAAACACTCTTCGTGCACAATCGTTTTCTCTATGCTTGGTTTTTTGCAGCATTCTATTCGACGCTATTCCGACCCCTCCTATTTTTTGCCCTATTCCATTCGACTTTAATCTACTATCGACCTACGTCACTTTGAACCCGCCCCTATCGCTCCCTCAGGGAAGTATTAGGAGACGAGTCTTCCATTCTTCAATCGAAACAGCTTTTTCGCTTACTAGACGTCAGGTTTTCCGTGATTTATGTTCCTCATTAACTCGCCGCTACATTTCCGGCAAAGTGATGATCGTTGCACGGCGTTTTAATCGCAGTTAAAGTCGTCCGCGCCGTGGCATGTGATTCGTCACGTCGACGGACTTCCGCGCCTATTTAATTGCTCGGACTGACGATGTTGTGGGCGCTGCATGACCGACGCAGTCGAAGTGCCCCCAGTGCCCAGCAACCAGGTACATTTCGCTCGACTGTCCTCTGGCCCTTCCTATTTTGGGCGTTATTCAATTCGACCTCATTCTGCTTTCGAGCTTGCTCCATTGGACACCAGTTCGCCTCCCCGCCACACCACTTCTCCACCACACCACTCCTCCACCACACCACTCCTCCACCACACCACTCCTCCACCACACCACTCCTCCACCACACCACTCCTCCACCACACCACTCCTCCACCACCACACTCCTCCACCACACACCACTCCTCCACCACACCACTCCACCACACCACCACCACACCACTCCACCACACCACACCACACCACTCCACCACACCACTCCTCCACACACACCACTCCTCCACCACACCACTCCTCCACCACACCACTCCTCCACCACACCACTCCTCCACCACACCACTCCTCCACCACACCACTCCTCCACCACACCACTCCACCCTCCACCACACCACTCCTCCACCACACCACTCCTCCACCACACCACTCCACCACACCACCCCTCCTCCACCACACCACTCCTCCACCACACCACTCCTCCACCACACCACTCCTCCACCACACCACTCCTCCACCACACCACTCCTCCACCACACCACTCCCCCACCACACCACTCCTCCACCACACCACTCCTCCACCACACCACTCCTCCTCCACCACACCCTCCACCACCTCCTCCACCACCTCCTCCACCACACCACTCCCCACCACACCACACCACTCCCTCCACCACACCACTCCTCCACCACACCACTCCTCCTCCACCACCACTCCTCCACCACACCACTCCTCCACCACACCACTCCTCCACCACACCACTCCCACCACACCACCACCACCACTCCTCCACCACACCACCACCACTCCCTCCTCCACCACACCACTCCTCCACCACACCACTCCTCCACCACACCACTCCTCCACCACACCACTCCTCCACCACACCACTCCTCCACCACACCACTCCTCCACCACACCACTCCTCCACCACACCACTCCTCCACCACACCACTCCTCCACCACACCACTCCTCCTCCACACCACTCCTCCACCACACCACTCCTCCACCACACCACTCCTCCACCACACCACTCCTCCACCACACCACTCCTCCACCACACCACTCCTCCACCACACCACTCCTCCACCACACCACTCCTCCACCACACCACTCCTCCACCACACCACTCCCCCCACCACCACCTCCTCCACCACACCACTCCTCCACCACACCACTCCTCCACCACACCACTCCTCCACCACACCACTCCTCCACCACACCACTCCTCCACCACACCACTCCTCCACCACACCACTCCTCCACCACACCACTCCTCCACCACACCACTCCTCCCCACCACACACTCCTCCACCACACCACTCCTCCACCACACCACTCCTCCACCACACCACTCCTCCACCACACCACCCTCCACCACACCACTCCTCCTACCACCACACCTCCACCACACCACTCCCACCACACCACTCCTCCACCACCACACCACTCCTCCACCACACCACTCCCACCACACCACTCCACCACACCACCACACCCACTCCACCACACCACCCTCCACCACACCACTCCACCACACCACTCCTCCACCACACCACTCCTCCACCACACCACTCCTCCACCACACCACTCCACCACCTCCTCCACCACCACTCCTCCACCACACCACTCCTCCACCACACCACTCCTCCACCACACCACTCCTCCACCACACCACTCCTCCACCACACCACCACCACTCCACCACACCACTCCTCCACCACACCACTCCTCCACCACACCTCACCACACCACTCCTCCACCACACACTCCTCCACCACACCACTCCTCCACCACACCACTCCACCACACCCTCCTCCACCACACAACTCCTCCACCACACCGCTCCTCCACCACACCACTCCTCCACCACACCCCCCCACCACTCCTCCACCACACCACTCCTCCACCACACCACCCTCCTCCAACAACCCTCCACCACACCACTCCTCCACCCCACCACACCACTCCTCCACCACACCACTCCTCCACCACACCACTCCTCCACCACACACCCCACCACACACTCCTCCACCACACCACTCCTCCACCCTCCACCACACCACTCCTCCACCACACCACTCCACCACACCACCACCACACCACTCCACCACACCCACTCCCTCCACCACACCACTCCTCCACACCACTCCTCCACCACACCCTCCACCACACCACTCCTCCACCACACCACTCCTCCACCACACCCACACCACTCCTCCACCACACCACTCCTCCACCACACCACTCCTCCACCACACCACTCCTCCACCACACCACTCCTCCACCACACCACTCCTCCACCACACCACTCCTCCACCACACCACTCCTCCACCACACCACTCCTCCACCACACCACTCCTCCACACCACACCACTCCCTGCCATACCACTCCCTGTCATACCATTCCTCCTGTGAGGAAGATGGGCCAAGCTGCCCCCGATGTCGCGCACCACTGTCTGTGCGTCATGTTTTGCTCTCGTGCCCTCTACTCGCCGATGACTGAAGACGTTTTTTTTAGTCGCACAGTCGCTGTCACTCCGCGACCTCCTTGGTGACCACTCGCGCGCGGTAATTTCGGGATAACTGCTCCGCTTTTTATCGGATGTTGACTTCAGGGCGATTTACACATCTTGCTGACAAGTAACACCAAAGGTTTGGAATCATCTGCCCGTATTCTGAATGTGCGTGTACTGCTGTTGGCACCAATCATCCCAAGCTGTCAATCTAACATTGTTATGGGCGCTGTATGACCGAAGCAGTCGATGCGCCCCTAAGCCAAAATGACCAACCAACCAACCATTCCTCCACACCCATCGCATCGTTCCTGTACATCACACTGCGGCATGAGGAATCGCATCTCTCAGTCCACTCAATCACACACGCGCGTCTCCTTGACGCGGCGGAACCGACAGCATCGTTGGCAGCGTGTTTCCGTCCTAACCGGAAGGTGTTCGGTTCGAACCCCGTCACTTGCCGGAATTTTTCCATCTTCTGGGCTGTTCGGTGTGAGCGAGTGGCGTCGCTGCGTGGCCTGCGCAATCACGTGCGTGGCAAAACAAGTCGAGGTCCTTCCACTGAACTGCATTTATCAGATTATTCGCCGGTGTCGGGGCGTGGCGCCGGCGTCGAGACGTGACGTTATTATCGAGACTCGACACCAGTGTCGAGACGTGACGTTATTATTGAGACAAGACGTTATTATCGAGACGTGACGTTATTATCGAAACGTGACGTTATTATCGAGACGTGACGTTATTATCGAAACGTGACGTTATTATCGAAAGGTGGCGTTATTGTCGAAGCGTGACGCCAGCGTCTCGGCGTCACATCAGTATCGCCGGGTCGAAACGTGACACCAGTAGCACCAGGTAGAGACGCACCCGCAGCGTCGGTGGACGTGAGCCGCAATGCACGTTCGGCGGCTCCGTGTTGTCTCTCGGCCAGTGAGGTGTCGTCTCCCGGCGAGACAGGCCGGCGGGGACGTCTGAAGGCGGGACGAGTACCCACCGTGGACTGTCCAGGTGTGTGGTCTGGATATCCACCAATCTAGCCCCTGTGTGCACGCTGTGGGGGTGGCCAGGTGGTTGAGACGTTGAGCTCGGGATCCCAATGTCCCTGGTTCGATTGAGTTTAAGGGCGCGTCGACTGAACGTCCCTGGTTCAGCACTCGCGCCATTCGGAACATTTCCGAGTTCCCGCGGCCCACCGGCGAAGCAGAGCGGGTGGATCCATTACCCCCTAAAGCCCCCCTCCCAAAGGATCCATTACCTGGGGTCGTGCATGAAGTGCGTCGTAAGCCACCCAACAAACAAATAAACCCCTGTATGCATGTGTTCTGATATATGCCTAGCAGTTACGATCTGCCACGTGGGTAAGTATCGTAGTATTCCGGTCATACTTGGCAGAAAATACCTGGCGAGTTATCCACGTGGTCGAGTCGTTGCGTCCAGGTGTTCCTGCCTTTGGTGCGGAGCGGTGCTCCCAGGATAAAATGCTCGCGATATCAAAGTAAACTCGGGCTTCGGCGGAAACGGGAATTCCCGATGTAACTATCAGGCCCCGTGACGCACCGTTAGCCAGCCATTCACCGAACGGCGCGCGACGGTGCGGTTTTCAGAACTCGGCGGGTCTGTATGTCTGTATGGACCTGTACGGTCTAGCTGACACGTGTGTCACGTGATTATCAGATACGTGTGTCACGTGACCATCACACACGTGTGTCACGTGACTATCAGACACGTGTGTCACGTGACCATCAGACACGTGTGTCACGTGACCATCAGACACGTGTGTCACGTGACCATCAGACACGTGTGTCACGTGACCATCAGACACGTGTGTCACGTGACTATCAGACACGTGTGTCACGTGACTATCAGACACGTGTGACGCCCAGTGTGCGGAAACGCCACTGTGGACTGTGTTCCCGTACGTCGTGTGTAATCTCATCAGAGTGCCAATGCCGGCTGCCGTGCGACATCGTAGTCGACGTGCCTTTAGCCGCGATAATCTGCGGAAATATGGACGCGGAGACTGAGCGTGTGCGATGTGCTGGACGGTCAGTCACGTTACGTGTCGTGACGTTACGTGTCGTGACGTTACGTGTCGTGACGTTACGTGTCGTGACGTTACGTGTCGTGACGTTACGTGTCGTGACGTTACGTGTCGTCGTGACGTTACGTGTCGTGACGTTACGTGTCGTGACGTTACGTGTCGTGACGTTACGTGTCGTGACGTTACGTGTCGTGACGTTACGTGTCGTGACGTTACGTGTCGTGACGTTACGTGTCGTGACGTTACGTGTCGTGACGTTACGTGTCGTGACGTTACGTGTCGTGACGTTCTACGTGTGTCGTGACGTTACGTGTCGTGACGTTACGTGTCGTGGGTTATGTGTCGTTACGTGTCGTGACGTTACGTGTCGTTACGTTACGTGTCGTGACGTTACGTGTCGTTACGTGTCGTCGTTGTGACGCGTCGGTGGTGGAAGTGGTGCCGTGTGGGCTGTGCCTGTGCTCGTGTCTGCCGGGGATGGGCGCTGCATGACCTCTGTAGGCGATGCGCCCCTAAACCCCAGTAACTGGCTGTCCGCGGGAGCTCATGTGCTGGCCTGTTCCGCGCGAAGGAGTCGGCGCAAAATGGTCGGCCATTCGGTGTGCCCCGAGCGCGAAAAATCGCTCGAATCACGTGGCCTGAGGCCACGAGGGTGGCGCGGTGTTAGTGTGCGGGGGCAACCTCGGGTGCGTTGATGGCGTGTTGTGGTCGGATTGTGGTCGCGTTGTGGTGGGAGTTGCACGGTCAGCGGTGACCGGACAGGTGTGTCTGCCCGGGTGGGCGGTCCTCCGTGCTCCTGATCAGGTGGCTTAACACACGATTACAGCGGGATGGCCCCTCGGTAAATGTCGCCGGTTGTGAGATTCGAACCCACGATCTTGTGATCAAGAGTCCGACACTCTGCCGACTGAGCTACCGCGGCTTCCGCGTGACGCCTCCCGACGCCAGCGATATATTATTCGGAAATAGGGTAGACTATGCCACTTGCTGAACAATGAAGCCACAGCCGGCGCAGTTCCGGCGGCGGTGCGGGGTCGTCTCCCGCGCCGCCAGAGGTCGTTTCCCGCGCCGCGGGGTCAGAGGTCGTCCACCGCGGTGACGCCGACGGAGCGCGCGCCGCGTCTGTGACGCAGTTGCAGGTCGGTGGCTCGGCCCGCGCCGCCCGCACCGCCGCCGCCGTACCCCGTGAACCGGCGCCGGGCCGGGCCGCGCGGGCGGCGCTCGTCGGCGCCGCAGGTCTCCGGCTCGAATCCGACTCGCCGCGTGGTTTTCCCTGCGTTTTCTTTCCTGGACCTGCTTGGCCTGAATCTCTGCATGACCGATGTAGTCGATGCGCCCCTAAACTCCTGGCCTGAATCTGTTGACCCGAACCGGTTGACTTGGACCTGTTGACCTGGACCTGCTGATCTGAACCTTCTGACCTGGACCTGCTTACCTGAGCCTGCTGAGCTGGATCAGGTGAGCAGGTCCAGGTCAGAAGCTGGTGGCGGTCTGCCGGCCCGACGGCCGACCTCGACGGACCTCGGCACTGCACCTCCTGCCGACCGCAGTGGCGCCCGTGACAGGCCTCTGCGCGTCCGGCGGTGTTCAGCGCCTCTGCGAGGTGCGGCGCGAGGCACGCACTGAGACCGTGGGACGACTAGCCTAGGGATAAGTTGCTCGTCTCGCAATCGGAAGATTGTGGGTTCGAGTCTCGCCTGTCGCTACTCTTCGCCCGCGGCCGATCGGCGTGAGAGATTGGCGACGCTGCGTGACTCAACGGTCGATGTGTCGTGAAACCAATAACCAACCAACCGCTGGGACCGCTGGCGGCTCCCGGCCATCGGGGACTCGTACAGCCTACTAGCTGCGTGAACACTTCAGTCGATGCGCCGCTAAACCCCCCGACTCGTACAGTCGTTAGCTTGCGTGTTTTGTTCATCGTTCGGGACGTCTCGCACCTTTCGACCGCGACCTGCATTGCGATCCGCGGGGGCGAGATTGCCCGTCTCGCAATCGGAAGGTTGTGGGTTCGAGTCTCACCTGTCGCTACTCTTCGCCCGCGGCCGATCGGCGTGAGAGATTGGCGACGCTGCGTGACTCAACTGTCGACGTGTCGTAAAACCAATAACCAACCATTGTCCAGCTGTAGCTGCGGCATTGTCCCCCGGCAGCTGCAGCTGAGGTGCCGCCATCGACAGCTGCACCTGCAGCACTGCCTGTTGGCAGCTGCAGCTGCAGTGCTGTCTAACCTAACCTAACCTAACCTAACCTAACCTAACCAAACCTAACCCAACCTAGCCGCAACTGCGATCTGCATGCTGCCTCTGTCGTGGCGAAATCGGGTCAGCTGAATGTCGAAAGAAAGCCAGTTGGTCGGCCAGTGCCCCGCCCCTGTCTGGATCGACTGGCGCCCCATTCGGTGAAGACGATTTCCCGGGAGAGACGCCGGCAACACTGTCCTGGAAGGCGGTGTTTGGGCAGCCACGCGCGCCCTTCGCTGCGCTCAAACACCCCCGAAAGGGCGCTGAATGACCGAGCCTGGTCGATGCGCCCTAAAACTGAAATAACCGACCAACCAACCAGCCCCTCCCGACCGGTAATTGAGAACTGGAGTGCTGTTGAGTTCCGTATTGCTTACATTAGCGGGCGATAAACTGCTCTGCGATATTGCTCACTGAACAAACAGGTTGTTTGTTTGGGATAGGCTAAACGAGACGCGCCGTTTTGCAATCTGTCCTAATCCAGCCATCTCGCAATGCCGGGAGAATGCGCAACAGTGTGGCGATTTGCGCGTCGGATGTTGATATCAGGCCCGCGCAGGCAGCGACTCGCACGCGCGGGGTATCTGCCGCCGAGGCAGCCGGTCGGCCGTCTTGTCACGTCATCTGCGGCTGATGACACCGCCACTGGTGCCTCTGTCTGCCCGCCTGCCATCCTGTCACGCCATCTGCTGCTGATGACACCGCCAGGTGCCTCTGTCTGCCGGCCTTCACGCCATCTGTGGCTGATGACACCGCCACTGGTGCCTCTGTCTGCCCGCCTGCCGGCCCCCTGTCATGCCCATCTGCGGCTTGACACGCCACTGGTGCCTCTGTCTGCCGGCCTGCCGTCCTCTTGTCACGCCATCTGCGGCTGATGACACCGCCACTGGTGCCTCTGTCTGCCCGCCTGTCGTCCTCCTGTCACGTCATCTGCGGCTGATGACACCGCCACTGGTGCCTCTGTCTGCCCTCTGTGTCCTCCTGTCACGTCATCTGCGGCTGATGACACCGCCACTGGTGCCTCTGTCTGCCGGCCTGCCGTCCTCCTGTCACGCCATCTGCGGCTGATGACACCGCCACTGGTGCCTCTGTCTGCCCGCCTGTCGTCCTCTTGTCACGCCATCTGCGGCTGATGACACCGCCACTGGTGCCTCTGTCTGCCCGCCTGTCGTCCTCTTGTCACGCCATCTGCGGCTGATGAGCCGTCCTCCTGTCACGCCATCTGCGGCTGATGACACCGCCACTGGTGCCTCTGTCTGCCGGCCTGTCGTCCCCCTGTCACGCCACCTCCGGCTGATGACCCGGCCGTCCTCCTGTCACGTCATCTATGGCTGATGGCACCGTCACTAGTGCGTCTGTCTGCCAGCCGGCTGTCCTCTTGTCACGCCATCTGCTGCTGATGACCCGGCCGTCCTCCTGTCACGCCATCTGCGGCTGACGACACCGCCACTGGTGCCTCTGTCTGCCCGCCTGCCGTCCTCCTGTCACACCATCTGGGGCTGACGAGCCGGCTGTCCTCCTGTCACACCATCTGTGGCTGATGACACCGCCACCGGTGCCTCTGTCTGCCAGCCTGCCGTCCCCCTGTCATGCCATCTGCGGCTGATGACACCGCCACTGGTGCCTCTGTCTGCCCTCTTGTTGTCCTCCTGTCACGCCATCTGCTGCTGATGACACCGCCACTGTGCGCCTGTCTGCCCGCCTGCCGGCCTCCTGTCACGTCATCTGCGGCTGATGACACCGCCACTGGTGCCTCTGTCTGCCGGCCTGCCGTCCCCCTGTCACGCCATCTGCGGCTGATGACACCGCCACTGGTGCGCCTGTCTGCCCGCCTGCCGGCCTCCTGTCACGCCATCTGCGGCTGATGACACCGCCACTGGTGCCTCTGTCTGCCCGCCTGTCGTCCTCCTGTCACGCCATCTGCGGCTGGAGAGCCGGGGCCTCCTGTCACGCCACCTGCGGCTGATGACCCGGCCGTCCTCCTGTCACGTCATCTATGGCTGATGGCACCGTCACTAGTGCGTCTGTCTACCAGCCGGCTGTCCTCCTGTCACGCCATCTGCGGCTGATGAGCCGGGCGTCCTGTCACGTCATCTGCGGCTGATGAGCCGGGCGTCCTGTCACGCCATCTGCGGCTCAGGAAGCTTGGCTGTCCCGTCACGCCATCTGCCGGTGATGACACCTCCGCTGCCCGCGGCTGATGAGCCGGGCACGTGTCGCCACCACCGGCTCGTGCGTGCCGTCGCCGTGTGTGGCCGCTCGTCTGGCCGCTGGCCGTGGCGTATCGGGCCGGGCCGTACTCGCCCGAGCGTGCGGCGTTCTGTGTGATCAAAGCCGGGGGAGAGGTCCGTGGCGGGTCATGGGAGGTGAGCGTGGGCGTCGGGTGGTGTTAAATTATGGTTTATCGTCAGGTGTGAGATGTCGACAGGAGTACAGCAGGATGTCGGAATCGCCATGGACGTATTGGCGTGTTGGATGCAATTTTACTAAGTCCTGCAAACACAGTTTTACGACAATTGCGTACATGTGGCAGTTCCCGTTGTGCGTGTTTTGAAAGGTACCTAATTTGGGGATACCGATATCAACTAACACGACACAAATGCCTACTATATAAACTGTGATTGTATAACAACACATCCCTCTACCTGGAACTCCACCACGGGATGTTCGTTAGCACGATCCTGGATGCGTTATGATGAGCAAAGGCATGATATTCGCAAACGGGACAAGTCATGAAGACTTCACAAACACGCACCAAGAAGCACGATGTCGATGCTTCTTCGGGAAGGATGTCGATCCTGTGTTCATTCAGCAAGTGGTATTTTTTTAAAATTAATTTAATCCGAATTGTTGCTGGGGTGGCTTGAGGAACCAGGGTTATATTGCTAAGCAGAGCTTGTTGCGTGAACCCTGGCTCCACCACTCGATCCACGAACTCCCAATTCAACAGCATAATTTAGACCGAAAGTTTAACGTGCCGCCAATGCACCGACACGGCCGCCAGATATCTTGTCCCCGGCCTTATCGGGCCAGCTGCCAACTGACACTCCCGGCCTGGGGCTAAATACGAGCGCGCGAAGCGACTCGAACCATGTTTTGCCAGAACAGGGGAGACGAGTGCAGGCCGGCGCTCTAACCAACTGAGCTACCGGGGCGGCAAATGTTCTACCCTATTTCCGAATAATATATTGCTGGCGTCGGGGGGCGTCACGCGGAACCCGCGGTAGCTCAGTCGGCAGAGTGTCGGACTCTTGATCACAAGATCGTGGGCTCGAATCTCACAACCGGCGGCGTTTACCGAGGCAGTGATTGACGACCTTGTGTGACCTAGCGGATGAATGCGCCGTAAAAGAGCCCAAGGGAGGCGTCACGCGGCTACTGTCGTGCCCAGAGCGGCTCAGTACTAGCGGCTACTGTCGTACCCAGGGCGGCTCAGTACTAGCGGCTACTGTCGTACCCAGGGCGGCTCAGTACTAGCGGCTACTGTCGTACCCAGGGCGGCTCAGTACTAGCGGCTACTGTCGTACCCGGGCGGCTCAGTACTAGCGGCTACTGTCGTACCCAGGGCGGCTCAGTACTGCGACTACTGTCGTACCCAGGGCGGCTCAGTACTAGCGGCTACTGTCGTACACAGGGCGGCTCAGTACTAGTACAGGGCGGCTACTGCGTCGTACCCAGGGCGGCTCAGTACTAGCGGCTACTGTCGTACCTCAGTACTAGCGGCTACTGTCGTACCCAGGGCGGCTCAGTACTAGCGGCTACTTCGACAAGGCTCAGTACTAGCGGCTACTGTCGTACCCAGGGCGGCTCAGTACTAGCGGCTACTGTCGTACCCAGGGCGGCTCAGTACTAGCGGCTACTGTCGTACCCAGGGCGGCTCAGTACTAGCGGCTACTGTCGTACCCGGGGCGGAAGCAGCCAGACGTGTCTGGGGGACACCCACGCGGCTGGCCGGTGATGAACAGCTGCCCAGGTGGTGGGCTGCTGTGTGAGACAAATGGGCGTGTGGGCGGCTAATGGCCACCAGTTGGACACCTGATGGTCTCGTCCGGCCAGCTGTGGCGACATTCGGCGAGCTCCTCTCTCCCTCCGGCCCTCTCGCTCTGTGTCTGTCTGTTTGTCTGTCTGTCTGTGTGTCTGTCTGTCTGTGGTGAGGCACGATTTAGAGAGATAGGGCGCGACATGATCAACAGGGAAGTCGAATGATCAGCGTGCCCATAAATCCTAATGACTGGGACTGGGAGCGTGTCTGTGCCTCGTGAACCATGTGTGGTAGTCGCACTGAAAGGCAGGCTGCCGCACCGAGAAAGAAGAGCGCATTCATTCATTCAAGTCCCTCGTGCATTCATTGCAGCCTACGGCCATGTAGCCTATGCCCATGGGCAGTTATTGTGCATGAAGGTGAAATTGAAGTGAAAAGTGCTGCGGATTGTCTTCGTCTGGCTTCGAACCGGTCAGAAGTGGTGACGAAAATCGCGCCCACCCCGGCGGTGACATAGGGGACGAGTGGTCCAGGGGTAAGTTTCCCGTCTCACAACCGAAAGATTGTGGGTTCGAGTCTCACCTGTCGCTACTCTTCGCCCGCGACCAATCGGCGTGAGAGATTGGCGACGCTCATGACTCAACGGTCGACGTGTCGTAAAATCAATAACCAAACCAGCGGTGGCATACGTGCTTCTTCCTTGGGACGGTATCGGTGGATCCACTGGCGTACGCGTGCGACGTGACTGTCCAGACAGAGGCGGGGATGGCCGAGTGTTTAAGGTGTCGGTCTATGGGTACCAAAGGTGCCGGGTTCGACTCTAGCGCCACTCAGGACATTTCCCAATCCCGCGGCCCACCGGCGAAACAGTGTGGGCGGCGCCATTAGCCGTGAATGTGCATAAAGTGTGTCGTGAACCAACCAATAAACAACAAAACAACTGTCCAGACAGGCGTGCTTGCCGAGTGCTCCAGCAAAGTGTCCGGCAGCATTGCCACCTCGAATCCAGTTCGCGAGCCAGCGCCACAAGGCTGGCCGCCGAGTGTGGGTGAGCTGTTGCTCTGGCGACGGTGTCTTAGAGTCTAACACACCGTAGATATTCCGGGGCTGTGGTGTAGATGCGCCGGGGCTGTGGTGTAGATGTTCCGGGACTGTTGTGCAGACGTGCCGGGACTGTTGTGTAGATGTGCCGGGACTGTTGTGTAGATGTGCCCGGACTATTGTGTAGATGTTCCGGGACTGTTGTGTAGATGTGCCGAGACTATTGTGTATGTGCCGGAATTGTTGTGTAGATGTGTCGGGATCGATGTGCAGATGTGTCGGGACTATTTTGTAGAGTGCCCGGACTGCTGTGTAGATGCCCTGGCACTTGTGTAGACATACCTGGACCGTTGTGTAGATGCGCCGGGACTGGGGTGTAGATGTGCCGAGACTATTGTGTAGGTATGCCGTGATTGTTGTGTAGATGTTCCGGGATTGTTGTGTAATGTTCCGGGGCCGTTGTGCAGATGTGCTGGGACTGCGGTGTAGATATGTCGAGACTGTTGTGTAGATGTATCGGGACTGTTGTGTAGATGTTCCGGGACGGTTGTGTAATGGGTACTAGATGACCAAACCTGGTCGATGCGCCCTAAAATTCAAATAAACAACCAACCGACTGTTGTGTAGATGTTTCGGGACCATTGTACATGTGCCCGGACTGTTGTGTAGATGTGCCCGGACTGTTGTGTAGATGTGCCCGGACTGTTGTGTAGATGTGCCCGGACTGTTGTGTAGATGTGCCCGGACTGTTGTGTAGATGTGCCCGGACTGTTGTGTAGATGTGCCCGGACTGTTGTGTAGATGTGCCCGGACTGTTGTGTAGATGTGCAGCGGCAGTGGCTGTCCGGCTGGCTGACGTTACATAACCGAGCCTGCCGTAATCGGCCGGCCGGAACATCAGCCTACCGCACACTGCATACCTTCCCACCACCGCCGCCGCCGCCGTCTGCGCCGACGCGTTTCCCGCCGACGCCGCTCGGTACAACACCGTCCCCCGTGACCCCGGCCTCGGCCGTCGGGGTCACGGGGGCCGAGTGTGCCGTCATGCCTGCGATTGCCGGGATCGATTGTGCGCGGCACGGCGTCGTCATCCCAGTAGCGACCGTCCCCCCCCCCATCACCACTTGACCCCCATGACCCCCCACCCCCCGCCACCTCGGGAGGCACATCTGACGCGCGTCGCGGCAGACGGCGCGCCTTCTGCCGGCGGCGCGGCCGCGTTTGTTTGAGCCTGGAGTGTTATTGATTTCCGGGTCCGGCCAGCATCATTGACAAGCGTCGTCACCGCCGCTGACGTAGACGCTGAGTGCGTCGTAAGCGGTCGCCGATGTGAAGACGCCGACAATGGTCGGTGACTCCGTGCGCTAGGGGCGGGGATGGCCGAGTGGTTAAGGTGTCGGGCTATGGGTGCCAAGGGTCCCGGGTTCGACTCTGGCGCCACTCAGGACATTTCCCAATCCCGCGGCTCACCGGCGAAATAGTGTGGGCGGCGCCATTAGCCGTGAGTGTGTATAAAGTGTGTCGTGAACCAACCAATAAACAAATAAGCAAAGACGCCGTGCGCTGGGCGGCAGTGAGCGGTGACCACAGTTCACAGTAGTGAGCCGTGGTCGCATGCAGTAGTGAACAGTAGCCACAACGCATGGTGCTGCACTGAGCAGTAGCCATGGTACACAGTGAGCAGTGACCGTATTGGTCGCTGCTCACTGTCGCCTGTGTGCTATAGGACGCCGGGTAGTCACCACTTGTGATCCGAAACTGTTCACCCGGTACGTGAGGGGGCGGGGATGGCCGAGTTGTTAAGATGTCGGGGGGTACCAAAGGTCCCGGGTTCGACTCTAGCGCCACTCAGGACATTTCCCAATCCCGCGGCCCACCGGCGAAACAGTGTGGGCGGCGCCATTAGCCGTGAATGTGCATAAAGTGTAACCACCCATAAACAGCCGGTACGTGAGCTTGTCAGCCGGTAGGCTTTCCAGCTCACGGTGTGGTGTCCATGGTTCACATGGTGTCAAGGGTTCAACACTGAAATGTGGAGTAAAGGTCCGCGAACGTGCACACGGAAGCCGACCTCGGCTGCTGACGAACGCGCCCGGAAATCGTGTGGCGTCCGTACCGTGTTTCGCGAGTACTGTCGTTTGTATCGCAAATGTCACCGAGGTGGGCATGAGCGTTTTCCCTCGCGTGCATCTCGTCGGAGATTCAGCGTGACTGAGGCGACAGCACCCGTGCCGCTGGAATACCCCCGCCGCTCGGACGGTGGGCGTGGCTGCCCCGCGGTGCGCTGCCTCTGCTTAACCCACCGCTTAAGCCCCCGCTTAAGCGTCCGCTTAAGCGTCCGCTTAGCCCTCCGCCTCGGGTGACTCATGAAGTGGGAAAATTTTACTGATGAATACTGGTGGTGGATGCGACGAGTTGCGCTAGGTCAGTGCGAAAGTCTCCTCTCAGATTTCAGAACTTCAGGGCACTGTCGCTGCCTGTGGTGTCCGTCGCACAGGCCCGCACCGTTGTCCCGTCAGGTGGGCTTTTCCACTCCGGTGCCGGTATTTCCGTCTGTGTGCATCGGACTGTGCGGATTTGCATGGCAGATGACGGGCGATCGAGAAGTCGTGCTGACCATGAATACGCTGTCGGTTCGTGTGACGCAGTGGTGACGTGTGTCTCCACGCCGGCCGGTTCTCGAAGGTTCCGCTTCGGTGATGGTGAAATGCCGATAAGGCGGTGAAATCGCGGCTTATGTGTGAGAAGTCGGTGGTGGTGGAAGGGGGGTTGAACGACAGACGCGCAGCTGTAGTGGGCGACGACTGGGTGAGATGGACATCTGAGCTCAGACGGACATCAGAGTAGCGCCGCTGCGTTGTGTCGCGTGTTCTTGCGTCGTGCTGCCTTGGAGGGCACGGGGCGGTCCTTGCGTGGGCGCGCTGCCCTGCAGGGCCGGTGGCGGCCTGAATCGTGTCCTTGCGTGTGCGTGCTGCCAAAGAGGGTCGGCGGCGGTCTTTGCCCCGTGTTGAGCCGCCTCGCCGCCGCTGCGCACTTCCTCGCCGCACCGCTCCGGCGGCCCCCGCCTCCTTATCACGCGCGCGGCCACACCTTGGCGCACCTTATGGCGCACGGCCCGCACCATGGCGCACCTCGTGGTCAGCGGCCCCTCACCATGGCGCACCTCATGGTCAGCGGCCCCTCACCATGGCGCACCTCATGGCCAGCGGCCCCTCACCATGGCGCACCTGCCAGCGGCCCCTCACCATGGCGCACCTCATGGTCCGCGGCCCCGGCCCATGGCGCACTTCATGGCCAGCGGCCCCTCACCATGGCGCACCTCATGGTCCGCGGCCCCTCACCATGGCGCACCTCATGGTCCGCGGCCCCTCACCATGGCGCACCTCATGGCCAGCGGCCCCTCACCATGGCGCACCTCATGGTCCGCGGCCCCTCACCATGGCGCACTTCACCACGGCCCCCGCCTGGCGCACCTCTCCCCCACCATGGCGCACCTCATGGTCCGCGGCCCCCCCAGCACCCCATGGCGCACCTCATGGTCCGCGGCCCCTCACCATGGCGCACCTCATGGCCAGCGGCCCCTCCCCATGGCGCACCTCATGGTCCGCGGCCCCTCACCATGGCGCACCTCATGGCCAGCGGCCCCTCACCATGGCGCACCTCATGGCCATCGGCCCCTCATCGTGGCGCACCTCATGGCCAGCGGCCCCTCACCGTAGCGCACCTCACGCCGCATGGCCGTGGTGCAGGCTTGGCAAAAGTAATCATCCGCCCATTTTTGGCCAAAGAATCCGCTGACGTGGACTGAAGTTGAAGTGAAAGCCTGGTGCAGATTACCTGCCTTTTCTCGGTACTGTTCGTCACCGGTAGTGCGGGCCGGGACTTGCCACGGTGGTGGGCGTAACCCGTTTGTCACTGTCGGTAATGAGGACCGGGACTGTCCCAGTGTCGTCAGTAGTGAAGACATGAACTTTTTCCAGTAGTTAGCGTGGCCAGTTTGCGCTCAGTTGGTAGAGCGTTGGACTCTTGATCGCAAGATTGTGGGTTCAAATCTCACAACCGCCACGGCATTGCCGAGTCCACCGGCGACCAATCGGCGTGAGAAGTTGGCGACGCCACATGACCTAGTGGCTGAATGCGTCGTAAAAGAACCCAAGGTTCCTCTTCTTTGGAACTTTCCCTAGTGTAGCCCGTTTGCCGCCATCAATAGTGAAGATCGAAACTTTCCCACTAACCCAGAGAACACTAACCCGGCGGTTAGAGTAGCGCCCGTTCGTCGCCGTCGGCAGCGCGGACCCGGCCCCGTCCCCTTCCGTCCGCGGCGTGCGGCCGCCAGAAGACGCGCGCTGCGCCA
The DNA here is from genome assembly GCA_034440575.1 of Imbricaverruca yamaguchii. NCBI lineage: Eukaryota > Metazoa > Arthropoda > Thecostraca > Neoverrucidae > Imbricaverruca > Imbricaverruca yamaguchii. Next base: position 82,783 of record JAOTOL010001292.1, on the reverse strand, counting down.
CGTTTGGCCGCTGATCGATGGGAGCGCTGTCGGACCGGCCAGCTGACGCGATATTTCATTTCGCCCCCTGGCGGGGAAGAGGCGACCGTCAGCCGGACTACGCCGCCGCCGCCGTCGCCGGCCGACTTGTGCTCACCGTCGTGTCACGGGGACGAGTAGCCCAGGGGTGAGTCGCTCGTCTCACAGTCGAAAGGTTGTGGGTTCGAGTCTCGCCTGTCGCTACTCTTCGCCCGCGACCAATCGGCGTGAGAGATTGGCGACGCTACATGACTCAACGGTCGATGTATCGCAACACCAATAACCAACCGACCAGTCGGCGTGAGAGGTTAGCGACGCTACATGACTCAACGGTCGATGTGTCGTAAAACCAATAACCAAACCAGTCGGGTGAGGTTGGAGCTCGACTCAACGGTCGAACTAACCAACCGACCAGTCGGCGTGAGAGGTTAGCGACGCTACACGACTCAACGGTCGATGTGTCGTAAAACCAATAACCAGCCAGCTGTCGTGTCACGCTGCGAGGGTTGCGCACAGCTATAGCGACTCGCCGTGCATGCTGCGCGCACGTGCTGTGGGCGCTAAGTGACCTCGTGGTCGGCGCGTCCTCAAGCCCGAGTAATAAATCAATCGCCCATGCTGGCCGCCCATGAATGGAGAGCCGCGGTGGCGTTGGCTGGCGGTTGGATGACGTAATATTTGGCTTGCGTGATGTCATTTAGTGACGTGGCGAATTTTGGTGACGTGATGTCATCATGTGGCGTAGCGATATTTGGCGGCGTGGTGTCATTTCGTGACGTGGTAATATTTGGCAGCGTGATGGCGTGGTGTGACGTGGTAATGCTTTTCGGCATGACGTTATGATGTGCCGCAGCAATATTTCTTTCCGTCGTCAGCTGGTTTAGTGCATGTGCTTCTGGTGGGTCTCTTTCGGCGAAGCAGCTTCTCCACGTTCGTTCGACGAGAGAACCCGAACGTAGAAATTGGCATCGGTTCGTGAATGTTGTGTTCGCTAATGTTGTGTTCGTGAACATTGTGAAGTGTGCGGCCACGCCTAACGGCTCTTGAAAAGGTGCAGCAATTTTGTGATCAGGATGTGTATTTTGGCACCAATTAAATTCAATTGCTGCATTGCAGTTGTTGATGGAGGAACCTCGGTGATGACGTTTAATAATCGTTGCCGCAGCATGCTGGGTTAGGCCGCAGTGTCGAAAAGAAAACAGTGCAATCTTGGGTGTCAGGGTGGGAAATTAGTCTTCAGAAGTCAATGAAGAGTTAACGGAGGTGGCAAATTGAAGCAGAGCAACAGTATGTGCATTTGTGAGCCAAGATCTAGCGTGGCTTAGGATCAGTGTCAGGACAAAGATCCACGGTCATCTCCTTATTATCTGATGCTTTCCATTCCACTGCTATTTTGGGTGCAATGACAGGAATGGATCAGGGGAAATTAAATATACCAGATAAATTTACTCCCAGCTAGGTTGTATTTTCCATCCAAATCTTGAGTGGTGTGGCGTGGGCGCCAAATGACCCTGCGGTCGGCGCGCCCTGAAGCCAAATAATCAACAAATGAGTGGCAGGGCGTTGCCAGACGAGTGGGCCGGCCTCCGCGGCGCACGGCGGCCTCGTCTGGCTTGGTGTGGCCCGGGGCCGCTCGTGTCTCGCCACGCGGCGGTGGCGGATGGACCGCACCGGCCTCCCACCCCACCCCACCCTCCCCCCCCCTGCCCCCCCCCCCCCCCCTCCTGGCCCACGTTGGTCCGGTCTTGCCCGGGACCACCCACACGTGTCGGGCCCCGCGGCGGCGGCGGCGGCGGCGGCGGACGGACCGGGCCCATGGTGCGCGGTGACGTCAGAAGCATTTCCGGCGGCGCTCGTACGACGGCGGCAGACGGAAGCGGCGGCGGCGGCGGCGGCGCGCAGACGGAAGTCTGTCGTGCCGCGGCGACATAAACACGCGCACGCCTTCCTGCGTCTCGGATACCTGGAGCCGCGCCGCCCCGGGCCGGACGCGCCCGGTTCGCCGCCGTGCGCAGCACTTCGCGTCGTGTTCGCCGCCGTGCGCGGCAGTTGCGCGCCGTGTTCGCCGGCAATGTGGCCAGGATAGTCGTGTTGGTGTGCTGTACGGTGGTATCCACGCAATGTGCCGAGCTATGTGACCCGTGCAGTCGAAGCGCCCCTAAACTACAATAACAGTAAGGTTCTGAGAGGGTTTGGAATGCGGAGCGTCTGGAACCGTGAAAGTTACGTCTGGAACAGTGGCAGTCACGTCTGGAACAGTGGCAGTCACGTCTGTAACAGTGGCAGTCACGTCTGGAACAGTGGCAGTCACGTCTGGAACAGTGGCAGTCACGTCTGGAACAGTGACAGTCACGTCTGGAACAGTGGCAGTCACGTCTGTAACAGTGGCAGTCACGTCTGGAACAGTGGCAGTCACGTCTGTAACAGTGGCAGTCACGTCTGGAACAGTGGCAGTCACGTCTGGAACAGTGGCAGTCACGTCTGGAACAGTGGCAGTCACGTCTGGAACAGTGGCAGTCACGTCTGGAACAGTGGCAGTCACGTCTGTAACAGTGGCAGTCACGTCTGGAACAGTGGCAGTCACGTCTGGAATAGCAGCAGTCATGCCTAGATCCGTGAAAGTTACGCCTAGTTTGGCTACGGCTTGTTTTGAGCGCTAAATGACCTCGTAGTCGGCGCGCCCTTAAGCCCAAATGATCAATCACTTTTTACGCCTAGTTTGGTGTGAGGCGTAGAGAAGGGCTCGGCAAAGGCCGGGAGGACGCGTGACCATCTGAAATGGTAAAAATAGTATGGGGAGGACATGAGTGGAGGAGGGTGTGTGTGTGCGTGTGTACGTGAAGCCGTGTCGGTGAGACTATGGCGACGTGAAGCCGTGCCGATGAGGTTGTGACGACGTGAAGCCGTGCCGGTGAGGCTGTGACGACGTGAAGCCGTGTCGGTGAGGCTGTGACGACGTGAAGCCGTGTCGGTGAGGCTGTGACGACGTGAAGCCGTGTCGGTGAGGCTCTGACGACGTGAAGCCGTGTCGGTGAGGCTGTGACGACGTGAAGCCGTGCCGGTGAGGCTGTGACGACGTGAAGCCGTGTCGGTGAGGCTGTGGCGACGTGAAGCCGTGTTGGTGAGGCTGTGACGACGTGAAGCCGTGTCGGTGAGGCTTGTGGCGACGTGAAGCCGTGTCGGTGAGGCTCTGACGACGTGAAGCCGTGTCGGTGAGGCTGTGACGACGTGAAGCCGTGTCGGTGAGGCTCTGACTACGTGAAGCCGTGTCGGTGAGGCTGTGACGACGTGAAGCCGTGTCGGTGAGGCTGTGGCGACGTGAAGGATGAGGGCCCTCTGACGACGTGAAGCCGTGTCGGTGAGGCTGTGGCGACGTGAAGCCGTGTCTGTGAGGCTCTGACGACGTGAAGCCGTGTCGGTGAGGCTGTGACGACGTGAAGCCGTGTTGGTGAGGCTGTGACGACGTGAAGCCGTGTTGGGAGGCTGTGACGGTATGGGGGATTCGGGGCCATGTAGGGCATTCTAGGACGGTATGGGGAGTCGGGGTCATGTAGGGCATTCTAGGACGGTATGGGGAGTCGGGGCCATGTAGGGAAGTCTGGGACGGTATGGGGGAGTCGGGGCCCATGTAGGGCAGTCTGGGACGGTATGGGGGAGTCGGGGCCCATGTAGGGCACTCTGTGACGGTATGGGGGAGTCGGGCCCATGTAGGGCAGTCTGGGACGGTATGGGGAGTCGAGGCCAATGTAGGGCAGTCTGGACGGTATGGGGGAGTCGGGGGCCATGTAGGGCAGTCTGGGACGGTATGGGGAGTCGGGGGCCATGTAGGGCAGTCTGGGACGGTATGGGGGAGTCGGGGCCCATGGTATGTGGGAGTCGGGGGCCATGCAGGGCAGTCTGTGACGGTATGGGGGAGTTTGGGGCCATGTATGGCAGTCTGGGACGGTATGGGCAGTTCCGGGCGGTTCAGCAGAGACAGACTCCGAGATGACAGATGATGGGGGACCGCCGGGACCGGCCGTTGTTCCGATCCCGTGGTGGTGTATCAGGCGGACACGTACAGTTATCTGTGAATAATCGCCACTCACGCCCATGGCGAGCATGAAGAGCATGGGTGGAACTTTGGCATAAATCGTGGCAGGCTGAATGCAGTTGAGGTTTGTTATCCAGAGATTATATCGGGCTGGGCATCATGTTGACCCTGGGTATCATGTTAATATCTGAAAGTATGCCGGGCGTGAACGAGTGTTCAAGGAACTACTCCCTCCTTCCTCCTCCCCCACAAGCGAGGAGAGAGAGAGAGAGAGATATAGAGAGAGAGAGAGAGAGAGAGAGAGAGAGAGAGAGAGAGAGAGAGAGAGAGAGACAGAGAGAGAGACAGAGAGAGAGAGAGAGAGAGAGAGAGAGAGAGAGAGAGAGAGAGAGAGAGAGAGAGATAATGAGAGACCGAGAGAATGAGAGAGAAAAAAGCCTTGGCTATGCTTACCAAGCGTCAGATTCGCTCCAGATGTACGAATGGGGAGTTGGGAATACACAAAGATGAACAACGGCTTAGACCGATAACTAGCGTGTTATTGCAGTTTGCAGTAGTGGATCACGCACGTTTGTTTGCTTGTGTGCGTGAGGCGACGTTTCCGTTACGACTGATGAGCCATTACGGCGCACCGTGGTGCGTGCATGTCGTCGCTCGCAACGCTGGGCGCAACGGCGGCGCTATCGCCGCGCGCTTCCTGCGCTGGCGCCAAGGCCTCGTTATGGCGCGCCCGCGCGCGCGCGCTATCACGCGCCAATCGTAGTGACTGCGTAGAATGGTGGTGGCTGCGTAGGCCGCACGCGCCGGTGCTGCGTGTGTGTGCGTGTTTGCGTGCGTAATGCGCGTGCGGCACGTGCGTGCGTGGGTGTGAGTGCGCGCGAGGGAGTCGGTCGCGTCTGGCAGACGGTGTTGTCTGTCCTGGATGCGTGCGCAGTGACGTGGTCGATGCGCCATAAAGCGCCAATGACCAACTAACAAAGCGTACACAGTGCATACAATTAGTTTTCCAGCTGGGCTCCAGATGTGGATAAAACTATCACGTTTCGCTGCCAGAGATTGAACTAGAACGTCGAGTGATGCAACTTGACGGCAATTTGTCAAGAACTTGAACGTGAGCATGCATGCAGTTGTGTAATGCAAGCACAGCCATACGTAGTTCCCACAATCCTACAGACACGGCAATGGTGGGAGGTAGAATGAACTGTTAGGAAATGTTAGGGGGAGCGGTATGAACATTGCATTGGAGGTGGCGCATATAAAAGCCTGCCAAGATAACAATGTTAGTTATTTGCGATGTGTCTAACCCGTAGCTGACTTTGACCGGTTGTACGTTTAGCTAAAGGACAAAACATTGGATGTGAGCTGTAATATGCGTGTAACTGAAAGACAAAATATTTGACGTGAGATGTAACATATGTTAAACCAAAGGTAAAAACATTGGACATGAGATGTAATACACGTTTAACTAAAAGACAAAACATTGAACGTGAGATGTGACACATATGTAACTTAAGGGCAAAACACTGGACGTGAGCCATAATTAGTTTCCCAGTTTGTGTCCGTTCTCCACCAATATGTCCACGTATGTTTACGCCGCTTTTGTGACGTGAGCTATAATTAGTTTCCCAGTTTGTGTCCGTTCTCCACCAATATGTCCACGTATGTTTACACCGCTTTTGTGGCACCCCGCCGCGCCCGGCTCGCCAGCGTGCTCGGCGGTACCGTGCCGGGGCGGGTGCGGGCGGTGGTGACCACTGTGCACTGTGCACTGTGCACTCTGCACTGTGCATCCTCCGCGCCGGACGGCTGTTGGCCGGCCGGGAAGTGTGACGTAGTTAAATATCGACGCCGCGGTCGAACGTTCGTTTCGTTCGACGCCATCTCATTAGAGGCTGGCAGCTGCGCAGTAGACAAAGAAATGGGTGCGGAATATCGGAGCAGGTGCGACATTATAGTGCCTCGTGGGCCGGGCTGTTCCTCCCGTTGGAGCTGCAGGCTGCAATCTGGGCCTCTGTATGGCTGTTGACGCTTTTTGGTCTCTCGAATGGCTGGGATTTCCTGCGCCTTCGGATCCTTCTGGGCCAAGGCCAGCGGTGTGGTGTCCTGCACCCACCCCGGCAGAGGTGTCATATCCTGCAGCCACCCTGGCAGAAGCGTGGTGTCCTCCAGCCACTCTGGCAGAGGTGTCATATCCTGCAGCCACCCTAGCAGAAGCGTGGTGTCCTCCAGCCACTCTGGCAGAGGCGTCATATCCTGCAGCCACCCTGGCAGAAGCGTGGTGTCCTCCAGCCACTCTGGCAGAGGTATGGTGTCTTGTCCACCGTGGCAGAGGTGTGGTTTCCTCGTTGTCTTCGGTGAGGCGACGGGACGTCGGCGAGCTCTCCGATGGGGCCGATGGGCTCTCCGTCGGCGAGCGACCGATGGGGCGTCACCGTCAGTCGCCGGCACAGGCACTGAGCTGTATTCGGTGCTCAGTTCTGAGGTGACGGGGGGCAGTCACCTTGTCAGTCAGAGCAGTCAGAGCGGTCAGCGGTGACGGTGACTGACACGTCGTGAGCGCCGCTGACTGCTCTGACTGACGTCGGAGCAGCGTGCCGGCAGCGGCGTCGTATTCCACGTCTCGCGATGCCAGTCCCACTGTCCCGACGGGCGCAAAATGACCTCGCAGTCGGCGCGCCCTTAAGCCCAAATAATCAATGAAATCCCGCCGTCCCGACGTGATAACTGACACCACGTTCCGGTTTGGCACGCTACGCTGGTAATGTGCTTGGGGTAGTGAAGATGAATCGGCCGACCATGGCATAGAAGCACGGCTCTGCGTTAGTCGCCTGCCCTGTTATGGAGTCTCGCCCAACCATACCACTAAAGCACGACTCTGGGTTAGTCACCTGCCCTGTTATGGAGACTCGCCCGACCATGCCTCCGAAGCACAGCTCTGAGTTAGTTATCTGCCCTGTTTTAGAGTCTCGCCCAACCATACCACTAAAGTACGGCTCTGTGTTAGTCATTTGCTCTGTTATGTAGTCTCGCCCGACTGAAACACGACTCTGAGTTAGTCATCTGCTCTGTTATAGACGCCAAATGATCTTGTCCTCGTCGATGCGACCAGAATACGTGGTGATCATGGCCGTGGCACTCGTGCTGGTCATGATCCGACTACGCCGCGGTCCCCGAGGACGAGCCGCCGTATTGCACGCTGAGCCCGCCGTACTACGCGCTCGGCCGTGATTAAGTATTGACCGTGGCTCAGGCTTCGTCCGGCGTGTCGCAGGTCGTCGGCTCCGTCGCGGGCGTCGTCGGGTACAGGGGGCGCGGGAGCCACCACCACACTGGCACAGGGCGCTTACACCGCCGCCGGTGAAATCGCGCCCCCAGTAACGCCTTGAATGGCATGGCGGTTCTTCCGAGAAGTTGTGTAAAAGTTGTAGAGGGATCCAGAAGACCGATGAGTTATCTAGGAGTTCTAGAAGATAATGGAAGTCGAATAAATAGTCCAGAATTAGTTATAAAAAACAAACAATATGCACCACTAGAAGAATTCAGCTAATATAAAACAAATGACTGAAAAGCAAGGGTACCTACCTAGCTTAGCATTACCCATCACACGATGAAAGCAACGATCTAGCTGTCTACTAACGGAAACTTTGCAAAGTGCAAGTTAAGCTTCCTAGCTTAACTTACACCGCGTACACAAGAGAAATCAACAAACTGTCTACTTACAAAAACCTGTATTATCTAGTGTGCATTATTAGTTGCTTCCACGGTGACCTCAACCAGTCCGTCCTCGGTCCTAGAACAATCCTGGAACACGTTCGTCTGGAACAAGAGCATACTGGTGAGTGGAAACAGCCTGAACTGTTGCGTGCTGAGTTATCGGGCTGAACGCCCGAGAACTGAACCCGAGTGTTCCTAAGTCCAGAGGCAACCTTCGGACTGAAATGGCACGTTGGGACTTTTATTCGATGTCGAAGGCGCACATGATACCACCTGGCGTCAGTACATTTTGATGAAAGATGAGCGATGTGGAGTTTGTACCACAGGGATACTTACCTGACTGACTCAGCGATTTTTCCGTATCTATGTGGAACACAAGCTATCCGAGCAGTTCCAACAAGCTGGTGGAGTCCCACAGGGCGGTGTCCTCAGTGTTGCGTTGTTTGATTATGATACGGCAATGAGCTACCGCAAATCATCGGTCGATCGCTATCGTCGACGACTTTGCGACCTGGTCCTCTGCCCCCGGCGCGGCAGTGACTCAGTGACAGGACAACACCTGTCGTGTCACTGCGTGCTTGCAGTACTTGCGGTGAGCAAACTCTCAGAGCTGGAGCGTCACAAATGGTTTTCGGTTTTCCACAGACAAAGCAGCTGCGATTCATTTCCGCCGCTGACGATGCATTCAGCAGCTGGACGTTGAGCTGTACGGCGACGAGCCCCTTATCCCTGTTCAGCCAGTCGTGAAGTTTCTTCGAGTATAATTTGACAGTCGCGTGACATGCGAGCACCTCATCGAGGCACTTGAGGAAGTAATTTCAAGTCTCACTACTACAATGTATTGCTCGAATGTCTTCTCGCGCAGACTGTAAAACCCTGATGATAATGTATCACTCACTTGTTCGGTCCGAACTACACTACGCGTGTTGCGTTTGTCTGCGATTGGACAGTGAAATGAGGCTAGAGATGCGTTTGCAACGGTGATTAAGATAGTGAGATTAGATTAGAGCCAGGTTTTCGGTAGTCATCGCGCTGGCGCGGAGCGCACTCCGGATGCAGTGCACCGTGTCGTACTGCGCATCATGACTGGTGCTTCGCATCCCCGGCGGCTGGTGGTCCGATGGCGGAGGCCAACGAACCACCGCGGGCACTGAGGCGAGAAATGCATGCTGAGGTTGCAACGTGCTTACGTGCTGCGTCAGTGTCTCGTGCTCACGAACTCACGGGAAAGTCGTCTCCCGCCGCAGTCTGGCGTCTTCTCCGACGGACGGGCTCGGGGCGGGGATGGCCGAGTGGTTGCGGTGTTGAACTCTGGATGCGAAGGTTCCGGGTTCAACACTCGCACCGCCCGGGACAATTTGCAATCCTGCAGCCCACCGGCGAAACAGTTTGGGCGGCGCTATTAGCCGTGATCGTGCATAAAGTCGTCGTGAAGCTCCCGATAAACAAACACAACGGACGGAATCGGAGGACATTCGCGTTCTGTACCCGGATACAAGCCATTCTTCAAATAGTGTGGCGCGCGTGCGCCAAGCGATTCGAGTGCGGAAACTGCTGGTGCGCCACCCCGGAGCCTGGATTAGCATGCAATTGGTCTAGCTTTGTGAGCCTTGCGCCAAGGAGACACCCCGTCCGAATTGTGTCGGCCCCTAACGGTGATGCACCTGGATTCTTTCAGAAGACATGCAAGCGTGTTTGCTGATGACTTGACGAGTGCCACAGGAGTAAGGTGTGCTACTGTGTGCGGCCCTGTTGTACGCCCGTTTAATTTGTATGTGTACGTGTCATGGTACATAGCTCTGAACAAATAGCGATCATCAAGGTATTGTCTTTCATACAGGACGTTTTGTATGCGATTATATCTGAATCTTTTGGCAGCCTTTTGGCGCCGATTACATTGTATCCTTCGTGTCCTGCCCCTAAGCGTCAATGCATCACCATCCTTCATGTCCCGTACTACTTGGCATTCGCGTGCGCTTTACCACGTTGGAGCCAGACGGGAGAACTGGCCGCTTCTGCTGGGTCCAAACCACATCCGGGTGCGCAGCAACGGGCGCGCGAACTCTGCGGCCAAATGAACAGCACCGAATCCCCGCCCACGTATTTGCTCGCCTGCTCGCTTCCTGCCACGGACCGCTTCGTTTAATACAACGAAGAATGGCCTTAGGTGCTCCTGGGTTTTAGACATTGCGTGAGACGAAATGTACGACCCTCAATATACCAGGAGGTGCTGAGTTTACCAACATCAAAAGAACGTTAGGGATTATGCTATATTACTCAACGTTCGACCAGGGGCCATCAGGAGTGATTTTTTTATTGCACGCTTTTTCCCGCGTTTTTCAATTGTTAACCCAGCCATTTTTATATCACCCCTGATGATGGCCCCCTGGCCGAAACGTTGAGTAATATAGCATAATCCCTAACGTTACTTTTGATGTTGAGTAAACTCAGCACCTCCTGGTATATTGAGGGTCGTACATTTCGTCTCACGCACTGACCGCTTCTCTGAATCTCTAGTTACATGCTTGCTAAGTAGCAATAGGCCTGCGATGGAAAAGCCAACAATAATCTGCACGCAATTAGCCCACGCCTAGATCATTTGGTGTCGTGTCTTTGTAGGTCCAGGAAAGAGAATAGCTTAATACTCGTTTAGTTTCACTTTCACGACACGAAATGGTCTGAGGGGGCCAGAGTGCCTTTATCCAATCTTACTCCAGCTTATCTTCGGCGGGATGCGCATTGGGCTCTCCTATGTTCCTTATCGCCATCTCATTGGTGGTGAGGATGGGTCGCAGGGGCGGGGATGGCCGAGTGGTTAAGGTGCTGGGCTCTGGGTACCAAAGGTCCCGGGTTCGACACTAGCGCCGCTCCGGACATTTCCCAATCCCGCGGCCCACCGGCGAAACAGTGCGGCCGGCGCCATTAGCCGTGAATGTGCAGAAAGAGCGCCGCGAACCACCCAATAAACAACGAGGATGGGTCGCCGTATTCCCACTGTTCCGGGCCCGAAAGGTGCGCCACTTGTTACTCACGTGCCAACACTGCACGTGAGTGCAGGGTGTGTCATGGACGTCGCATGGGATGTTTGAGAGATGAAAACATAATATGGATCGATTCAAAACTCGTACATGCCGGACACTTGTTCCGTTACTTGTCAGCGGGGCGGGGATGTCCGAGGGGTTAAGGTGTCGGGCTATAGGTACTATAGGTCCCTGGTTCGACTCTGGCGCCACTCAGGACGTTTACCAATCCCGCGGCCCACCGGCGAAACAGTGTGGGCGGCGCCATTAGCCGTGAATGTGCATAAAGTGTGTCGTGAACCAACCAATAAACAAACAAACGTTACTTGTCAGTAATAGGATTTTAGATTGCGTACACCAAAGCCATGGCTTCCATCTGACAGCCAAGTAAAACATGCATACTGAAATACATGGGCGATAATGACCATGGAGCTCGTCGAAGCGCCTCCCAACTCAAATAGCTAACCAGCGCATGCTTGCTAACCAACATCTGGCTGATAGTAATATAAAAACAACTGCAACTAGCCAACTCGCCTTATTCGCCCCATCCATAAAGAAGATACCGATATCAGTGCCGAGGTCAATCTACAGAAAAATGTGGAGAGCATTTGGTTGCAATACATTCTGGATATTGAACGCCATGTTTTCACACTTTTGCCCGTTATTATCGATTCCACTTCACGTCCCTGTCGCTCAGGAGCAACCTACATTGATCCAGTTTGTAAACTTCTTGCGGTGATCTATGTTGCCGCCATAGAAGACGAGACACCATCGAGTACGCCAAAAGCCATAGAACTCTTGTCAAAAAATTCATAAATGTTGCACTTCATTCGCGGAAATATTCCTGCAAGACGACTTCCCCTCCCTCCGCCGAGTACTACACTCCCGAACACCCACCCCACCCCCCACCCAACACACAAATTCCGTAGCGACGCCCGCGCTTGTATGGACGACCTCTCACTTCTCGACTGCCTCCCTCATACCAGCCGGACCACCGACGGCCGGTTTTGTCACAGCTGATTGCGAGAAGTAAATTACTTTAATGAACAAGTGGATTTAGTAAGTGAATTCGGCATTTAGCGTATGATATACCCACAGCTTGTGGAATGATAATTGTTTTCCTCCCCGTCAGCTTAATTGATTCTACGCCATAGAAGCTCATGAAGTGTTAAGGCTCAATAAGGGCCACAAGGGCCACCTGGGTCAAGCCTATCTCAAAGTGATACCAGAACCTAAATGCTCACACACCAATCAATCCATTATCTCAAGTTCCAAGGGAACTAGATATCCCAGCCTATCTAGCACCATTCACCTGATATTGCACCCTCCTCAACAATTACAAACTCTTCCAATCATGCCCCATTGTGCTACCATGGCCAATATCATAATGGTCCAAGTCTCAAAGCATAATGGTCCAATTCTCAATGCGTCTTCTTCCATCATTCTTTCAAGACGTCTTCTCGCCATAGAAGGCGAGACATTGAGGATAACTCGAGAACGCCCCTCTATTGTGGAAGATTTATAGCTTTATAGCTAGTCTTCCTCGTCCATTGGCTTATTCGCCGTCGAAGCACCGCTGGTTGAATTGAAGCGGTGCTGGACTGTTGGGGGGGAGTCTGTTCCCATCGTCGCTAGCGTCAGGTCTCGCTCGTAATTGCTGCTCGTCGCCCTTCGCCCGCCGGCTGGTGTAGCGGGCTGTTTTGTATTGTAGCCATTGTAGTCGAGCGATGTGTTTCGCCGGTTCGGCCGTGCGCCTGGGGCGGTGTGCCGCCTTTGTGTTGGCCGACTGTTGTGTTGTCAGCAGTGTTGTGCTGCCCGGCTGTTGTGTTGTCCGCAGTGTTGTGCTGCCCGGCTGTTGTGTTGTCAGCAGTGTTGTGCTGCCCGACTGTTGTGTTGTCCGCAGTGTTGTGCTGCCCGACTGTTGTGTTGTCAGCAGTGTTGTGTTGGCCGACTGTTGTGTTGTCCGCAGTGTTGTGCTGCCCGACTGTTGTGTTGTCCGCAGTGTTGTGCTGCCCGACTGTTGTGTTGTCCGCAGTGTTGTGCTGCCCGACTGTTGTGTTGTCAGCAGTGTTGTGTTGCCCGACTGTTGTGTTGTCCGCAGTGTTGTGTTGTCCGACTGTTGTGTTGTCAGCAGTGTTGTGCTGCCCGACTGTTGTGTTGTCAGCAGTGTTGTGCTGCCCGACTGTTGTGTTGTCAGCAGTGTCGTGCTGCCCGACTGTTGTGTTGTCCGCAGTGTTGTGTTGCCCGACTGTTGTGTTGTCAGCAGTGTTGTGCTGCCCGACTGTTGTGTTGTCAGCAGTGTTGTGCTGCCCGACTGTTGTGTTGTCAGCAGTGTTGTGTTGGCCGACTGTTGTGTTGTCAGCAGTGTTGTGTTGGCCGACTGTTGTGTTGTCCGCAGTGTTGTGTTGGCCGACTGTTGTGTTGTCCGCAGTGTTGTGTTGCCCGACTGTTGTGTTGTCAGCAGTGTTGTGCTGCCCGACTGTTGTGTTGTCCGCAGTGTTGTGTTGGCCGACTGTTGTGTTGTCCGCAGTGTTGTGTTGGCCGGCTGTTGTGTTGTCCGCAGTGTTGTGCTGCCCGACTGTTGTGTTGTCCGCAGTGTTGTGTTGGCCGACTGTTGTGTTGTCCGCAGTGTTGTGTTGCCCGACTGTTGTGTTGTCCGCAGTGTTGTGTTGGCCGACTGTTGTGTTGTCAGCAGTGATGTGTTGGCCGACTGTTGTGTTGTCAGCAGTGTTGTGTTGGCCGACTGTTGTGTTGTCCGCAGTGTTGTGCTGCCCGACTGTTGTGTTGTCAGCAGTGTTGTGCTGCCCGACTGTTTTGTTGTCCGCAGTGTTGTGTTGGCCGACTGTTGTGTTGTCCGCAGTGTTGTGTTGGCCGGCTGTTGTGTTGTCAGCAGTGTTGTGCTGCCCGACTGTTGTGTTGTCCGCAGTGTTGTGTTGGCCGACTGTTGTGTTGTCCGCAGTGTTGTGCTGCCCGACTGTTGTGTTGTCCGCAGTGTTGTGCTGCCCGACTGTTGTGTTGTCAGCAGTGTTGTGTTGGCCGACTGTTGTGTTGTCAGCAGTGTTGTGCTGCCCGACTGTTGTGTTGTCAACAGTGATGTGCTGCCCGACTGTTGTGTTGTCAGCAGTGTTGTGTTGGCCGACTGTTGTGTTGTCAGCAGTGTTGTGCTGCCCGACTGTTGTGTTGTCAGCAGTGTTGTGTTGGCCGACTGTTGTGTTGTCAGCAGTGATGTGCTGCCCGGCTGTTTTGTTGTCAGCAGTGTTGTGTTGTCAGCAGTGTTGTGTTGGCCGACTGTTGTGTTGTCCGCAGTGTTGTGCTGTCCGGCTGTTGTGTTGTCCGCAGTGTTGTGCTGCCCGCAGTGTTGTCTGCCCTGTTGTGTTGTCAGCAGTGTTGTGCTGCCCGACTGTTTGTTGTCAGCAGTGTTGTGCTGCCCGACTGTTGTGTTGTCCGCAGTGTTGTGTTGGCCGACTGTTGTGTTGTCCGCAGTGTTGTGCTGCCCGACTGTTGTGTCGTCAGCAGTGTTGTGTTGGCCGCAGTGTTGTGTTGTCAGCAGTGTTGTGCTGCCCGACTGTTGTGTTGTCCGCAGTGTTGTGTTGCCCGACTTTTGTGTTGTCCGCAGTGTTGTGTTGGCCGGCTGTTTTGTTGTCAGCAGTGTTGTGTTGGCCGACTGTTGTGTTGTCAGCAGTGTTGTGTTGGCCGACTGTTGTGTTGTCAGCAGTGTTGTGCTGCCCGGCTGTTGTGTTGGCCGCAGTGTTGTGCTACCCGGCTGTTGTGTTGTCCGCAGTGTCCGCAGTGTTGTGTTGTCAGCAGTGTTGTGCTGCCCGACTGTTGTGTTGTCCGCAGTGTTGTGCTGCCCGACTGTTGTGTTGTCAGCAGTGTTGTGCTGCCCGACTGTTGTGTCGTCCGCAGTGATGTGTTGCCCGACTGTTGTATTGTCAGCAGTGTTGTGCTGCCCGACTGTTGTATTGTCAGCAGTGTTGTGCTGCCCGACTGTTGTGTTGTCCGCAGTGTTGTGTTGGCCGCAGTGTTGTGTTGTCCGCAGTGTTGTGCTGCCCGGCTGTTTTGTTGTCCGATTTTTTTTTTTTTTTTTTTTTTTTTCTGTTTTTTTTTTTTTTGTTTTTTTTTTTTTTGGTGTGTTTTTTTTTTTGGTGTTTTTTTTTTTGGGGGGGGGTTTTTTTTCCCGGCTTTTTTTTTTTTGTCGGGGTTTTTTTGGGCGTTGTGTTGTCCGCAGTGTTGTGTTGCCCGACTGTTGTGCTGCCCGGCTGTTGTGTTGTCAGCAGTGATGTCGCTCTCCGCAAGCCTCGTCAGCCCGCACCTTGCGTCTCCCGTCTCCCGTCTCCCGTCTCCCGTCTTGTCGGTTGCGTCTGCCGTCTCGTAGGTCGAGACCGGTCGGCGGCGGCCGACGTGCAGAGACAGATGGTGCGATCATTACGCCGTCTGCCGCCGCCAGGTGCGCTGGCGGCGCTGGGCACGCAGCCGCGCCTCGTCATCTCGGCAGCACTCGGCTGTGGTCCGGTCTGGTCCGGTCCGGTCCGGTCTGGTCGGCGGCGCACCATCTCGGCTAGTCGGTTATCGAGTTTTAGGGCGCGTCACATGGTCCGGTCGTTTAGGGCCCGTCGCATCATCTCAGCAACACTCTGGCTGTGGTCCGGTCCGGTCCGGTCCGGTCCGGTCTGGTTGGACGGCGGCGCATCATCTCAGCTAGTTGGTTATTCGAGTTTTAGGGCGCGTCAGCATGGTTCGGTCGTTTCGGGCCCGTCGCATCATCTCAGAGCAACACTTGGCTGTGGTCCGGTCTGGTCCGATCGGACCGCGCCCGACGTGCAGCCGCGTGCGGCGGTCTGGTCCGACACGTGCCGGGCGTGGCGTGGCGGATCATATTCGGTCCGATGCGGTGGTCCACTGTGGCCCGGGCCGGGTCGGCGGCGGCGCACGGTGCGGTCCGACCCGGTCCGGTCCGGTCCGGCGCGATCCGGTTCAGCGCGGACCGAGGTCACGGCGGCGTCTGATGAAACGCCAGCCGTGTGACGTCACCGGTGTCTGGCGACGCGTCTGCACTTGACCGCCGTCATTTGGTCGTTGGGCACCTCCCTGCAGGAGATTTGCCAGACAATGTTGTTAATGCCGCCACACGCCGCGAAGGCGCCACAGCGCAGTAGTTTTGGACCTGTGGCCAGTGATTGGTTTGAGGAGCGTGTCGTCTCGGTTCGCCAAGTTGAACCTCAAGCCTGAGCAGGAGAAACTTCGTCTGTCCGGTTCTCGGCACGAACTGTGTGGCCGACGACAATGTTGGATAACGACTGGATATGCATCTCGGCACGCACTCTCGGCACTCACTCTCAGCACGCACTCTCAGCACGCAAGTCAGGATTCACACGCCGGGTTGGCGACACACAAGCCTTGCGACCGGGACAGGCGGTTCAAGTCGTGGACGCTATTTTCTGCTGCCGGGACTGGAGGCCAGGGAGCGAAGCGTGAGCTCTGCCGCGTTTGCTGGTCTTGGTCTGGTAGCGCCACTCCCCCTGTGGTCAGCCACCACGTGGGTGTGCTGGTCTTGGTGTGCCCCCTCCCCCTTGTGCTCATCCGGAACGTGGTGTGCTGGTGCTGGTTTGGCGGTGCCACTCCATTGATAAAATAATGTTTTATCGTTGTGAAGAATATTCGATTGGGGATTGGAGATTCAGGATATTCGTATGCGGAAGGATATTCGACTCGGTGTTCAGTAAGTTCCGCCCTATTTCACGAATGATTTGCCACTGCGCCACTCCCCACTCTGTGGTCAGCCGTCATCCGGTAGCGCAGCCGCAATGACGTCATAATTGCGCTTCGGTTCGTCTGGTCTAGACACTCGCGACCTGCAGCTGTGGCGCGCCGTCGTCGGTCCGGACCGCTCTGGTCTGGTCTGGTCTGGTCCGGACCGCTCCGGTCTGGTCTGGTCTGGTCTGGTCAAGTTCAAATCCAGGCCACTCTGGTGTCCTGCAGCCTGGTTCAGCCCAGTCTTACCTGATCTGTTCAGATCCAGGCCATTCCGTTCTGATCTGGTCTACTGCAGCCCTGGTTCACACACACACACACACACACACACACACACACGCACTCGCACGCGCGCGCGTGTATGTGTGCGGATTGCCTGCAAGTGACCGTGGCGCCGATGGTCGTCACGTGACGCGTCTGGTGTTTACCAGACGCGTCACGTGATGTGCCGGCGGGTGTCCGTCTGTCTGACGGTCGGTGTGGCCGGTGTGGCCGGTGTCTGTTCAGGGCCATCGTCACTTGGCGCCAGGCCGCGGTAGCTCAGTCGGTACAGCGCCGGACATCTTGATCGCAAGATCGTGGGTTCGAATCTCGCAACCGACGGTGTTTCCTAGTCCGCCCGCGACAGGTCGGCGCGAGAGGTTGGCTATGCAGCCTGGTGATTGAGTGCGTCGTAAAAAGAAAAGTTAATTCTTCTTCGTCACCTGGCGCCCGCGGCCGGCCGTCGTCGGCCATCACCGGCCACTGCTCACACTGTTTACGGGGACGAGTAGCCTAGGGGTAAGTTGCTCGTCTCACAATCGAAAGGTTGTGGGTTCGAGCCTCACCTGTCGCTACTATTCGCCCGCGACCAATCGCCGCGAGAGATTGGCGACGCTACATGACTCAACGGCCGATGTGTCGTAAAACCAATAACCGACCAACCAACAAGGCCTTACCAATCCAATACTACCTAGACCCAGATCACACTGTTCACGCGCCGACGTGCGGAGCGCCGCGGCGCGTGGGCGGACCGGTGGACCGGCGGACCGGGCGTCGCCGGAGCGGTCCGCTGCGGCGTCTGGTGTCGCTGCCACGGTCTGGTCATCGTGGTGAGCCCAGCGGTAGTGGGCCCAGCTGTGGTCCCAGCCGTGGTGCGAGTGTTTGTGTGAGTGATGGCTCCAGTTATGGTTCCAGTGGTGGTAGACCGTGGAGGCTGGGGGATGGGAAGGTGGTGGTGGTACCAAGAGGTTTTAGGGTCGATTTTGTGAGGCGCTGTTTATCCACCTGTCCGGGGTATGAGGTGCTGTTTGTCCTCCACCTGTCCGGAGGTGAGGGGGTGGGGGCCACGTTTGTCCTCCACCTGTCCAGGGGTAAGGCACTGTTTGTCCTCCAGCTGTCCAGGGTTTGCGGTGCTGTTTGTCCTCCACCTGTCCGGGGGTGAGGTGCTTTTTGTCCTCCACCTGTCCGGGGTGTAAGGCGCTGTTTGTCCTCCACCTGTCCGGGGTGTAAGGTGCTGTTTGTCCCCCACCTGTCCGGGGTGTCAGTTGCTGTTTGTCCTCCACCTGTCCGGGGTGTCGGGTGCTGTTTGTTCTCCACCTGTCCGGGGTGTCAGGTGCTGTTTGTCCTCCACCTGTCAGGGATGTAGGTGCTGTTTGTTCTCCACCTGTCCGGGGTGTGAGGCGCTGTTTGTCCTCCACCTGTCCGGGGCGTGAGGTGCTGTTTGTCCTCCACCTGTCCGGGGTGTGAGGTGCTGTTTGTCCTCCACCTGTCCGGGGTGTGAGGTGCTGTTTGTCCTCCACCTGTCCGGGGTGTGAGGTGCTGTTTGTCCTCCACCTGTCCAGGGTGTGAGGTGCTGTTTGTTCTCTCTCCACCTGCCCGGGGATGTAAGGTGCTGTTTGTCCTTCATCTGTCCGGGGTGTGAGGTGCTGTTTGTCCTCCACCTGTCCGGGGTGTGCGGTGCTGTGTGTCCTCCACCTGTCCGGGGTATGCGGTGCTGTTTGTCCTTCATCTGTCCGGGGTGTGGGGCGCTGTTTGTCCTCCACCTGTCCTGGGTGTGACGTGCTGTTTGTCCTCCACCTGTCCGGGGTGTAAGGCGCTGTTTGTCCTCCACCTGTCCGGGGTGTAAGGCGCTGTTTGTCCTCCACCTGTCCGGGGTGTGAGGTGCTGTTTGTCCTCCACCTGTCCGGGGTGTGAGGTGCTGTTTGTCCTCCACCTGCCCGGGGTGTGGGGCGCTGTTTGTCCTCCACCTGTCCGGGGTGTGAGGTGCTGTTTGTCCTCCACCTGCCCGGGGTGTGGGGCGCTGTTTGTTCTCCACCTGTCCGGGGTGTAAGGTGCGTGTGGAGCCGGCGGCTGCGGCAGATCGATACACCGGCTCCGGCTGGGAGCATCGACTATTGATCGGCCTTGCGAGGCCTTGGGCCAGTTGCAGGGCGTGCATGGAAGGCCGCCGCTGTTGCGGGCGTGTTGTGTCGTGCTCCGCCTCACCCCCCTCACCCCCACCCCCTCACCCCCCTCACCCCCGACCCGCACCGCCAGACCGAAGATGGGGCCGCGGCAGCTCAGTCGGTAGGGTGTCGGACTTTTGATCGCAAGATTGTAGGTTCGAATCTCACAACCGACGGGATTTATCGAGTCCATTCGCGACGAGTCGGAGTGAGAGGTTGGCGACGCTGTGTGACCTAGCGGCTGAATGCGTTGTAAAAGAACCCGAGGTTCTTCCAAACAGGAGATGTCGCCACCTGGACGGGAGACGACGGTGGAGTAGTCTACCCAAAGTGGAACCTGAGCCGGAGTATGTGGCTGGTGCTTGGCTCATTTGTCGACTGGGAAAGCTAGATAGTGATAACGTGCATGGTAACAGTTCGATGGAAGATCGAGTAGAGTTGGCGCAGCTCGTGGCAGCGGAGTCGACGTGTCGCGCACCGCGTGACCCGCGAATCGTCAATTCTTGTCGAAGCGCCTTGAAGCCCAAATCACTAACAGCGCGTGACCACATCGGACAGGTAGTCGACCAAGTCAGCGGTGAATGCGTACTGGGCGAATCGGCAAACGCTACCATGCACAGCATGAGGGGCGCTGGCGATACGATACGATCAGTGCTTCCTCGCGCTTTCAGAATTATCCGGGTCTCTGAAGCCCCATGGCCAGTCGAAACTTTTCCGTTGACAAATGACCTGTCGGTCAGCTTTCCGCACTGGCCGCGAAAGGACCTCCCACTTGCCTCGTCCGTCCGACAAACTGGTGTTTTGTGAAGTTTCCAGAAACGGACTCGAGGTATTGTGCCTACAGCCTCCCTTGGAGAAGAGTCGCACGTCGTTCTTGGGATGAATAGTGTCCGCAAAAAGCTATGGTGACGTGGGATGCGTTTTGTTTTGAACACCAATGTTGTGGATTGCATTAAGTGTACTTTGCCTTTTGCTGAAGTGCTGCCAAGTTTCCTTGTCACTACACGTAGCCATTTTTCGCAATCAACGCCTACCCAATTTTACGCAATCAAGTTCATTGCTAGTGTGGTATGTCTCCGGTTCTGGTCTCGCTTCGGAGAGACCTGTTCCGACTCCTCCGCAGTGCCCTGTCCTAGAAGCGACTACTGAGAAGCAGTCATGCGACCATGGATGTCGCGTGATATATTGCATGCATTCGTGGTCTCCACCTGCGTGACACAAATCTCTGTGAACATTCCAGAAGTGATTGTTTACTGAAGGGTCCATTGGCATAATTGTCGCTTCGATCTTACAACTTGAAAAGCTTTTCAACAACTACGAGCGTCTCGTGGATGCTGAAAACCTCCGTGACAGCAAGTCTCAGACCAGTAGCCTGCAAACTCCCTACGCATAACTCGCATCCAGATTATCGGCCTGGAGCTGATCGTGCAGAACCATCCAGCTGCCGTGCCCTCCGGCGTTCAAAGGCCGTCGTGCCCCCAAGCGGCGAGGCCGTGTACTAACCCGGAGCAAACATGCGGGGCGAAAACGCTGATGCAATGTGGCAGAACCGTTTGGCTCAAATATGCAAATGAAGTGTGTTGGTAACGGTAAAAGTGACGTCAAACTTCAGTATGGCTGAACATATATCGCATGTCAAAAATATATCTTATAGTCGATGCTGAAATTACTCAGGCCAACCGATTGGGCGCTAAATGGCCGAAACCTGGTCGATGCGCCCTAAAACTCAGTCAATCACCAGTGCCGAACTATGTCGGACTCGGCCTACACTAGTAATCGTCTGTCAGTAATTTAACTGGGAAAGATAAAGCTCTCATTGTCCCATCGCGCCCGAAAAGACGCAATCATTTGCGTAAGACGGCAATCAACACGCATCGCCACGCCCACTAGCGATCACGACCGCCGATCAGACGGCAGAATCCAAGCGCGATGCGATGCGACTAAGACTGACGTATAAATATCCGATCGCGCCTGCGAGAACTCGGCCCCAGAGTCGCTCCTAATCATAGTCGATAATCATGCTCATAATTGCATGCCAGTCGAATCATTTTCAGTTTTATATCATTGTCGTCCTCGTTAATCGGGCACGCGCCGAGGGCACGGTCTTGCTGTGCCCCCGTGCTCCGAGTACGGCTCTGAGCACGGCTCTGAGCACGGCTCTGCGCCGCGAACAGAGCACGCCCGCGCTCCGTTGGCTGTCGTTGGTGTACGACAGAAGCGTGCGCACGTGCCCTCGCGTGAAGTCTGACGTCGACCCTGCGACACAAGCTGTCCTTGGCGGTGACGAAAACTGAAGTTCCGCGGCGCATTCGCGTGTGTGATCTGGCGTGTTGGGCCTGATGGTCCCGCGTCGTCAGCAGTATCGCCCGACCCCGGTCCCACTGAGCGGTGTGCGCACGTTGTCGCCAGCAGTATCACCTCATGCCCATTTCACTTTGTGGTGTGTGTGTGGGAGGAGAGACCGCGGTGCCCACGCTGTCCGGAAATACTGACTGTGCGTCACGTGCTTCTCACATGTCAGTATTTTGCATCAGAACGCCGATTGTTCTTTGGAAGAGACGTGGATCGGTTGACTTACGAAGATATCCTGGGAAATACATCAAAACTTGTACACTCTGGGAACTTGTTCCGCTACTTAGCAGCGATTAACTTCCAAACTACGTACACACCAAGGTAATACTTTTCCCTACCGTGAAGCACTAGGATAAACGTTATGGGCGCGGATGATCAACCCTGGTCGATGCGCCCTAAAGCCCAAATAACTAACTAACTAACTTTGTGGTGTGCGCACGTTTGGCGCGGAGCAGAAATATCCTCCGCTCGACCCGTGTGTATCGGCCTCGGAGGTCTACATACCTGCAAGCCATTCGCTGCGCAATACTGGGGAAGAGTAGTCTCGGGGTAAGTTGCGCGTCTCACAATCGGAAGGTCGTGGGTCCGAGTCTCACCTGTCGCTACTGTTCGCCCGCGTCCAATCGGCGTGAGAGATTGGCGACGCTGCATGGCTGAAAGGTCGATGTGTCGTAAAACCAACAACGAACTGCGCAACACCGGACAAGAGACGTCCGTATTTGGACACGCGGCGTGACACAGAAGCCGTTCGCATACCGGCCGACATCAGCGGTAGACCCTGTGTAGGTGCCATCGTTGTGTAGCTGTACACGAGAAAGCATTTCGGTGAGCAGAGTGATTGATGCTGGTCCATGCTACTCAGGGTTAAAATATTGGTTTTTCATTAGGTGTGAGATGTCGAAATGAGCATAGCAGGATGTCGAAATTTGACATGTAATTAGTGTAATTTAAAATGTTTTTGATGCCTTTCAGACTAAAATTTCAGTTCATGGTGTAGGTGATTATGACTGGACCTTCATCATTTGTTTTAAGATTAATAATTTAAGAAAAGATGTATTCGGAATAAGGAGAATAATAACTATGATGAACTGGTATTGTATCCCATATCACATAGGTCATCCCTTTACCCGAAATTGCATTGCAAGATGTTCGCGTGACACCATTCCATATTGAGGGCATGTACATGTTATTTATAAACAAGATACTGTTACAAAGGAGACATAAATACTTCATATCAATGAGCAGGATGCTGATACTTCTTGGAGAAGGATGTCGATTGAGTGTTTAGAAAGTGGAATAATTTATCACTGAGCAACTTTGATAAGCCTGCATATTGTATTCAATGCAGGGCTTCATTGCTTGCTGAATAAGGACTTAATGATTGCTGGATGATACCGGGTTTCAGGATACTGGGCAGACTATCTGAAACAGAAGAGGCTCTATGATACGGTTTCAGGAGATTTCCTGATAAGAGGTCATTGGTGCACCACAACTATGGCATATTTGAATTGTTGAAGGGCATCAGGATGTCTTCAGTTGAGTTTATGTTGGCTTCATAATCAGCAGCTAGTAAGCAAGGATGTCACAAAAGCCATAGACAGGGAGGTCGATTGAACTTTCATTAGGTGGTATTTTCCACCCATTTTCTTGAAAAATTTCACACTGATGCTACTCGATGGCTGATCCTGGCGCTTTGGTACGATACTACGATAATAATTGGTACAGGGAACTGGGCAATAACTGGATGCCGGCGCTTCGGCCTGCTATACCGACGGTAACAGGTACAGGGGGTAGATGCTCGGCCTGCTATTCCGACAATAACTGGTACAGGGTAGACGTTGACGCCTCGGCTCGCTATTCCGACGATAACAGGTGCAGGGGGTAGATGCTCGGCTTGCTATTCCGACAATAACTGGTACAGGGGTGTTACATTGTTTATTGGTTGGTTCACGACACACTTTATGCACATTCACGGCTAATGGCGCCGCCCACACTGTGTCGCCGGTGGACCGCGGGATTGGGAAATGTCCTGAGTGGCGCTAGGGTCGAACCCGGGATCATTGGTACAGGGGTGTTGCATTAAGAGAGCTGCTGTGTTGTATGCACCTGTGCGGTGGGGTGTCCCGCCCACGTGCGGTGCCGGTTGTGGATCGTCACTTCTACTTATACTTACGGCCAGCGGCTGGCTGGCAAGTCACGTGACCCGAATGTACAGCTGTGCCGACTGTGGCGCGCTTCCGTCGCCCTTTGTCCGGCGACGTGATGTTGCCTTTCTCGCCGCTTGTGTGTGACTGACAGTTTCGCTGTGAATCCATCTCACGGCCCGGCCGTCTGCCCGTCTGCCCGTCTGCCCGTCTGCCTGTCCGCCCGTCTGCCCGTCCGCCCGTCTGCCCGTCTGCCCGTCTGCCCGTCTGCCCGTCTGCCCGTCTGCCCGTCTGCCCGTCTGCCCGTCTGCCCGTCCGCCCGTCTGCCCGTCTGCCCGTCTGCCTGTCTGCCTGTCTGCTTGTCTGCCTGTCCGAACGCAGTTCTCTCCAATGTCTCAGTCTGCGCAACATTGACATTTTGTTAATTTAGGCACTTCGGCTTCCCAGTCTGCGTAATGCATGTTGGGGTGGCCGGAGCCAGGATTCCCAAAACTTGCTTTTGTTTTATCGTTCGAATACTTGACCTTACCCACGTCCCACTGCTCATCTTAGGGGAGGGGTAGTCTGGGGGCAAGTTGCCCGTCTCACAATCGGAAGATTGTGGGTTCAAGCCTCACCTGTCGCCACTATTTGCCCGCAACCAATCGGCGTGAGAGGTTGGCATCGCTACATGACTCAACGGTCAACGTGTCGTAGAACCAACAACCGCCACCACTGCTCATCTCAACGGCCCATATCGTGTATCTGGTGCGTCTTCACGACTTGAATCGCATCCATCGAACTTCGGCTGTGACGTTTTTTGACGCCATCACGCACCTACTGGAGGAGGCTCCACTACGTGCGCCGACAGTTGCTTACTGCAGCCAGCGCGCTACCGCGTCGCCATTCAGTCGGCTGCAGTTTCGTGTCGCTATTCATAGATGGCGCCGATGATGGATGGGTGGTCATTACGAACTGGAGAGCGATGCCAGCTGGTGTCACCGTTGACGAGGCCGGGAGCTGGCGCGGCCAACTCGTCAGTCTGGTCCCGAACACTTCGTCATGATGAAGTGGTGGTGATTGTCGGTTTTACGACATGTTGGCCGCTGAGTCGTGTAGCGTCGCCAACCTCTCACGACGATTGGTCGCGGGCGAGAAGTAGCGACAAGTGAGACTCGAACCCACAATATTTCGATTGTGAGACGGGCAACTTACCCCTAGACTACTCGTCCCCGCGTTATGCCGAAGCTTTGTCTTGCCGGACTGCAGTATTATTTCGGCTGTCGTCACGAAACACCCGCGTAGATTACTGATTGCATTATTACATACACTGTGGTATAATCGCTTGTTTCCTCGTGCGAAGTACATTGAATATTGGGATAAAACGTTAAGTCAAAGTGGAATATATTTCCACTATAAACGCCAACTGTCTTCCTTTGCAACTACATTGCAGCTTATTTTCAAGCTTTAAGATCCTCTCCAAGAGCACGGTACGCAGTGTATGTTGCACTACGTCGTGCCCTCGTTTTCGCGAGCACTCGCAACCGAACACCAAAACTTCCGTGACGGTCGCCACTCCCCCGGGCGGAAAGCACCACGCAACAGACACCGTCTCCGTATCAGACATTTCCTCTGTCGAAAACGCGTTCGGTGCTGTCTGGCAATTGAGCCAACTGCATTGTGTGGGAATTCCTTATCGCCGCCGACAGGTTTAACCGGCCAGATCGACTCGATTGCGGCGCACAGGGCGGCGGCTGCGTGGCAGCTTTGAACCGCCGCAGGCCCGCGGATCGAGCCCGGCCCAAGCCGCTGCACCCACCGTCGGCCGGCCGCGCGTTGTCGGCGGGCTGGTGAGCGTGCGGGCGGGCGGGCCGGCCGCCCGGGCGTGCTGTGGGCGGCGCGGGCCCGTGCGTGCGCGCCCGCCCGGCGGCGGGTTATGTGCGGCTACTGGATCCGGACGCGGCCGCTGCTGCTCGACGGGCGGCGGGCCGTGTTGGGAGTGCCGCTGCTGCGGTGGGGGCGGCGGTGCCGGAAGCTGGCTCGTGTGCGTCGCCAGTTGGTCGGGGCCGGAGTGAACGGCTGCGGTGGGCGCGGTTTGATGCAAGGGCGGTGGGCGCGACGAACGCGGCGGTCAACTAACTGCCCGGCCTGTTGTGGGTGGACACGTGCTGCGGCGGGCGGCCAGTGGCGCGTCCAGGGCCGGCACGTGGGCGGTCGCCGGCGGCCCGGTGATTGATGTGCTGGCGGTGGTGGTGTGGGGGAGGGGTACCAGCTCATGTCGCGCCTATGTCCATTATGTGTCATGCTGTGCCATGCAAGTTTCTATATATTACGTAATCGACCAATATTTTGGTCCAAATGCAGACATTTGTTCGTCGCAAGGGCGGTGTATAGACACACGCAGTAGATGTGCCCCTAAACCCCAATAACAACAACGCGTATCCGTCTCACGGGCGCTGCATACATAACACATGCAGTTGATGCGCCCCTAAATCCCGATAACAGCGTTTGTTCGTCTCACGGGCGCAGTGTATACATAACACATGCAGTTGATGCGCCTCGGAAACCCAATAACACCATTTGTTCGCCTCGACTGGGCCCGGGCCGGCCCGCACGCCGCCGGCGGCCACGCAACGCCGTTCGACTCGCTGGGAAAACTGCGTCGGCAGTCCAGTTTTCCGAAGGTCGTCGCGCGAAGCAGTCGAAGCGCCCCTGAGCCCAAATAACTAAACTAAACTAAACCGAAGGTCGTCGCGCATCGTGGTGGCACCAATCAGTTTGGGAGGCATGCGGCCGATGGCCTGGTGATGAGGACAAACGTCGATGTTCGGAGCCACGAGGTTCCCACGCGCGGCCGTGCGCCCGGCTCAGGCAGCGGGACGCGGTTCGTTCGCGGGTCCGCGGTAGCTCAGCTGGTAGAGCGTCGGACTCCTGATCGCAGGGTTGTGGGTTCGAATCTCAGAACCGGCGGCGTTAGCGAGTCCACGCGCGACCGATCGGCGCGAGAGGTTGGCGACGCTGTGTGACCTAGCGGTTGAATGCGTCGTTAAAGGACGCGAGGTTCTTCTTGCGGTGCGTTCGGCAGGGGAGTCGCTGTCGCCCTCGACGTCGGCTCTGCTGAGTGTATTGTTTGTTTGTTTATTGGTTGGTTCACGACACACTTTATGCACATTCACGGCTAACGGCGCCGCCCACACTGTTCCGCCGGTGGGCCGCGGGATTGGGAAATGTCCTGAGTGGCGCTAGAGTCGAACCCGGGACCTTTGGTACCCATAGCCCGACACCTTAGGCACTCGGCCATCCCCGCCCCCTGCTGAGTGTATGGCGTGCGTGGCCGCTTGCTGTGCATTGGCGTTCTTCGTAAGTGTTAGGAATCGCTGGCAGGCGATTGGTGATAATGTCGCCTGTTTTTTTTTAACTGCAACAACATTCTCTACATGTCCCACCATAGGTAACCCGAAACTTGGCCAATCAAGTATCGCGAGCCAGCAAGCTTAGATTCTGATCGGGCCTGTTCTCAGTAGCCTTCAGCTGCATTGAGTACAGGATTATCGTGACTCAGTAGTTGTTCTGTCATGTTCAATCACCCGGGTCGGCAATCTCACGAGCTGTTTGACAACTCTTTCCTAGCTCTCGTGCGCCGTTTTTCCACCCGTGTTTTGTTTTGTTCGCCTGTGTTGCGGTGCGTGCGCACTGTGGAGGCAGTGTTCAGGTGGCGCCCAGGTGCTAACTAGTAGCGGTGTGAGGAACTGGTCGGGAAACCGGGTGGTCACGTGGCGTGGCATTGGTGAAGGACGCCAACAAAGCTGGTGCATTGAGGCGGGCGCTGAGGGTGTCACGTGACCTCAGTCGGCCGCGCGTTCAACTTGTGATCGTAATATCGTTGGTTTAAATCCCTCCTCAACCTGCTGAGTACCAAATCCACCGTTAGAAAATTGGCGCTAATGGTTGGCGACGCTACAAAGGCCTAGCAATCGAATGCGCCGTATGACAGCGAAAGATCCTGCGAGAAATTTGGTCTTGATAACTCCCTGAGTCATTGGCGCAAAATGACCACGCCGATCGACGCGTCCTAAAGCCCAAATAACCAACTACCGATGGAAAATTGCTGATGCGAAATGCCATAAAATGGAGGAGGGTGGTGCTATGGGCGCTGTATAACCACTGCAGTTGACGTGCCCTAAAACCCTAATAACTAACTAACGAGGAGGGTTGTTATACAGCGGTGTTGGTTGGGTGCACAAGTGTCACGGCGACGTCCAAAGACTTCTACTGCCCGCCCTATTGTTTGTTTACTGGTTGTTCACGACACACTTACCACTTCGGCAATGGCGCCCCCACCGTTTCGCCGTGGCCGCGGGATAAATGTCCAGCAACCCGGACCTTGGTCCCGTAGCCCGACACCTTAACCACTCGGCCATCCCCACCCCACTGCCCGCCCTATCTGCCGTGTGGTGAGGCCCTGTGTCGCCGAGACGCGGTGTGTCTCGCCGGGTGTTGGTGTGCGCCGCAGTACACTGGGCGTGGGTAAAAGTGAACGGCAACACCCACGCCTGCCCCCGACGCCGGTCGAGAACAATGACCATTGTCGCCGTAGCGTTCCATGGAAAATATACTCAGTAACGGTGCAATCCCCCCGCCCCCGTCGCTCATGCACACACGGGCGCAGTTTGTAGGCCGTTTCTGTGTCGTTGTTTATTGGGTGTTTCACGACGCACTTCGTGCACATTCACGGCTGATGGCGCCGCCCACACTTGTTCGCCGGTGGGCCGCGGGATCGGGAAAGTGTCCCGAGCGGCGCGAGTGTCGGACCCGGGGCCCTTGGTACCCAGAGCCCAACACCTGAACCGCCCGGCTATCCCCGCCCGGGCTGCCACTATGTCGACGGTTGGCGGATGTGGATGTTGACGGGCGTGGGTGAGGTGGGTGTGGTAGGCGGCGGTCCGTGTGGCTGTGGACGTGGATATATGTGGCTGTGGGCGTAGATAAATTCGACTGTGGGTGTGGTTGTGGACGTGGACAGATGTGGGTACGTACGTAGGTAGATGCCGCTGTGTGCGTGGGTTGGTGCGGCTGTGTGCTTAGATGGATGTGGCTGTGGACGTAGATGGATGTGGCTGTGGACGTAGATGGATGTGGCTGTGGACGTAGATGGATGTGGCTGTGGACGTAGATGGATGTGGCTGTGGACGTAGATGGAAGTGGATGTGTACGTAGATGGATATGGCTGTGGACGTAGATGGATGTGGCTGTGGACGTAGGTAGATGTTGCTGTAGACGTAGCTAGATATGGCTGTGTGCGTATATGGTTTGTGTGACTGCTTATATGGTTTGTGTGACTGTGCGTAGATGTGGCAGTGGCACGCGCGCCCATAGCCCCGCCCCCTGTGCGTGGGCGCGGCTATGGGCGTGCGTGGGTGCGGCTCTCGCCAGTTACGGACGTGCGTTTGACTAACCGCTCCCAGGTGTGTCGTCCACTCAGCTCGCTGTCGGAAAAGTCAGCGCGGTGCGCTCGGTCAGCTTCGGACGGTCGAACGCAACTGTCAGATCAATCGGTGCCGCGCAGCCGGCATACGATGCAGCGCCGAGAGGTAGTTGCGTTCTGCCGAGAGGCAGGGCGTTCAGCGAGCTACCCCGAACATCCTCGTCCTCATCCTCGTCCTGATCCCCATCCTCATCCTCATCCTCATCCTCATCCTCATCCTCGTCCGTCTACTAGAGATGCTAGGGTGTCGAGTTGCTAAGTTGCCTAAGCTGCCGAAGTGCCTAATTTAACAAAACAAACAAGGGGACGAGTAGTCTAGTGGGAAGTTGCTCGTCTCACAATCGAAAAGTTGTGGGCTCGAGTCTCGCCTGTCGCTACTCTTCGCCCGCGACCGATCGGCGTGAGAGATTGGCGACGCTACACGACTCAACGGTCGACGTGTCGTAAAACCAATAACCGACCAGCAAAACCGACAAAACAAACGACGCCAGGGTGTGTGCTCAGAACACTGTGCAAGTGGGAATTTATTATTACACGGTACTTTATTTTAAAGTACTTTTCAAAGTACTTAGTAGGATGCATGCTTCAAGGTTTGCTCCTCGCCACAACTAGGTTGTTTATGTACATGGTAATGGATAATATGTTGTGGGTCCCAGTGCCTCGTTTGTGAATTAAATCAATTTAATTAAATCTGGTGTCGGCGGGGTGCCGGCGGTGGGCGTGCGACCCGGTCGTCGCCTCACGGTGTGTGTCTGCGCTGTTGCAGGTTCCAGCGGGTCGGCCATGTCCACCGAGAGCCGCGTGCCGCCGGTGGGGGTCGACGTGCCGGCGGACCCCGTCCTGACCCCCGGCCCCACCTCCGTGTCGGCCCCGGCCGTGACTCCGGCACACACGCCCACCGCCAAGAGGCCCACTCAGCGCACGCCGCGCGACTACAGGTACGTGGCGACGATCTGGTCTGACGATCTGACCTGACCTGATCTGACGACATGACATGACCTGACTACCTTACCTGACCTGACTACCTTACCTGACCTGACTACCTTACCTGACCTGACGACCTGACCTGACTTGACGGCCTGATCTGACCTGACGACATGATCTGACGACCTGACCTGAGCTGACGATCTGACCTGATCTGGTGGCCTGACCTGACCTGGTGATCTGATCTGACCTGGTGATCTGATCTGACCTGACATGATTTGACGGTCTGACCTGAGCTGACGACCTAACTTAATGACCTCACATGACGACCTCACATGACGACCTCACATGACGACCTCACATGACGACCTCACCTAACGACCTCACCTGACCTGACGATCCGACCTGACGACCCGACCTGATGACCTGTCCAGGCCTGATGACCTGACCTGACGACCTCACCTGACGACCCGACCTGACGACCCGACTTGACGACGCGTCGCCGACGCATGGCCGACTCGGGCGCGGCCAGAATCTCCGACAGGGGAAATCTTGGCTTCGGGCGTACACTGGGGCCGGGCTGCTTGCTGCATTTTATAGTGCGGAGTGAGACGAGGAAGGCCGGAGTTGAGCCGCGCAGACGGCACGGTTTGCGAGCTGGCCTGGGCGGATCCGTGTGGCAGTGTTTTGCGTTAGACGTTTACTGCGTTGACGTGTGTGTTGGTAGCGGCCGCCGACCTGACCTGATGTGTCCCGGTGTGGTCTCCCGCCTGAGCTTATGGGCGCTGTATGACCGTTGCAGTTGATGCGCCCTTTAAGCCCAAATGATTAACTAACTTACTCCCACCTGACCTGGGATGAGACTGGGCTGTCTGTGTGGGCCGGCAGCGGCCGGTAGCCGGAGCTGACCTCGTCCGACCTGACTTGACCTCGCCGGGTGTGGGCCGGCAGCGGCGGGTAGCCGGCGCTGACCTCGTCCGACCTGACCTGACCCCACCGGGTGTGGGCCGGCAGCGGCGGGTAGCCAGCGCTGACCTCGTCTGACCTGACCTGACCCCACCGGGTGTGGGCCGGCAGCGGCGGGTAGCCGGCGCTGACCTCGTCTGACCTGACCTGACCCCACCGGGTGTGGGCCGGCAGCGGCGGGTAGCCGGCGCTGACCTCGTCTGACCTGACTGACCCCACCGCCGGCAGGGGGGGGGAGCCGGCGGTGACCTGGTCTGACCTCTGACCCCACCGGGTGTGGGCCGGCAGGGGCGGGTAGCCGGCGCTGACCTCGTCTGACCTGACCTGACCTCGACCCCACCGGGTGTGGGCCGGCAGCGGCGGGTAGCCGGAGCTGACCTCGTCTGACCTGGTCGACAGGTTCGGCAAGGAGATCGGCTGCGGCAGCTTCTCCACCGTCTACATCGGCAAGGACATCCACACGGGTCGTGAGGTTGCCAGTAAGTGGCTGCTTATTGGGCGGTTTACGACGCACTGTGTGCACAATCACGGCTGGCGGCACAGTCCCCGCAATATCAGCACGCAGCAGTGGTACGGCACGCGCCGAGTGTACTGTGCGCATACGGAGCGGGTGCGCAGCATTACAAGGGATGGGGGTCTATTGAGTGGCTTACGACGCACTTTATGCACGATCGCGGTTTATAGTGCCGCCTACACTGTTTCGCCGGCGGCCGCGGGATTTAGAAATTCCTTGAGCGGTGCGAGCGTTGAACCCGGGACTTTGGTATTCAGAGCTCAACACCGTAACCACTCGGTCATCCCCGCCCCAGGCTGTCAGTAAGTGGCCTCCGGCGCGGCGGCAGGTCAGCAGGTCACGTTTTATGGTGCCTCGGCCTTCGAGCATAATTCATACTCAAACATTGGATCCTATATCACGAGGTGGACAGAAGTTGGACAGAAGGACATAGGTTAGCCCGTAACCCCTGAATCCTAACATGAGACCCATGGTGCGTTTTGTACGGAAATGTTTGGGACACGGTAGCTCAGTGGGCAGGGTGTTGAGACCGTGGTCACAAGATCGTGTGTTCGAATCTCTGAACCGGCGGGATTTCCAAGTTCACCCGCGACCAATCGGCGTGAGAGGTGCCGACGCCATATGGCCTAGAAGTTGAATGCGTCATAAAAGGACCCGAGGTTCTTCCTGGTGTATAAATGTTCGTATGATCATGAGATGGCGCCTCAATGGGAGAAGTAACTGAGCCTGGGATTCTGATACGTTTATTCGTGACAAATGGGCCAATATTTGTTGTTTTTATTATAGATTGATTTTCTGGGCTATAGTCTGGTCTGGACCATCCTGCAGTATCGGACGTCGCTGACTTGGGCCGCCTCCGCCCAAATACCTGGCCAATTCAACTTTGACTTCGACTTTTTAGATTTGGACTTCGTCGTGCTCATTTTTGTTCTACAGCATTGCGATGCAATTGATATTTGTATCTTTTCTATTTAACATGTAATGGCCATTTATTTTAAGGTACTTTTCAAAGTACTTAGTATGATGCATACTTCAAGGTTTGCTCCTCGCCACAACTAGGTTATTTATGTATTTAGGTAATGGATAATATGTTGTTGGTCCCAGTGCCTCGTTTGTGATTTAAATCAATTTAATTATATGCGGTGCACACTTCGTCCATGACTGTCTGGTGTCATGTCCACCGTATCTCCCGTTGCATTGGTTCAGAGTCGGGGCCCCAATATATCGCAGCTTCAGCCTACCTGGCAGGGCTGAAACGTACGACACCGACGAAGTCAGATAATGCAGACATTATCGGTACGACTGTTCGGTCCAGTGACGCTGACGTGCTGAAGGTGCGGCGGTCGGGCATCGTCTCGCGATCGCGAAGTGAACGCCGAACGCCGTCGAGGCCGGTCTTGGTGCCGGCTGATGCCTTCGATACGAAGGGCGTGTTTAATTAGCAGCTCGCTCTCGAGCGCCCGTGACCGCTTCGAGTGAGATGCTGGCGACGGCCGGCCGTCTGGGCAGTCGACTGTGTCGTGCTGCACCTCCCTCTGTCGCCTTGTGCACCGCTGCACCGCCGCTGCAGCTCCCTCTGTCGCCTTGTGCACCGCTGCACCGCCGCTGCACCCCTTCGCCTTGTGCACCGCTGCACCGCCGCTGCAGCTCCCTCTGTCGCCTTGTGCACCGCTGCACCGCCGCTGCAGCTCCTCTGTCGCCTTGTGCACCGCTGCACCGCCGCTGCAGCTCCCTCTGTCGCCTTGTGCACCGCTGCACCGCCGCTGCAGCTCCCTCTGTCGCCTTGTGCACCGCTGCACCGCCGCTGCAGCTCCTCTGTCGCCTTGTGCACCGCTGCACCGCCGCTGCAGCTCCCTCTGTCGCCTTGTGCACCGCTGCACCGCCGCTGCAGCTCCTCTGTCGCCTTGTGCACCGCTGCCCCCGCTCCCTCTGTCGCCTTGTGCACCGCTGCACCGCCGCTGCAGCTCCCTCCGTCGCCTTGTGCACCGCTGCACCGCCGCTGCAGCTCCCTCTGTCGCCCTGTGCACCGCTGCACCGCCGCTGCAGCTCCCTCTGTCGCCTTGTGCACCGCTGCACCGCCGCTGCAGCTCCCTCCGTCGCCTTGTGCACACCACCAGCGTGGCTGTGGGCGTGAGGGTGGTTGGCACGATGGGGTCCGCGGCAGCTCAGTTGGTGGAGCGTCGAACTTGCTCGCAAGAGTATGGGTTCGAATCTCACGCTCGACGGCATTTGCCGAGTCCATCCGCGACCAAGAGGAGTGAGAGGTTGGCGACGCTATGTGACCTTGTGGCTGAATGTGTCGTGGAAGTACCCAAGTGGTCAACTCAGCCAGACATCGCCCGCCTGGTCCGGTGATGAGATGTTCGTGAAATAGGGTGGAATATACCACTTTCTGAGCACTGAATAAACATCCTTTCCAAGAAGGTATCGACATCGTGCTTGTTGATATGTGCATATGAAGTGTCCGTGACTTGTTTCTGAGGGCATTGCATGTGTATCATGCATATGCGTACCGTTACAGGTTGTGGTATGCAAGCACCTCGTAGCACAATTCGAGGTAGAGAGATTATCTGTGACGGGGTCTGTTTAGCAGTGGCATCTATTGATACCATGGTGTTGCAGCCGTTATTGCTAGCATACGCATCCTTGTGTTAGGTGTCCTCCCAAATTAAATGAACATAACCTAAATAGCAAACAAATTAAATGAACGCAGTCACTTACCAGTGTACTATTGGCTAAAAAATTGACTTAACGACTGGAACAATATTTAACTGGCATGTTTTCATGGCCAATTTCGACGTCCTACTGTGCTCATTTCAATATATCACACCTAACGAACGCCATTAGCCGTGAATGTGCACAAAGTGCGTCGTGAATCACCCAATAAACAATAAACACCTAACGAAAAGTATTCGTTTAACACTGGCCTGGTCTGTCACCGCGACGGCGCCACCGCCGTTCCGGAATTCCCCGCGAGGAACCGGCGGCGCCGGAAGCCTTGAACCCCCTCCCTCCCCCAAACGCTCAGCGCGAGCGGAACGCACCCGTTCGTGCTCTGCAGACTAGCGGTTGTTCGGTTTTCCGGAACTCTGGTGACGTCAAATGGCTGTTGTCGACGTCATCGGGCGTGTGTGTGCGGCATGTTTTCCGTGTTTGATTGTCATGCACGTAGCGGTGGGACGTTATGCGGGCGTGTGGTGGTGACGCGTGTTCGCGTGTTACGCGTCGGCTTCCGGCTCCGTGTCGGCGATTACTTCGTCGATAATTTGTTCCTTGAAGGTTTTGGTGGTTTGTTTATACCCGCCCGATGCGGGGCGGGGCAGCCGTGTCGGTGTCAGCGGTGGTCGGTTCCGCGGCTGCTGGCGGGTTTTCTGGGAGACAGGTCGCGCGTGCGTTCAAAAAAAAAAAAGATGGGTCGCGCGTCGGTGTTTCGGCGTAGCTTCTGACCATTGATGAGCGCACTTCGGTGAGGAAGAATGTTCAGATTTCGGAGTTGAGCATATGGCCAATTAATGCTGCAGTAGCTTTGATTTACTTGGGGTTTGTTGGTTATTGGTTTTACGACACATCGACCGTTGAGTCATGTAGCGTCGCCAATCTCTCACGCCGATTGGTCGCGGGCGAAGAGTAGCGACAGGTGATTTTCTTGTAACCACGGATCGTTCGTGTTAGGCATCGCGTCGTCTGACTCGTGTCGGAACAGCTATTTTCGTCCCTAAGTAGCAGGTAATCCCGGATGACATCACCACAACACGTGAGCTGCAGTACAGTACTGTATTTGTACAGTACTGTACTGCCGGCCCCTGTACTGTCAACGGTACTGTACTGCAGGTCACCTATGCTGAGGAAGAACAACTTCGGGTCCTTTTGCGACGCATCCAACCGCTAGGTTATATAGCGTCGCCAACCTCTCACGCCGATTAGTCGCGGGTGGACTCGGTAATGCCGTCGGATGTGAGATTTGAACTCACGATCTTGCGATCAAGAGTCCGACGCTCTACCGACTGAGCTACCGCGGCCCCCGTCGCCTGTACTGTCACCAGTAACTGTACAGTACTGTACTGCAGGCTGCCTGTACTGCAGGCCACTTGTACTGTCACCAGTGCTTGTGCACCAGTACTGTACTGCAGGCTACCTGTACTGCAGGCCACTTGTACTGTCACCAGTGCTTGTGCACCAGTACCGTGCTACCTGTACTGCAGGCCACTTGTACTGTCACCAGTGCTTGTGCACCACCGGTTGCATTCCCTAGCAAATGAATCACACCGATGCGATATATGGCGGCGGCGGGTCACACCGGGGCCCGCCGCCATATGTCGTGACGTCACCGGTAAAACAGCAAATTAATCACGCCCGGGCTGGCCGCCATATATCGTGATGTCACCGGTAAAACAGGAAGTTAATCACACCGGGGCTCGCCGCCATATGTCGTGACGTCACCGGTAAAACAGCAAATTAATCACACCGGGGCCCGCCGCCATATATCGTGACGTCACCGGTAAAACAGCAAATTAACCACACCGGGGTCCGCCGCCATATATCGTGACGTCACCGGTAAAACAGCAAATTAATCACACCGGGGCCCACCGCCATATGTCGTGACGTCACCGGTAAAACAGGAAGTTAATCACGCCCGGGCCCGCCGCCATATACGTGACGTCACCGCTGCATGACTCAACGGTCGATGTGTCGTAAAACCAATAACCAATCGTGATGTTACCGGTAAAACAGCAAATTAATCACACCGGGGCTCGCTGCCATATGTCGTGACGTCACCGGTAAAACAGCAAATTAATCACACCCGGGCTCGCCGCCATATATCGTGACGTCACCGGCAAAACAGCAAATTAACCACACCGGGGCTCGCCGCCATATATCGTGACGTAACCGGCGATCCCCGCACTGTTAAGCAGACCGGAGCGACGGCGGGTCACCACCACCAGCGCCGCCGCCGCCGCCCATGTATGTGACGTCACCGGCTGCGAGCCTCGCGCGGGCCTTCCGGGGCCGGCTGGCGCCACTTCCGCCCGCGCCGTTGCGCGGCGATGCCAGCTGCGCCGACGTTTGGCGCATCGTCGGCTGGTGCTTAGCCGATGATGAATTATTCGTGAAATAGGGTGGAATATGCCACTTTCTGAACGCCTAATTGACGTCCTTCTCAAAGAAGCATCGACATCCTGTGTCTTGAAGCACGCTTATGAAGCCTTCGTGACTGCTTTCTAACAGTGTCGTTTGTAAGTATCATGTTCATGCTCTCGACGAGGAATGGTAGTACACGAATATTTCGCCATTAAGTTTCAGATAAAGGGATTACCTATAATGTGATATGGCACAAAATAGGGATTTATGGTAAGTACTATTTTCCCTATTCCAATATAGTTCTTCCTAAATTGC
Organism: Imbricaverruca yamaguchii; assembly: GCA_034440575.1. Classification (NCBI taxonomy): domain Eukaryota; kingdom Metazoa; phylum Arthropoda; class Thecostraca; family Neoverrucidae; genus Imbricaverruca; species Imbricaverruca yamaguchii. The sequence goes on along the minus strand of JAOTOL010001292.1, from coordinate 46,063 downwards.
GAATCTCAAACTGATGATATAGGTAGTCATCATTGGCTCAAATCTGAGTCTCAGCTTTCAAAAATATTTTAAGTGACACTAATTCCATGGCAAATTTCGACATCCTACTACGCTCATTTCTCCATCTCACACCTCACGAAATGGGCGCTGTATGACCAACGCAGTCGATGCGCCCGAAAGCCCAAATAACCAACCAACACCTCACGAAAAACCATTATTTTAACCCTGTGTTTAGCCCACTGAGCGCGCCCGCGGTACTGCCAGCTGAGGTGTGACGTCATCGCCGCTGATGGCTCGCGCAGACCGTCCGGCTGCGGGAGGCGGTCGGCGCTGTTTCGCCCCGCCGTTCTGGAGCCGATGCGCGGCTAACGTCACGGCGGCCGGTCCAGGTTCAGGGCCACTGGCCCAGGTTCAGGGTCACTGGCCCGCCGCCTTGGCCTTGAATCGATTTTTATGTCTGGCCCGACATGCGTAGGCCGCTGGCTTTGGGCTGGCCGGTCTCCGGTGTGAGGTAGGCTGGGTCTGTCGTCCGAGATGGGCAGATCCCTGGTGTGAGACAGGGTGGTCCCCGGTCGGACACCGTCGGGTCGTCTGATGGGCGCAAAATGACCCTAGATGTCGACGCGCCCATAAACTCCAATCCACCACCACCGCCGTCGGGTCATATGTCTGAGGCGTCAGGTCACCGGTTTGAGACAGATAGATCCCCGGTTTGAGGCAGACTGGTCTGCGGTCTGAGATAGGCATGTCCCCGGTCCAAGACCAACTGGTTCCTGGTCTGACCCCGTCTGATCCCCGGTCTGGGACAGACGAGTCTCCGGTTTGAGACAGACTCCCAAGACGGGTTTCGGTCTGACCCCGTCTGATCCCCGGTCTGGGACAGACGAGTCTCCGGTTTGAGACAGACTAGTCCCCGGTCTGATACAGACAGGTCTCCGGTCTGACCCCGTCTGATCCCCGGTCAGAGACAGGTTTCCGGTCTGACCCGACTGATCCCCGGTCTGAGACAGACGGGTCTCCGGTTTGAACAACGGGTCCCGGTTGAGACGACGGTCCCGGTTGACAACTGTCCCCGACTGAACGACAGGTGCCCCCTCGGTCTCGGTCTAATACAGATAGGTCCCCGGTCTGCCCGTCTCGCTCTCGGTGCCCGTTTCGGTCGGCCGTCATTGATTAGCGATCATGTCTGCTGGCCGGCCGCCGGCGCCGACAGCTGACCCGACGTCGACCCTCGGCCGTGACCCGAGCCAGCGCCGGCGGCCGGTCGATGGCCGGCGGACGTCGCGCCGCGTCTGTCGCCGTGTTGTGCAAGGTCGTCGGCCCCGCCCCGCCGGCTGGCGGCCGTGCGGCCCATGACACCAAACCGGACTGTGATAGTCGGCCGGCCCGGCCACTGCGGCGGCCGGGATTCCCCGCTCCTGCTGCGACGGTGCGGCGCTGCGGTGGTGACGCACCGTGTCGTGGTGTGTGATGCGCCCGGCGCGGTGTGTCGTGACGTGTGACACACACGGTGTGTCACGTGATGTGCAGCACTGTCGGTGGGTTATGTGATGTGTAGCGCTGTCGGTGGGTTATGTGATGTGTAGCGCTGTCGGTGGGTTATGTGATGTGTAGCGCTGTCGGTGGGTTATGTGATGTGTAGCACTGTCGGTGGGTTATGTCTGCGGTGGGTTATGTGATGTGCAGCACTGTCGGTGTATCATGTGGTGTGTAGCACTGTCGGTGGGTTATGCGATGTGTAGCGCTGGCTGTGGGTTATGTGATGTGTAGCACTGTCGGTGGGTCATGTGATGTGTAGCACTGTCGGTGGGTTATGTGATGTGTAGCGCTGTCGGTGGGTTATGTGATGTGTAGCGCTGTCGGTGGGTTATGTGATGTGTAGCGCTGTCGGTGGGTTATGTGATGTGTAGCGCTGTCGGTGGGTTATGTGATGTGTAGCACTGTCGGTGGGTTATGTGATGTGTAGCGCTGTCGGTGGGTTATGTGATGTGTAGCACTGTCGGTGGGTTATGTGATGTGTAGCGATGTGTGTGTAGCGCTGTCGGTGGGTTATGTGATGTGTAGCGCTGTCGGTGGGTTATGTGATGTGTAGCACTGTCGGTGGGTTTGCGCTATGTGATGTGTAGCGCTGTCGGTGGGTTATGTGATGTGTAGCACTGTCGGTGGGTTATGTGATGTGTAGCGCTGTCGGTGGGTTATGTGATGTGTAGCGCTGTCGGTGGGTTATGTGATGTGTAGCGCTGTCGGTGGGTTATGTGATGTGTAGCACTGTCGGTGGGTTATGTGATGTGTAGCGCTGTCGGTGGGTTATGGATGTGTAGCGCTGTCGGTGGGTTATGTGATGTGTAGCGCTGTCGGTGGGTTATGTGGTGCGCATGTGGTGTGCAACAATCGACGGACTATATCATGTATGGCATTCTCGGCGCACCATGCCGCGATGTGCGACACACCTGGCGCACCATGTGATGTGTGACACTCCTGACGCACCATGTCGTGATGTGGCGCATGACGTCACGTGTGGTGTGTAGGTGTTGGTCAGTGTGGCAATTCGGTCAAACGCCGCGTCAATCATCTGCACATGTACCCTATGATATTTGTATGGCCGCAATGTAGCCGTAAATCAGCTGACGCGCCCAAAAATCCCAACTGCACACACTCCCTATGGACATTTCCACTCGGAATGGAAGAAATATGGGTACACTTCAAAGGACATCCTTATCTGGACTGTACATACTTCTTGTCTAGAAGATTCACCAGAATGTATGATTTTCGGTAACTATATATGGAGGTGTGCACGTAGTTTAAAGCTGCTGCGCATGCAAATTTTGTATCAAATCAGATTAATAGCACAAACCCTATGTAGTTGGATTGTAAAGGTGGATGCACAAGATTGCGGTAGCAATGATTAATTCTGACAGTTGTAGGAAATTTGTCCAGAAGGATCTATGAGGATTTAAGTCAGCGGTGTTCTTTGTGACCATGTATCTCAATATGCTTTCTTCTTTAAATTGATTGCACCTTTCCCGCCCGGAAATTCAGGCCTATTCCTTCTCGAGTATGTTGTCAGTGAGACTTCATTCCTTCATTGGGCGCGGCACGCGAGGTCTGGGAAAGTGTGCGTCTGTTCAGGAAGTGTGTTGATTTGTTTCGGGTGCGTTCAGATGGCCTGTCGACATTGTGTAGCCCAGAACAATAATTTCTGGACATTTCGTAGCCGAAGATAATAACCGCAATAAATCAGCCATTCGCATAGTGACATGTGGCATAGTGTGCACTCAAACGAAATACCAGAATCTGCTTCACTAGAGAAGATGGTAATCTTCTCTAGTCTTATTGTATCCCGGAGAAATTTAGCACTGAGAAATACACCACGCGCGATGCCCACACTTCCGCGAAGAAAGGCCGTGCTATTGCAACGACCTTGCTAGATAAAAGTGAAAGAACACGACAAAGAAAACTCCCACATGTAAGATAATGTGAGATGGGAAGTAGACGAGTGCCTTTGTGATGTAAACCTGCCGCTCTTACAGAATGAGACTTATTCGATAGTTACTTGGTCATGTTATTCCGTTGTAAGTCTCCCAGGTGTCTTGTGATCGGTACCAACACCCCCGGTCCTCTCGTGTTGACCATTTTAGACCGTTGTGAGTCTCCCAGACGTGTTGTGATCGGTACCAACACCCCCGGTCCTCTCGTGTTGACCATTTTAGACCGTTGTGAGTCTCCCAGACGTGTTGTGATCGGTCGGGATGGGGCCGGTCCGTCGATCATTAGCGCTCGCTATGATTCCCCGGCCACGCGCTTGTGCGCATCAGCGGATCCTGTGACGTCGGCCGTAAAGGCACCTGAACATCACTCCGTAGTCTCAACCACCTCAAAGGGGACGAGTAGTCTGGGGGTAAGTTGTACAGCCTCGACTTGTACAGCCGTTAGCTCGCGTATTTTGTTCATCGTTCGGGATGTCTCGCACCTTTCGACCGCGACATTCGTTGCGATCCGCGGGGATGAGTATAGGGGTGAGTTGCCCGTCTCACAATCGAAAGATCGTGGGTTCGAGTCCCACCTGTCGCTACTCCTCGCCCGCGACCAATCGGCGTGAGAGATTGGCGACGCTACACGACTCAACGGTCGACGTGTCGTTGAACCGATAACCACCACCACCACAACCGCCTCAAACACAGCGCGACGAGCGGTAGACCTGACGCACCCTCGGCTGATGCGGCGCTGCGTTTGGGCGGAATTTGGCCGCCTTCCCGCCGGTGGGGGCCGCAGAGATGGCCGCGCACGCTGCGCTGCCGGCCCGATTTGGGCGTGCTGCGCAGACGCACCGCCGGCGGCAGTCGTGGCGCGGGTGGTGCGCAGTGGTGCCGCACCGCCTGGCACGGCACGGGTGCTGGGGTCGACCGGTGACCTGGTCCGTGGAGGAAAAATACGGGTGGGGCTAAATGACTAGTCGGCGCGCCTTTAAACCCACATAATCAGGTGGGGGACGAGTGGTCTAGGGGTAAGTTGCTCGTCTCATAATCGAAAGATTGTGGGTTCGAGTCTCACCTGTCGCTACTCTTCGCCCGCGACCAATCGGCGTGAGAGATTGGCGACTCTACATGAATCCACGGTCGACGTGTCGTAAAAACAATAACCACCACCACCACATAATCGGGCAAAATACGGGCGACGAGGCATCGGAATGGTCGTCGAGGTCTGTCCAGTAGCCCGATGTGTCCGATGAGTAGCCAAGGCCCCCATCGATGACTGGGCGTTTCCATAGTGATCGGACTTGGTGCCCATGCTGCCCACGTTCAATGACTAAGAGACCTCAGTGACTGGAGACAGCGTCTTCCAGTGAGTCGAGCCCGACCCCAAACGACTGCAGAGCTCCTCTGTAACTGGTAAATCCCCCTCCAGTGATCGGGTCAGTCCCAACCCCTTCGTGATCAGCGTCTTCCCCGCCATTGCCTGAGGCCGTTACAGAAGAGCAAACAATCGTCTGCCGGTTACGCACCTTTGAAGGTTACCTCCGACCTGTCGCATTATGTTTTCCGGATGGTTATGGCATTTTCTGACATGTTAGGTGGAGGGGCGGGCGTGCCGACGCCCCGCCCCCGCCTGCAGTCCTTTCCCCTTCCTTGCCCACAGTCCTTTCGCCATTGCTTTAGCGTGGCTGGGGCGGGGTCTGATTGGCTCGGCGGTGGTTATGCAATCACCAATGGCCGCAGCTTCCCATTCAAAGTTTTGTAATGAAGACCTTCCCTCACGGTGAAATCTTGCACCTGTGTTTGCGCTTTCCGTCAACAGATAGCAGTAGTGTCCCGGCATTGGCAACCATGTCCTGGTGTTTTTCTGGTTCTAGAGACATTCGCGTGGCATTCTAGAGACTGCCACACGTGTCGCACCAGCCAACAGCCAGCTCTTCAAACTTGTATGGGCGGTTAGAACGGCGCTGTGACAGAGTCGGCGTTTTTTTTTCTGCGAGCATACTGGTCCAAATCTAATGATTGTAGTTTGATTGCGATGCACAAATGTCGCAGGTGACGAGTGGAACGTGGCTGTATAACCTATGCAGTTCATGCGCCCCTGAACCCCAAACGAGTGAAACATGAACGTATCCGACACAACTTACCGTATTGCCTTTTGACCCATTTCGCACCGAACTTCGTGACGTCGTGGTGAGAGTTGGTCGGGTTTTTGCTCCTGAGGCTATCGACACGACCTCCGCTTGTGTGCTGACCTCCCGGCGTGGCCCACAGTCAAGGTGTGCGAGAAGCGGCACATCATCAGGGAGCGCAAGACGGAGTACGTGAAGCGGGAGCGCGACATCCTCAACCACCTGGGCAGCCACGGACGCCGCGACTGCCCCTTCTTCGTGCACCTGTTCTGCACGTTCCAGGACGCCGAGCGGCTCTGTATCCTTGACGCGGCGGTCGGGAGGTGTGCTGCGGCCGACGGTCGGTCGCGCCCGCCACGCCGTCGGATCGTGTGTTCTGACCCGTGCGCTCTGTGTTCCACGTGTTCCGTGTGTTCTCCGTGCCACGTGTCGACGCTGGACTGGCACGTGGTTGTGGTCGAAGGCGTCCCGGACTCCGGGGTGTGGAGCGCGAGCGTGCGTCAGCATTGGCGGTCCGTGTCCGCGTCGGTGTTGGGTGTGTGTCGGCATCGGTGTTCAGTGTGTGTCGGCATCGGTGTTGGGTGTGTGTCGGCATCGGTGTTCAGTGTGTGTCGGCATCGGTGTTCAGTGTGTCTGTCGGCATCGGTGTTGCGTGTGTGGCATCGGTTTCAGTGTGTGGCCGGTGTCGGTGTCGTCGGTGTTCAGTGTTCCCGGCATCGGTGTTGTCGGCATCGGTGTTGGTGTGTGTCGGCGTCGGTGTTCAGTGTGTGTCGGCATCGGTGTTCAGTGTGTGTCAATCGGTGTTCAGTGTGTGTGATCGGTGTTCAGTGTGTCTGTCGGCATCGGTGTTCAGTACGTGTCCGCATCGGTGTTCACTGCCTGGCGACAGGGGCGTTTGGTATGTAGCGGTGTCGGTGGTTGGGCAGCCGATATCAGTATATCAGTGCCGGTAATGTCGGGCACGTCTAACTGGTGGAGGCCGAATGGCATTAGCATTCAATTTTCTCGCATGTCGGGAATGTGAAGAAGGGAACGGGCGGTGGCATTGATCGGTTCTAGTCGGCGTGACGGCTTCCTATCAATACCTGACTGGATTTGGATGTAGCAAGTTAGCATTTACTAGTTCACAGCTTGTACATATCTACTAGGTTTTTGCATGCGATACGGGGAGCATGTATTGTTTTCTCACACGAAAATATATCGATATACCAGCCCCTTCCAGCATATCGTTGACGTGCACAGTTATTACGTGTCTTTTTTTAACCGAGCGTTATTATTGGGATCCGCGGGCATGCACTATGAATGTACAAACGAATATACTATGAAGTGTCGCGTAAAAACCGATAGACCTACAAAAGGTCGGCTCGTGTCTGTATTTGTGTGCCATCGAGTTAGTATCATGAAGGCCAGTAGGACGCTTGATGTACACGTCATTCTGTTCGTAGTCTCACTGATTGACTGGTGATGTTGTCTGCTCTTGAGTATTGCGGCATCGTCGTGTAGCTTTGCCAGGGGACTAAGGCATGTTTCAAGTGTGCTACGCACTTCGGAGCGCGACGTTCTTTTTCGAGCAGAGACCCGTGTCCAATTGATCAGTGAAAGTTCAAACTTCGTCGCAATTATCTTCCGTTTGAAACATCACGAACGCGATGCCGGTTTTGATAGTGTTCAACCGCCTTGACGCCGGGATTCGCAACTGCGTTCAGTCGTTCGCTCGCTTGGCCGGCTGCAAGACGTGGCTAATTCACAGTGAGATGAATGGCGTCATGTGAGACGAATGTCCTCTACTCCGTGAGCAAAGCCCAATCGCGTGCGCCCGTTCGCCGTAGAGTCTCCATCTGGCGCGACGCGCCGCCGCCTGTGCGATGCTGTGCCGCAGCACGCAGCACCGCTCGCCGCGCACTCGGCCGCGCGTGAAGGCGACGTGTTCGTGTGTTTGACGTGCTGCGGTGGCGCGTCGCCCGATGCGCGTCCGTCCGCTGCGCTGCCGTGACGCACGCTGTGTGCGGTTATCGCTCCGGCCACCAGATGTCACTGCAGCTCCTCGGGGCCGCTGCGACAGTGGGCGCCGATAGTGTGCCGTTGTTGTCTTCCTACCACATATGTTTATGTCCATTCGTCAAGCTCGCCTTGACGTGATATACCCCCACCCGTAAAGATGGATAGTGAGCTATGATAGCAGCACCGTAGATTGATTACAATTCAGTTATGGGCGCAAAATGAGCGTAGACGTCGACGCGCCCTTAAACTCCAATCCACCACCATCTTCCTACCGCATTGGTTGCTGTTAGTGTTGTCTTCCTACCGCGTTGGTTGCTGTTGGTGTTGTCTTCATGCCGCATTGGTTACTGTTAGTGTTGTCTTCCTACCGCGTTGGTTGCTGTTAGTGTTGTCTTCCTACCGCGTTGGTTGCTGTTGGTGTTGTCTTCCTACCGCGTTGGTTGCTGTTAGTGTTGTCTTCCTACCGCATTGGTTACTGTTAGTGTTGTCTTCCTACCGCGTTGGTTGCTGTTAGTGTTGCTTGTTGCTGTTGGTGTTGTCTTCCTGCCGCGATTGGTTGCTGTTAGTGTTGTCTTCCTACCGCGTTTGTTGTCTTCATTTGCCGCGTTGGTTACTGTTAGTGTTGTCTTCATGCCGCATTGGTTACTGTTAATGTCGTCGCCGGTGTCGACGCTGCGCCTAGCGTCGCTGCTAGATCACCGTTAGCGACGTTGCCATCGGCTGCCGTGCCACCGATCACAGAGTCGAGGCCGGGTCGTTGCCATGCCGACCGACCGCCGCCGGTGTCGAGGTCCGTGTGGTCGCTGTTGGGCTCGTATTGCTCTGTCGCTGCTGCCGCCGCTGTCGCTCCGTATTATTGCCGTTGTCATTGGTGGTGGTGGTGGATTGGGGTTTAAGGGCGCGTCGACATCTAGGGTCATTTTGCGCCCATAACTGAATTGTAATCAATCTACGGTGCTGCTATCATAGCTCACTATCCATCTTTACGGGTGGGGGTATATCACGTCAAGGCGAGCTTGTCGAATGAACATAAAAATATTCCCAGACGCAACGGCCTCAGAGTCGTTCCCTATAAGCATACGTAAAGAAGAGTCGGTATTCAACCGTCCTAAGATCTGGCGTCGTAAAGGATCTAGCTCGCCGTTGTCATTGCTGTCACTGTCGCCTCACCACTGTTGATGTCCTTGACCTGCGCCGACTCAGACTACGTGCTGACGTACGCCAAGCGGGGCGAACTGCTCGAGCACCTGACCAAGGTCGGCACGTTCGACCTGGCCGTGACCCGGTTCTACTCGGCGCAGATCGTGCACGCCGTGGAGCACCTGCACCGCTGCGGGGTCGTACACAGGTCAGTGTCGCTGGGGGGGGGGGCGGGGTCGGCAGGAAGGTGTCGAGCCGCCCCGGTAGCTCAGTTGGTTAGAGCGCTGGCCTGCACTGGTCTCCCCTGTCCTGGCAACACAGGGTTTGAGTCGCTTTGCGCGCTCGCGTTGAGCCCCCGGCCAGTGCCAGGTGTCAGTTGGCAGCTGGCCCGATAGAGACGGGGACGAACTACCGAGCGGCCGTGTCGGTGCATTGACGGCACGTTAAACTTTCTATCAAAATTCTGCCGTTGAACTGGAATTCATGTATCGGGTTGTGTGGCCAGGATTCACGCAACAAACTTTGCTTAGCAATAGAGCACTGGCTCCTAGAGCCATCCCAGCAACAACTCGGATTTTTTTTTTTTTTTTATTAAATACTTTTTTAATCGGTCGGCCACAGCTTTCGGCCATTCACAGTTATGCTCATGAGCTGTGGTTTGGACGGTGATTAGTGCAGGTGATATGCGAATTTGATGCGTGATGTGATCGGTACGTGTCGTCTTCCTCACTACCGCTGACCCGAGACTGCTGGGTCGGCATAGTCCCGGGCCCTGCGGTGGTTGTCGGACGCGTGTAGGTCAGCAGGGGTCTTCCTCGCCACCGTTGACCCGACATAGCCCCGGGACCTGCGGCGGTTGTAGGTCAGGTCAGCAGGGCTCCTCGCTACTGTTGACCCGACACCACCGCCGTGCCCTACGGCGGCTGTCAGCCGCGAGTAGATCGGCAGAGGGATTTGCATGCGTGTCAGCTCACGCGAGCACCCGCTGGTTAATTGGAGAGGGCATGCATATGTCATTGTGATTGACATTTACTTTACCTCGCATTGCTAGCAGTTGATCTGCCTTGAGCCCAAGTAATCGATAAGTTGTCAGGTTGCATTCACTGTGTTGGCTGTTGTAGCTGTTTCAATCATTCGGCAATGGTGCGGTCCTCGTGATTGTGGAGGTCTTGACGTTTAGTTCTGCGTGTATGGGATACAAGCTAGTGAAGTGTCACATATGTTCGCGATGTGGTGACCGTTGTCCGAAATATAGCCTACAGACATGCACGATTTGTGACTAGTGTTATCTGAGCTGTCCTAACGTAACCTCATCTGACCTCGTCTGCACTGCTCAGGGACCTGAAGCCGGAGAACATCCTGCTGGACGAGCGGATGCACATCAAGGTGTCCGACTTCGGCTCCGCCAAGATGATGTCCCGCGGAGGAGGGTCGACGACTGATGAAGCGGGTCACCACCGTCGCCGATCAGATCGACGGCCACTCCGACTCTGAGGACAAAGAGGGTAGGTGTACCTGGCTCTGGGGGCACAGAGGGTAGGTGTACCTGGCTCTGGGGGCACAGAGGGTAGGTGTACCTGGCTCTGGTGGCACAGAGGGTAGGTGTACCTGGCTCTGGTGGCACAGAGGATAGGTGTACCTGGCTCTGGGGCACAGAGGGTAGGTGTACCTGGCTCTGGGGCACACAGAGGGTAGGTTACCGCTCTGGCAGAGGGTAGGTGTACCTGGCTCTGGGGCACAGAGGTAGGTGTACCTGGCTCTGGTGGCACAGAGGATAGGTGTACCTGGCTCTGGGGGCACAGAGGGTAGGCTACAAGTAGGTGTACCTGGCTCTGGGGCCAGAGGGTAGGTGTACCTGGCTCTGGGGCACAGAGGGTAGGTGTACCTGGCTCTGGGGCACAGAGGGTAGGTGTACCTGGCTCTGGTGGCACAGAGGGTATGTACCTGGCTCTGGGGGCACAGAGGGTAGGTGTACCTGGCTCTGGTGGCACAGAGGGTAGGTGTACCTGGCTCTGGTGGCACAGAGGATAGGTGTACCTGGCTCTGGTGCACAGAGGGTAGGTGTACCTGGCTCTGGTGGCACAGAGGGTAGGTGTACCTGGCTCTGGTGGCACAGAGGGTAGGTGTACCTGGCTCTGGGGGCACAGAGGGTAGGTGTACCTGGCTCTGGGGGCACAGAGGGTAGGTGTACCTGGCTCTGGGGGCACAGAGGGTAGGTGTACCTGGCTCTGGGGGCACAGAGGGTAGGTGTACCTGGCTCTGGGGGCACAGAGGGTGAAGGTGTACCTGGCTCTGGGGGCACAGAGGGTAGGTGTACCTGGCTCTGGGGCACAGAGGGTAGGTGTACCTGGCTCTGGGCACAGAGGGTAGGTGTACCTGGCTCTGGGCACAGAGGGTAGGTGTACCTGGCTCTGGTGGCACAGAGGGTAGGTGTACCTGGCTCTGGTGCACAGAGGGTAGGTGTACCTGGCTCTGAGGACATAGAGGGTAGGTGTAGCCGACTCTGAGGACAAAGAGAGTGGATGTAAAGCAGCGGGTCACCGCCGTCATCGATCAGATCGACGGCCACTCCGACTCTGAGGATAAAGAGGGTAGGTGTAGCCGACTCTGGGGGCACAGAGTGCAGTAGCTGGTCACCGCCGTCATCGATCAGACCACCCACCCGACTCGAGGATAAAGAGGGTAGGTGTAGCGGGCGATGGCGAGGTGTGGCCGGTACCAAAGGTCCCGGGTTGACTCTAGCCCACCAGGACATTCCCAATCCCGCGGCCCACCGCGAAACGTGCGGCGCCATTCCTCAATGTCGTGAACCAACCAATAAACAAAGGGTAGGTGGAGCCGACTCTGGCGGCACAGGGTACGGTAGCTGGCCAGCACTACCACTGGTCAGCTCGCCAGACTCTGCCGGACACAGAAAGCCGGTGTGATGCTGGTGCGCGGCAGTTTGTGCCTGATGACAGTTTGTCACTTGCTCACTCTCACTCTCGCACTGACTCAATGACTCGCTCACTCACTCACTTTCTCATTCTCACTCTCTCACTGAATGACTCAATATCTCACTGCTTCACTCACTCACTCCTGCCCTCACTCACTCACTCACTCACTCACTCACTCACTCACTCACTCACTCATTCATTCATTCACTCACTGTTCTCCCTCTCACATAGTGGGTTCACGGTTCGAGGTGCGAGGTCCGAGGCCGGTTGCGAATCTTCAGAATGGGTGTGCGGTCCGTGGCCGGCTGGACTGTGGCTGTTGAGGGTGCAGGTCCGACGCCGCTGGCAACACCATATGAGTTGTGTGTTTCGAAGTGATCAAGTGGATAACGAGCGATCTTCGGAATTGTTTGACCTTGATTGAATGTTCGGTGGACCGAATTTTGCTGCTTGGTAACTTCAACAAGTAAGCACAGCTAGCTAATATAAACGCTCGTTGGCCTCCTGCAAGAGGGTAATGACTAAACAAGTGAACACAGCTACCTAATGCAAACCCTTTTTGGCCTCATAAAAGAGAGAGAGAGAGAGAGAGAGAGAGAGAGAGAGAGAGAGAGAGAGAGAGAGAGAGAGAGAGAGAAGGAGGAGGAGAGAGAAGAGAGAGAGAAGAGAGAGAGAAGAAAGAGAAGAGAGAAGAAGAGAGAGATAGAAAGAGAGAAGAGAAAGAGAGAGAGAGAGAGAGAGAGAGAGAGAAGAAGAGAGAAAGAATGAGGATAGAGAAGAGAGAGATAGAGAGAGAGAAAAGAGAGAGTTTTGACTAAGAAAGTTAACAAAGCTTGCTAATATAAACCCATTTTGGTTTCATACAAAAGAGTTTTGACTCCTTGAATCGGCTTCGGTGGGCTTTGACGGTATTCACCTGCGGTAGTTGGTGCCAGTGTTACCACACTCCGCCCTTGTATTAAGACAATCAGTGCAATGTGTTGGTAATTGCCGCGTTATGCATGCCGACGTCACTACATAGCCTTCACTGGGCGCTGTATGACCAACGCGGTCGATGAACCCGTAAGCCCAAATAATAACCAACCACGTTGCCGACGACTTTCGACGTCCTTGATGGTTTTGACGTCTTAGTCTGGTACCTTCCCCTCGTTTGTTTGTTTGTTTGTTTATTGGGTGATTCACGAAACACCTTACGCACATTCACGGCTAATGGCGCCGCCCACACTGTTTCGCCGGTGGGCCGCGTGATTGTGAAATGTCCTGGGCGGCGCCAGTGTCGAACCCGGGACCTTTGGTACCCGCAGCCCGACACCTTAACCACTCGGCCATCCCCGCCCCGTACTCTTCACTCGATGACTGGCGAGATGCAGGCTACTTTTGGGTGGTGTTCGGTGTACGCTGGTGAGGCTGATACCGCTCCGGACCGGTTTCTGCAGCAGTTGCGCACATTTTCTGGATCTTGGGTCCGATGTGGTGGTCAGATGTACGTTCGACGGCAAACGCCATGCTTCGTTGATAATTTTGCACCTTTGCCCTGTTTTGTAGCATTGTAAATAGATGTGTTTTCACGTTCATTCACAGCCACAGTGAACCAAAAAAAATCCATTTTGCATGTAAAGTCACAGTTTATAGAAGTTTTAGGTTTTCATCCTTGGTGATAACTTCCATCTTTTCATAAACATATTACAAACACATATGGTGGTTGTTGTGATGGAAATAAAGTACATGTTTGCAATGTTTTCATTCATCAATGGTCTCACTCTCAGGTGAATATAGAATGGGCTTTGCGACAAATGCATGTCATCAAAAAAAACCTAATGGACCTGTAGTGAAGATGTTCCTGGCAGGCTGAAAATTGTTGTATAATGAACTAGATGTGTGTCTTCATGAAGCTAGGCATAAAGTTCACAGTGTATCCTCACAATACAGGGGATTATATAGCATGATGAGCATATGTGCAGCAATCTATGAATATGCCTGAATCTATGAAATACAAATTCATGCCATGCATCCTTTAAAAAAAAAACGTGAAGTTGTAGCATAACCAGAAATTCGGCTGAGCTGACACACTTAAGGGCAGAATCATGACATTGGTCGTTTACAAATAGGTACGAAAAAAATGCGTATATCGGCTGGAACAGGATGGAGTTATGTACGAAAAATCGGAGGGGTGGGCGGATTTCGACATTCCCCTCCAGGACGTGTGCTAACCTGTCATAAGCTTGACCTGACTTGACCTCGGTGACCTGACATGACTTTGAAACAATGTAGCATGACAATGTACATCAAACAAGTCGCTAGTTTTGCCAACAACACTACCTTTTTGCCAATATACGGGAAGCGCATCAGCGCCGATATTTGTGGTCTGGCGCAGATAATTTTTTTTTTTACCTTAGCGATCCCTATCTCGATAAATTTTCGGTCGATTTTCATTTTTATTTAACCCGTCCCGTCTCGGGGGGGGTCTTCAACCGCCCCCCCCAGTTTTTCGCGGATAGCGGACGAACGCTATCCGCGAAACGGGGATAGCGACACCGGTGGCCGTGTCCAACCGGTGCCCTATAGTGATATAATCCCGTTTATCTGAGCAACTCTCGTGTAACCGCCGTGAGCCTTCCACTAATGGCCCCGTAGCCCGCCTCCACCGCTGGTGCTCTGTGAGCCATTTCCCCCGGTACCTTCATGATCTGGTTACCAGTGTGTTCCCTCCACCAGTGTCGATGTGACCTGTCTGCAGGGTTAAAATAATGGTTTTTCGTTAGGTGTGGGATGTCGAAACGAGCATAGCAGGATGCCGAAATTTGCCATGGAATTAGTGTCATTTAAAATGCTTTTGATGTCTTTCAGACTCAAATTTGAGCCAATGGTGCGGGTACTTATGACTGCACCTTTATTATTTGTTCTGAGATTCATAATTTAGGAAAAGCTATATTCGGGATAGGGAGAATATTCCTATGCTATAAACTTGCAGTGTTTGCCAAATCACATCATAGATAATCCCTTTTCCAAAAACTTTTTTTTACCTATTTTTGCGTTGCCAAATTTTTTTGTATGAGCATTCTAAGGATTACAGATACTGTTAGAATGGAGACATGAAGACTTCGTAAGCCCCATCAAGGAGCAGGATGTCAATACCTTTTTAGAAGGATGTCGATCGAGTGTTCAATAAGTGGTATATTCCACTCTATTTCTCGAATAATTTAACACTGCCTGTCCGTGCCGGAGGCAGCACCGTGACCCGAGGTCCTGTGTGCCGCAGAGGAGCCGCCGCCTCCGGCGCGCAAGAAGAGCTTCGTCGGCACCGCCGAGTACGTGTCGCCGGAGCTGCTGCAGGACAAGTTGACCTCGCCCGCCAGCGACCTGTGGGCAGTCGGCTGCCTCGTCTACCAAATGGTGGCCGGCCTGCCGCCCTTCCGCTCCAGGTCAGGTCACCACATCAGGTCAGGTCAGGTCAGGTCCTGTCGCGGGGTGGCCGGTTCACGCGCTCCCGCTCCGCGTCTGGTCTGGAGGTCAGAGCTTGTCGACCAGACGGTGGTCGGCCCTTCCGCTTCAGGTTGGGTCACGGACCACTGGGGCTGACTGTGGTGTCCTGTTGTGTTTGTTGTTATGCCGCGGAAGTAGCCAGGGACCTGGTAGGGCCCGACTGTGGCGTCCTGTTGTGTTTGTTGTTATGCCGCGGAAGTAGCCAGCGACCGGTAGGGGCTGACTGTGGCGTCCTGTTGTGTTTGTTGTTATGCCGCGGAAGTAGCCAGGGACCTGGTAGGGCCCGACTGTGGCGTCCTGTTGTGTTTGTTGTTATGCCGCGGAAGTAGCCAGTGATCGGTAGGGGCTGACTGTGGCGTCCTGTTGTGTTTGTTGTTATGCCGCGGAAGTAGCCAGGGACCGGTAGGGGCTGACTGTGGTGTCCTGTTGTGTTTGTTGTTATGCCGCGGAAGTAGCCAGCGACCGGTAGGGGCTGACTGTGGTGTCCTGTTGTGTTTGCTAGCGCATTCGGGCTGTGTGTTGTCGGCATGCTGCCGCTCGCTTGCATCGTGTAAGGCTCTGACGCCGGGGAAATTCTGTGTCCAACCAAAATAAATCGAGCAAGGCACGTGGATTTCATTCTGAGTGGGTTTTTCCGTCCCGATGTTTCCAGAACTCGTCATTCCATTCGCTGCTGTGTGCCCCGTGCGGGATGCTTTTATTAGAAGATGTCATTGGGGAAAGTCTTAAGTATTGGTGTGCGCTGCGTTTTGACGCCGATTGTGTTGGGATGCGCGTCGTGGTGCTGACTGCGTTTTGGAGCCGACTGTGGTAGGATGTTGATTGTGTTGTGGTGTGGGCCGAGTTTTGTTGCCGACTTCGACTTTGTGGACTGAGTTTTGCTGTGATGTGGACTGTGTTGTGGTGTAGATTGCGTGGAATGCGGGCTGTGCTATGTGGACCTCAACAGCTGGAAGCAAATTTAACATTAGTCTATGACGCACAATAATTACGCTGAACCTGCAGCATATTGTATATGGCATATAGAAAGTCGTGCGTCGCATTTAGTGTTATGACTCGCATCAGCGTCCGTTGAGAAACCAGGGGACGAGTAGTCTAGGGGTAAGCTGCCCGTCTCACAATCGAAAGGCTGTGGGTTCGAATCTCCCCTGTCGCTACTCTTCCCTCGCGACCAATCGGCGTGAGAAATTGGCAACACTACGTGACTCAACGGTCGATATGTCGTAAAACCAATAACCAACCAACCAACCGTTGAGAAACCGTCACTACAAACCTGCATCAGGAGGTACTGACGGACTTCTCCGCCCGCGCCGCAGGAGTCAGTACTTGATATTTAAGAAGATCCTGGCGCTGGACTACGTCATACCGCCGGAGGGTTTTCCCAGTGACGTCACAGATCTGGTGCAGAAACTTCTGGTGAGTTGCCGTCGTCGTCGACACGAGTGCCGCCGCCGACTGGTGGATGTTGATGGTGTGGTATCGGCGAGTTTGGCGCAGTGCAAAATAATTGGCCTGGAAATTCACAGTTAATGGACTTGTGCTATTTCATCCTCGTCTTAGGTTTTTACCATTTTGCCACTTGATGTATGGGCAGTCATCATGCATACGACTGCTAAATACTGTAAAATGCATGTAACTGAAGTGAAAGGAATTCCGCTTTTTAATCCTTAAGTGGCAATCCTGTATTTTCTTCCAATCTTTCACTATTCCCAAGCAACTTCTTCCTTCATCCACACAGTTAATGGTGAAGTAATTTTATGACACTGGTTTGGCGACACCTATAGACCACTGCCAGTGTCGTGAAATTTCAAGATTTTGTGTGTGATTCATGGCCTAATGGAAGCGTGCTTTGGCATCTTAGAATACCCTGACGTGCTGAGGTGGCTTTCACGAAAGGTGGCCGTATCCGACTGCTATAGCAACCCTAAGCAAATACACAATAAAATCAATAATCAGTATCCGCCAAGCAACAAATACACATTTTTGTAGTTGTGAGAATGAATGCATGTCCTCGGGTACATGTCATGATTGAAAGTAAAGTATTATAATACGTTTTGGCCCACATTGACAAGGAATACTGTAATTTTTGCGTCATTATGAATTCCTGAAGGACTCTACTAATTTCAATTTCATCACACGCGTTTTTTGTATGAGTTTCATGAGAATTTGGGGTCACAAATAATATTTTCACATTTTACCAAATTGGATATCTGCCTTATTGAATAGCTTGTCCGAATGCGAGTTTTGACATCTCATCATGAGGGTCAAGGTAGCTCAGTCGGTACGGCGTTCGATTCCTCATCGTGGGATCGTGGGTTCGAATCCGGCAACCGGCTGCATTACATACTCCATCCGCGACCAATCGGTGTGATGAGTTTGCGACGCTGTCTGCGCGGTACTCGTATGCGTCATAAAAGAACCCGAGATTCTTTTTCTTCGAGGTCTTGGCGTACTTATCTTGGCGTATCTTGTCGTACTTCTTTTCGCTCTACGAACATATACGCCCAAGGGCCAAAATAGCAACAACATGCGAGCATAATTTCCAGGATACTGGTTTCCCCAATTGCCCCCGAGCCCGAGCCCTTCTGAAGCACTGCCATCGGGGCGGGGATGGCCGAGTGGTTAAGGTGTCGGGCTATGGGTGCCAAAGGTCCCGGGTCCGACTCTAGCGCCACTCAGGACCTTTCCCAATCCCGCGGCCCACCGGCGAAACAGTGTGGGCGGCGCCATTAGCCGTGAATGTGCATAAAGTGTGTCGTGAACCAACCAATAAACAAACAACAAACAACACTGCCATCCGTGCAGGCTGAGCACGTCTCAGCTGATGCCGCTGTTTGCAGGTGCTGGAGCCGTCCAAGCGGCTAGGAGCCGACGATCCCGGCGATGGCTACCCCTCCCTGAAGGGACACCCCTTCTTCTCAGGTGCGTACTCCCTTGTTGGACGCCGTCCGTCCCTGAACTGAGCAACCGTTTCCCATTGCGTGAGACGAAATGTACGATCCTCAATATACCAGGAGGTGCCGAGTTTACATCAAAAGTAACGATTATCCCTAACGTTACTTTTGATGATGTAAAATCAGCACCTCCTGGTATATTGAGGGTCGTACATTTCGTCTCACGCAATGTCTAAAACCCAGGAGCACTTAAGAACCATTCTTCGTTGTATTAAACAACCGTTTCCCTTCAGATGTGCGTGTGTGTGAGAGGGATGCAGCAATGATGTCGCGCCTGAGAAGGGCTTTCTCCTGAGAGACGTTCAGTCCGGCTGCTAGCGCCTACCGGCGGGGTAGACACTGGAAATGTGACGTCATATGTGCTATCGCACAGATAAGGTGCCATGGTGGCGTCACTGTCACACACGCGCGCGCGCGCGCGCGCGCGCACACACACACACACACACACACACACACACACACACACACACACACACACACACACACACACACACACACACACACACACACACACACCACACACTCACCCCACCACCACACACACACCACCCACACACCCACCACCACCACACCTCACCACCACCACACACCACACACCACACACACACACTCACTCACACACACACACCACACACTCACACCACCTCACCACCTCACTCACTCACACACACACACCACCACACACCACTCACTCACCTCCCTTTCGTGACCTCGACTGACCTGTGGGCGATGTCCCATACTTCGATTGGCCTGTGAGTGTGTGCGTGATGTGTCGTGACCTCGACTGACCTGTGGCTGCGCCGGCGGCCAGGTGTGGAGTTCACCAGTCTGCACGAGCAGACGCCGCCCGAGATCTACCCCTTCCTGCCCGGCAACCAGGAGCACCCGGACCTGCGCAGCACGTACAGGGTACGTCGGGGCGACCGGCCCGCACCGCTGTGTCTTTACAGACAGCACGATGCGTTGAGATGTGGCACGCCACCTGTTCGTGGATACGGGGACGAGAGGTCTACGGCGAGGTGGGTAGGATATCGAGCCGAGGGCTTTATCGTTGGTGAAGTTTGTGGCACGCTCCCGGGTCTCGGGTTAATGAAGCAAGGTCAGGAGTGGCATCGTGAATACTGGTAGATCGTGCCGGCATTTAGATAAGCACCACCTATTGCCGGTATTTAGATGTTATTGATTGGCACCACGCATTGGTCTGAACGGAGTATACGCTAGTTGTTACATGGCAAATTGCTCCTTTTGGTTAATATTTTGGTCGCGGAGGGTCTAGGCTGGTCGAAGCGCCCTAAAACCGAAAAAGCTGTCCGAGTAACAAGTTGTTCCTATGTCAGACTCTAAATTAACAATGCCTATAACTGGGTGGTTCTCTGGGATGGGAGTGTGAACGTGAAAATCATTTCAGATACGGTGTTCAGTTTGTTTGATATGAGTTTCGCACTTCGCCAGCGGATAGTTCGTGAGGTAGATTCGTGCGAAGCTTAGTAATGTCGCCACCAAAGCAATGCTGGTCGGACCTCTTTACGTATGCTTATAAGGAACGACTCTGAGGTCGTGGCGTCTGGGAATATTTTTACGTTCATTCGACAAGCTCACCTTGATGTGATATACCCGCACCCGTGAAGATAGATAGCAAGATATGATAGCAACACCGTAGTGATTAAAATTTAGTAATGGGCGCAAAATGACCCTTGATGTCGACGCGCCCCTAAACTCCAATCCACCACCACCAATGCTGGTCGAAGTCCCGCCGGTGCATGTCTACTGAAAAGCCTCGTAAGCGCGTCGACATGAATCCGCATCGCTCCCGTACGCCGGCCGGTCACGCCATTCGCCGCCCGGCGGTGGCGACCAGCGCTGCCATCTGTCGACGGCTTCCCGAACTTGTGCTTCAGGTGCCCGACGATCTGGAGCCGGGCCTGTCGGAGCGGCAGCTGACGCAGGTGCTGCTGAACATGTCGCTGGACGAGACGCCGCCGACTGCCGCCGGCCAGCCGCCGCCGCCCGCCGTCAGACCGAAGCGCAACATTGCCGCCGTGAGTCGGACTTCGGCGAAACAGTCGGACTTTGGTCTGCAGTCAGACTTCACGGGGGCGAGCCAGCTCCCGATCTGCCACGTCAAGACTGACGGACAGCGGAGATGGTCACGACACGAGTCCAGGCTTCTGAATAAAACTGCTATTCGTGTGTGATTGTGTGCAATGAGATATATCTAATTTTTCATCAGGGTATTATATGCCATACCTTTCGGACCCATGTATGTATATATATATATATATATATATATATATATATATATATATATATATATATATATATATATATATAATATATATTCCCATATCTGCAAGGGTGAAACTTAGTTGTTCTTTTGGGAGGGCTCAAGTCCACCTCTTCCGAAGCTGACGTGAGTCTTCCCCATAATTTCGTGTTTTAGCATGAGACCTTATGCAGTGGACCCTCCCAACCGGTTCATGTCGTCTCACTTACTCCACGCTTTCAATCCCAATGCTTGATTGAAGAAGAGTGGAGAATCCTCCTGCTCGATCACCCTCCGCCGGCACCCTCAGTTGCCGTTGAGCTCAGCCGATTGTCAGTGGCCTGTTCCCACCGACGAGGTGTGTCCGGCGGCGACGAGTAGTCCAGGGGTAAGTTGCCCGTCTCACAATCGAAAGATTGTGGGCTCGAGTCTCACCTGTCGCTACTCTTCGCCCGCGACCAATCGGCGTGAGAGATTGGCGACGCTACACGACTCATTTCTTTGCTGGGTGGTTCACCACGCATTCACGCTGATGGCGCCGCCCACACTGTTTCGCCGGTGGGCCGCGGGAATTGAGAAATGTCCGGAGCGGTGCGAGTGTCGAACTCGGGACCTTTAGTATCCAGAGCCCAACACATTAACCACTCGGCCACCTCGCCCCACGCTACATGACTGAACGGTTCATGTGTGGTATTTAAAAAAAAACAATAACCAAGTGTGTCCGGTGTCGCAGGTGCCCTCTGAGGAGGCAGCCCGCCGGCTGGCCGTCCAGGAGCGCGAGAACAAGTGGCACCGCTTCACCGAGAACCACCTGATCCTCAAGCAGGGCCTGATCGACAAGCGGAAGGGCCTGTTCGCGCGCCGGCGCATGTTCCTGCTGACGACGGGGCCGCACCTGTTCTACGTCGACCCTGTCAACATGGTGCTCAAGGGCCAGATCCCCTGGTCGCGCGAGCTGCGGCCTGAGGTGAAGAACTTCAAGCACTTCTTCGTGCACACGGTGAGCGCTGCTGGGCTGGGGAGAGGCGGAACTGAGCGCAAGTCCGGGGAACGCTTGAGACTGGGTGTGGGTGAAAATTGCTTGGCTAGGGAAGAGTGAGCTTGGGGATGATGACATGGTAGAGTTGGCTGAGAAGCGTTAGTCTTCGGGAAACTGTCCTAGTCTAAGGTTCCGGCGAGCATGGGGGTGTAGACCGGAATCTGAGAAAGCATTGGAGGTTTCCTAATCAAATGATGTTTGCTGATTGCTCGTTCATGCTACCCAGCCGTAAAAAGGAGTTTTCAATTGCAGCATATTTAGTGGCCCCTCCATTGTGGCATATTTAGTGGCATTTTTAGCGTCCAGTTACAATGCAGCCACTGACTCCTGTATCAGCATAGTACATCCAACGTCTCTTTTCCCAGCATAGTACACCCATTGATTTCTGTCCCATCATAATGCACCCACTGATTCCTGCCCCAGCATTGTACACCCACTGACTCATGTTTCAGCATAGTATACCGACCGACTCCTGCTCCAGCATACTACACCCACTGACTCTTGTCCTAGTGCAGCAATGGCATCCCGCCCGCTCAGTATCCCCATCTCACCCAGCCAGGCCGCACCCCTGACCGTGTCTCCCCCGCTCCCCCAGCCGGCCACAGGCCCCCCCCCAGCCGGGCCGCACCCCTGACAGTGTCCCCCCAGCCGGACCGCACCCCTGACAGTGTCCCCCGCTCCCCCAGCCGGGCCGCACCTACTACCTGGAGGACACGGACGGCTACGCGCTCGAGTGGGTGAAGGCGATCGACGAGGTGCGGCTGCACACGTACGGCGATTGACGGCGGCGAGCGGCCGCTAGTTCAGGTGGCGCGCCGGCCGGCGGCGACCCGCCTCGCCGCCGGCCGACCCGAGGTCAGGTCGGCGCAGGGCGGCGTCTCCTCCCGCCCGCAGGTGCACGCTAGGTGCGCCAGTGCAGGGCGGCGGCGGCACTGGCTGGTGCACCAGTGGTGCACGGTGGTGCCGCGCGGCCGGACCGGCTGGTGCCGTGTGGGCGGACCCATCGTTGGACAGTCTGGTGTCGACCGGACCGGTGCGGCGTACTGCGCCGCGCCGCCGAGTATGCCCTGGGGGCAGCCCGACAGTGCAGTGAGCCGTGTGCGCGTGTGTGTGTGGGAGGGGCGGCCGACGCGCGTCGGCCCGTCCCGGCCGTCTGAGGTGGCCAGGTGCGGCGTCCGCCGACGGCGACGGAGGCCGCGCCCACCTCGCCGCCGCCGCCGGCGCCCATTGGCCGCCTCGCCGCCGCCGCCGGCGCCTATTGGCCGCCGTGTGCCGACGGCCGCCGGCCGTTGGCCGACGCGGCGGCGGGGGCGGAGTCGGCGGACGACGGCGCGGCTGGGGTTGGGTCCGACGCGGTCGTGTCCGGAGCTGAACCGGACGCGCCCCGCCCTGTCCCAGTCACGTGGCCTGTTGCCAGTCACGTGGCCTGTTCACAGTCACGTGGCCTGTTCACAGTCACGTGGCATGTTGCCAGTCGCGTGACCTGTCGCCAATCGCGTGACTTGTTGCCAGTCACGTGGCCTGTTCACAGTCACGTGGCATGTTGCCAGTCGCGTGACCTGTCGCCAATCGCGTGACTTGTTGCCAGTCACGTGACCTGTCGCCAGACATGTGACCTGTTGTCAGTCGCGCGACCGGTCGTCAGTCACGTGGTCCGGGTCAACTGTGCTTCGTCGGCGGCGCTCGGCGGCGCTGTCTCGCCGATGCGTGTGAGTGTCCACACGCATTGACGCCGTGTGTGTCTGTGCCGTCTCGAGAACGTGTGTCTTTCCAGTGTCGTCGGCGCGCGGTTCGGCGCCGCGGTGGGCGTGGCGGAGGGGCGTGTCCGCTCCGCCCGGCGCGTCCGCACGTCCTCCTTCGTTCCGCCCCTCAGGTCCCCGTTCGGCCCGCGACGCAGGCCCGGTGCGCAGGGCGGCCGGTAGCGTCGCGGGGGCCCGGCGGCGCCCGCACCCTCTGGTGGCGTCTGCGACGTCGAGCGTCGGGCCGCGTGGGCTGGTGCCGCCCGGCCGGAGCGTCGTCGCACGTGCGATGACGTCACACGGGGTCACGTGACGGTCGGGTGGCTGTGGACGGCCTTGGGACGAGCGCCGGCGCTGTTCTTCGACTGTCGTGTGTGTTTCACCGGTTGCGAATACGAACGAGGGCACTTCGGCGTGGTGTTTGCTTTGCCGCCTGAAGTTTGCCTCTTCAGGTGCAGGGTGCCAACAGACCGACACTTTTTCCGCGACACATCGACTATTACGGAGTCGCGTTACGGCGGTGAAACAGCTGGGCAAGAAAGGTCAACATGGGGCGGGTACGCAGGTGGCCACACAAGTTGTGAAATGTACAGCAGGTTGAGCAGCAACCCGGTCCGGCTCGGGCGGCGCGTCAGGCAGGTGCCGCCGCGGGTGTTTCAGACGTCGGACGCAATGTTAATGCGGACATCGGGGGTCTCCCGTAAAGAAAGAAAGGAAGTAGGTCACTGATGCCATTCAAGAACTTTGGAATATGCGCTCTCGACAAGCGCACCCGGGTGCTCACTAGGGTGTGCGCGAAGGGTATAGTTACAATTTATGAGGCTCTCTCTTCATAAAATATGATGCGAAGTGTATTTATGCGAGTTAGCTTGCCTTCAGACGTCAATTTCATTGCCACTTATAGTGATATATTACGCATATTGCTACTTTGCGTATTGACTTCTGGAACTATTTTTCACCATAGCCGGCGGGCCCCGCGACCCCGGCCCGACATTCGTAACATGGCGAGGGGCGCTTGAAGGCGCGGACCATTTCCTGAATGCTAATGGGCCTGAACGCCAAAGTTGAAGTGCCGATTCAGGGATGCCATCAGACATTCCAGAGGCGGTGGATGCGCTGATTCAGACGTTTCACAGGGAAATTGTGTCGAAGCATGGGAAGGATCCAGTGATGGATGCAGAGAAACCGCTGTTACCCAAGGATGTTCGAGACCTTTGTCTGACGGCGGCAGGGACAGCGGTAGCGTGCGTCGCCGATAATTCGTCTCGAGGTGGTGGCGGTAGTGCCGGTTCAGAGCAGTTTCCAGGAGTGTGTGGCACATGGAATGAGATGCTGGTTCACACCAAGTTTTACCAGAGGTTTTGTTCGGGGGTGCGGGGTGGGGATGGATGCAAGCCCTTCCATTCACACTATTTAGTTAATGCGAGGCACTTCCGATAAATCCCCCCGGAGGGATAAGATGTCACAAGAATGTCATCTTTGGTGTCGCTCCAATGAGCCAAGATCACGTGACGGTGGGGCCGCTGGATGGCGCGTGGACGACCTTGAAATGAGTCACCGGCGCTGTCCGTCAACTGTCGAGTGTATTCAACCGGCTTCATTTGCGCACGAAGACACTGCTCACCCCATGTTTCCTTTACCGTCCGAATTGTGGATCTTCAGGTGCGCCGCACCAAAAAAAAACACCGCCAATTTTCCGCGCCACCCATGTTCGGCAGCACTTGAGAACACACGCGCTGCTCTGTCAAGTGTTTGGTGGACGCACTCGGGTCGGCGCACGCCCTGCTTAACTGCCGGCCTCCTGAGCACAGAGCCCAGACGACGAGCGGCCGGGTCCCAGCCAGGTCACGCCGGGGGTGTCGCGAGGTTCGAGTGGCCAGGTCATCGGCGGTCACGAGGTGCGAGTGGCCAGGTCATCGGCGGTCACGAGGTCCGAGTGGCCAGGTCATCGGCGGTCACGAGGTCCGAGTGGCCAGGTCATCGGCGGTCACGAGGTCCGAGTGGCCAGGTCATCGGCGGTCACGAGGTCCGAGTGGCCAGGTCATCGGCGGTCACGAGGTCCGAGTGGCCAGGTCGCCGTCGCCGCGCCGTCATGCTGATCGTGGCGGTCGTCTTGCTGGTGGTGTTGGTGGCGGTCTGGGTGCGCCGGCCCCGGCGTCCGCCGCTGTTCCCACCAGGTAGGTGTTATACATAGAAAGACATGAAATGATCAGTGCAACTGTAAGGCACAAGGGCCCTCCTTGGTTACATTCTGGACAATAAACCAGTTGCCCATCAAATCCGTCCATAAGCCCTCCCTAGAATACTGAAAAACAAGCCCTCTATTCTTAAAATCATTGTCTATGCTGTTTTTCAACATGTTCAGTGTGCTGCTACTGACAATGGTTTCTAGCAGCTGGTTCCAGTGCTCTACTACCCTGTTGGGAAGAAAGACTGGCTTAACCTTGCCCTGCTGTGTTTAAGTATAATTTTGAATTGATGACCTCTAATTGCATGGTTTCTGTTAAATCCAACCACTTCCATAAGACAGCTCCTGTCTTCACCAGGAACAAATATAAAGACCTCTATGAGATCCCTCAGCCTTTTATATGTAAGTGAATATATATTTAATTGCCTCGATCTTTCCGCATATGCCAGGTTGCTCATACTATTAACCATTTTTGTAGCCGTCTACCATTTGTTCCTACTGTCCGACATTTTGCACCTCTTTATATTTATCTCCGGAACAAACACAAATAAGGTCCGATCACGCGAATTCGTGCCATCTCAGGTCTCCACCGAATATCATGTACTGCTTACGTGGCTCTACAACCGAATTCAAATTTCACTTCACAATGAACAGTAGCATTCGGCATGAGACGACAGTGCCTGCACAATATCACTGCAGCAGATGACTCCCACACAAATCCCAACTACACACACAGGACGACGCTGTAGAACATACATGATCCTTGATCTGACCTAGCGCTATTGACCTCGTCATATATTTGAAAGCAGAATATCTGCATCGTTCTGAGATCATGCTCTGCATGAAACGTTTTCTCCTTACTACGATAAAAAGAAATAATTTGACACGACCTCAGTTTAGTAACCTTGACCTTAAGTGAAAGTACCTCAAGGTATCAACCTTAAGAAATAAAATAGTAGGTACCGTGTCGAAAGAATTACTAAAATCAAGATATGCTCCATCAATCTGAGTTCTCTGATCAAATTGTTGTGGAGAGAAATTCAAAATTTCCAAGTGATTTGTAAGACACGATCGTCCTTCTCTAAGGCAATGTTGAGTATCTTAAATCAATATGTTTCCTTCCAGATAACTACCTATTCTATCCTTGATAAAAGAATTCGAGTACCTTGCATAACTGGGATATTAGGCTTACTGGCCTATACTGTTCAACTTTCCCTCTTTCTCCTTTCTTCAAAATCAGAACTACCTTTGCCCTTTTCCAATCTGTTGGAATTTCATTTTGTGAAACTTATCTACAAAATATTATACTAAGTGGAATTGCCAGTTCCTTTTTAGCTTCCCCCAATACTCTAACATAAATTTTATTAGGTCCAGCTGCCTTGATTGGCTGTATTTGCCTGATGTGGTTGAAAACAACATCTCTATCAATGATACGGTTGGTTGGCGGTTTAGTCATATCTTCCAACGTAAACACTGATTTCAACTGCTTGCTCAGATCCTCAATCACCTCACTATCCTCACCCAATATAGTCCCATTTCCTACCAGTGGACCAAACGTGCTACTAAAAACGTTACTCAGCTTGTAGAAAATAGAGAACTTTTTCCTGTTACTATTTCATTTCCTAGCCAAATCCAATTCTTTTGCTCGCTTTACTACTCTGGTTTTCTGCTTCGCAACTTCACTAGCTTTTCGATACGACCTTATATTTACGATATTTGAAGCTTCCCTAAACACTCTCAATGAAGCTTTCTTCGCCTCAATTGCTTTTCTCAAATCTCGCGTAAGCCATGTTGGCTTTCACACCATTCTTTTGGGCCTTTGCATTTGGGGGACATGTCTAATCTGAACTTCCTGCAAGTAAGATTTGACCTTTTCCCACATTTCGCATGCATTTAAATTGGAGAATTCTTCCTCCCATTTTATGGCACTTAAAGACGCTCCCATGCAGTCAAAGTCTGCTCTGTTGAGAGTATGAGCCTTTGCTAAATTATCCTTCATTGCACCCACTACATGTGCCTTCAATCTAAGTATGTTTATGGTCATTTCTTCCCAGAGTTTCACCTACTGTCAAGTCTTGAACTAAACCACTTAAATCCGAGAAGACCAGGTCCAAGAATGAGTCCTGCCTAGTTGATTCTGTTGCAAACTGGTGTAAGAACTTCAAGGCATTTCCTAAACATTTTACATGAGGGGGAGCCAACACCAGCATCTTCATATCCTTTTAGATTGAAGTCACCAAGAATAAGGCATTTCCTCCGAAAGCTTCTACTGATTTCCTCGCAAATTACCTTATCGGGCTCCAGTTGCTGAGAATGTGGCAGGTTTCCTGATCGGTAGAAGCTCCTATCCTCAGTTCATTCGTGTTGCCTTTTCCCACAACGACATCAAGCCAAATGGACTGCATAGACACAAATGGTTTCCACATTTGCTCCTTTTTGGGAACTGAATAAGCTATTCACATGGAGCATTACACCACCCCCCTTCCACTGCTGGATCCCTCTTGCATGAAGACATCTTGTACCCTGGATATGATAGTCGTGTAAGTTATCCCAAAAATACCCCTCGCTGCACCAATTTTAGCCTTCGTGAACAGTGTAGTAGATAGAGTAGAAGCTCGTCATTGAGCTTGACCCCACGGAGGTGCTTATTGTCCAGCTCTGCTGATTGTTTCGCTATCCAGAATTTCCGGCTCTAAAGAATCCTACGAGGTAGAAAATAAACTAAACAGCGAGCGTTGCTGCGCTCGGTATACGTGATGTCAAAGTTCCATTATGTGCCCTGCACCTAATGTACATGTGTGTGTGTGTGTGTGTGTGTGTGTGTGTGTGTGTGTGTGTGTGTGTGTGTGTGTGTGTGTGTGTGTGTGTGTGTGTGTGTGTGTGTGTGTGTGTGTGTGTGTGTGTGTGTGTGTGTGTGTGTGTGTGTGTGTGTGTGTGTGTGTGTGTGTGTGTGTGTGTGTGTGTGTGTGTGTGTGTGTGTGTGTGTGTGTGTGTGTGTGTGTGTGTGTGTGTGTGTGTGTGTGTGTGTGTGTGTGTGTGTGTGTGTGTGTGTGTGTGTGTGTGTGTGTGTGTGTGTGTGTGTGTGTGTGTGTGTGTGTGTGTGTGTGTGTGTGTGCACTTGTACTTCGTGCAAACCGAGGCCATTTTCTGTTTGCACACCTGACTACCGAGGACGTGATGTGTATAGCGAGGACATTTTTGACGTCCTCGGTTTTCAAACTTCGTCTGAAGCATTGCCAGATGCTCACCAGTCTCCAGACGGATTTTTTCGCCATCCTCGGTTTTGACCATATATGTGACCGTGTGTGTCCAGCAGGTGTGTGTGTGTGTACTACGTAGACAAAGTGTGAGCAAGCCGAAAGTTACAGTGCAGACGCGTCGCGCTCATGTTTGCAACTTGACACCACTCATGCTTGCAGCCTGGTGCAAGGCACGACGGGCCGGTCGTCGGTAGGCTGCCGAGTTGGCTTCCGCCGACTCGGCTGGCGGCGGGCGGCCGGCGGCCGGCACACGCGTTTGTAGAAACGAATTGGCGCTTCGGTTAGGCCGATTTTTCACCAGTATTGTGGAATAGGACAGGGCTGAGGATTGGAGGTTAGGAGCTTCGACAGGTGTTATGGACATACTTTTCAATTGGTCGTTAGCGCAACAGAGGGTAGGAACACCTCGTGCGCCACATACATATTTAAGCGAAGTACGTTTTGAAACATCTTTGGGTCTACATCTTAACCCGTCCCGTCTCGGGGGGGGGGTCTTCAACCGCCCCCCCCCCCGTCAGGTTTTTCGCGGATAGCGGACGAACGGCGCGCGGCAGCGCGCCCAAATTTGGCATACCTTTTCCCACATCAATTTCACATGCTTATTCAGAAAATTTAGGTCAGGTCATCTAGGGTCAACGAGTTAGTCGAGGTCAAGCGAGGTCACCTCCAAAAAAGTTCAAGCAGTCGTCACGCTTTAACGGATACAGATATTTCAATGAAACTTTCAGCGTTTCCTTATCTTTACGGATGCAACAAAACGTACGAGTTGAATTTTTCATTTGTTTCGTTTTTGACTACATATAAATTTTGCGTATTTGCCATATTGCAGTTCAAACACAGGATTCTGACTAAAGTAAGCATTTTTTTATTAGTGCAAGTTGACTTCAAACAACATTTCTCGGTCTGCTCTACAGATTGGAAAAGGAAAATTAAAGACAACTTGAAAATTCCAAATTTTGAAATTTCAAAAAAAAAAATTATCTTGGGGGGGGGGGGGGGGGGCAACAAAATTATACCCCTGGTCGATTTCGTTGTCCTTTTCTCATTCCAAATACATTTTGTTTCTTTCATATATCCCCCAAAATGAACCCCCCAGAGTAAAAAAACATAATGTAAGTCGTGAAAATCTAGCCCCCTTGGTGACGTCACTTTTGGGGGGAACATTTTTGGGGGTGGACCCAGACCCTACTCGTCGAGCGCTTTCCGATGACACCTCTTTCGTTTTCGCGCGATGCTTACTTTGAATTTTAGAGGGGGGATCTTCAACCGCCCCCCCCCCCGAGACGGGGTGGGAGGATCTGACCGGAATGACGGCGCGGGTTAACCCGCGCTGTCTCAGAGGAGGAGGCGTGTTTTTTCCATCCCTTAAGGTTTTCCGCGGATAGTAAAAAAAAATAAAAACGGCGCACGGCAGCCCGCCAAAATTCGGCATACCTATTCCCACATCAAGTTGTTATTTTGCGTGGAAATTTTGAAGTCGGGTCATTCACGGGGCCGAACTAGTCAAGGTCAAGTCAGGTCACCTCCAAAAATGTACAACCAGTCGTCACACTTTAACGGGTAAAGATATTTGAATGCACTTTCAGCGTTTAATTTTCTTTATGGACGCAACGAAACGCACCAGAGGTATGGTTGAACTTTCGCCTTTTTATGGCATATTTGTTTAGCATATTTGCCAATTGAGCCATAAATCGAAAATTGTGGCTCAAGTAAGCAATTTGCATGAGGCGACGTTTACCTGAAACAACTTCTCTGGGTATGTTTTATCTATTAGAAACATAAAAAAGTATTTAAGTATTGAACTAAAAATTGAACAACATGAAAACAATTGGTATATTTGGGTAGGCGAACATTTTGCACAATGCCAATTTCGTCTTTCTATTCTGATTCCAATTAATTTTTCCCCACGAAATTGAACTCCACAGAACATACATGACGTCAACCGTGACCACATAAACCCCCTCAGTAGGATGTTGGGGTGGTTTTTAGCCGTACTCGTCGAGCGCTTTCCAATGAGACATCTTTCGGTTTCGTGCGACGTTTGGTTTGGAGATTGGAGGGGTATATAATGAATCCCTCCTGAGACGGGGTGTGAGGATCTGACCGGAATGACGGGGAGGGTTAACGTATTGCTTCCGGATGTAATGTTTTATCGTTAAATCCGTCGCACTGACAACGAATGACTTCGTTCAGATTCCTAAACATAAATTATCATCACCATATTACGTTGTTGCAGGAAACCCACTCCAATATTCAAGATGATAAAGTTCTGGAAAAAATAATGGGGATGAGACATATTCTTCACATATGGTGAAAGGAAACCTGATTCTGATATACTGCCATTCCTTCCATCTTTTCCTGAACTGGTCCGCAAGATGGAAAATGTTCTTGTGGATGTCAAAGGAAGTTTATTAGTCGCTAAGTTGACCTTCGAATGTCCTAGAAGAAACCATTGGAGCTGTGCGCTTCAACCCAGCTTTACAATTTGGGTCAAGTCTTCTATTTTACCATCTTTCCCACGTTGGCTGAATGGATTGCTTCCAAATGAAGTAAATTGCATGCATATTCGTTCGTCCTCTTCAGGCTGGCATCATCACAAGACCTGTTACTTAGGCTGATCTGCTTTCGCAAACATTCTTGATCATACATGGGTGAGCCTAGGCCAGGTTAAGCGAGCACGAAGGAAAGTTGCCAATATGCCAATAAGCGTACGTAATTTTGTACTGAAGCAACATGTACAATAGCACATTGATGCTGTCCACTTCGTTTGCTTTGCCCATGATGCGGCAGGGGTGACGGTTGCATGCCACCGTTTCTTATTTTTGGGGGAGGGAAATCATTACACAAAGGCATTCCGAACTTAGCGTAATTTGGCTTCATGCGCATTAACCTCCGCCCGTGTGGGGGCTGCGAGGGGTTAGGCGGGTGTCAATGCATCCATTTTTTTCGCGACTACGGAGGAACGTCGTGGGTTTGGGCGCCGCTGCTTGATGGGACCATCTATTGCGGACTTGATCAAATGAAATATGAAAATGCCTGATCATATAACTGCGCTATGACGCCATAGGCGGAAATATATCCGTTGTTGTTAAGGCAAGTGTGAACTATTGGCAATCAACGTCACTTGTTGCCCACACATAAAAAATGTTGGATACGGTGAGATGATAGGCATCTAAGCTCGTGTGCATACATCAGCTTGTTTCCAAAGTGATTGAAAGTTGCTGACGTATATGAATCTATGATAATCATTTTCAGCTTCTGAGCTACTCGGGGTTTAGGCCGAGATACATATACTGAGAGTTTCGGTTGGCTGGTTGGCTGGTTATTGGAGTTTAGGGCTCATCGACTGGATCGGTCATTCAGCGCCCATATCATCGGCAGTCAAATAGTAAAATGCTAGCAAAAGTCAGCCAGAATTGAATATCACGGGGTTAAGTACAAGTGATACCTTACCATGCTACGATTCTCATTTCGTCCGGTATAAAATCGAGTTAATGAATATATCACAGTGTAAATCAAAGAAAACTTGATTTCTGATAGGAAGCGGAAAAGCCCTCCCGATTGAACAATTGATGACTTCTCTATGTGAGAGAGAGAGAGAGGTATGTCCAAAATGACGCCTTCGCTCATGGTTAAGTCGGCTGCAGGCAATCAGTACGTGACTGAGAGTTTCGGGGCATTCGGACTTCGTGTGCTTCGCACTGCATGAGTTCAGTATAGTAAACTCCGGCGTAAGCCTATAGCAACACTTATAATATCTAAATTTAGGTCTTTGCATCCCATGAGAACGAAACAATCGGTTCTCTATTCCAAAATGATCAGAGCCAAGTAATTAGGTAGACCAAAAAGGTGCAGCTCAAGAAATAGTTTGCGTACACTGATCTTTATTGATAACGTTTTATCTAGAATGGTAGATGCAATCTCTAAATCACCAGGCATCTCCTATATCAGTGAGGGACGCCCCAGTGGCCTCACTGATTCAGTCTGTCCTCATTTTCCCGCGAGAGCCTCCTTTGTCAGATGGCTTCCTATGCCGATCAGGGGGCCTCCTATGTCCGTCAGAGGCCTTCTGTATCGGTCATGGTAGTCCTTGTGTTTGTGAGGAGCCTTCTGTGTCAGTTACCTCTTGTATCGGAGAGAGTAGTTCCGTGTCGGTTTAAGAGTCTCCCGTGTCCCTCAACAACACCATTTTTATGGAGATTAGTGTGAATTTCCAAAAACTGAGCGAAAGTATTCATTGTCAGGGCCATTTTTTGTCACCTCGTCTTTAATTTTGATGAAGTGGGAGGGGCAGGCACATATGTTCATTCAGTTCCATCAACTTTAACCTCATAATTTACATTGACTGATGTGTCAGGACGCATCATGAGGTGTGGGGATGCTGTAGCGGACAAGGAACTTCAGATTTCTTGCGGCGTGGTCACTATTGAGCATACCACGGCATTTGCTAACGTAGGCGAAATAACGCGAACAACTAACAAGTATACTTATGAAGCGTAACGCAGTGGTGATGACTTCTCTACCATTCCTTCGGCCGACATGATGAATGCGACTGGCACTTTCAAATGTATGAATCATGATTCCTTGTCAGATGCTGAGGTCACGCACCTCGTAATGGACCTGGCCGGGCGAGTGCATGTCAGTACTGTCGTCAGGGATGCATGAACCGGAGGAAGGGGGACACCGCGGGAGTACCCCTGACACTGCCAAAATATTGTATTCACATTTCGTACATAATAGCCGTGGCTTGGATGAATTCATAAGCACTGCTCCTCGTGTTTGTCAGCAAACCAGCCTTAAGATGCTGATTCACCTGTCAAATGCAACGTGGCATTCAGCGGCCAATTCGACGGCCGATTCGGTTAATTCAGTTCTTTATAAATGGAGCTGAACACAACAGGGCATAGACCACCGCTTTGGGCTGTGTTCGTCGCTACCCGCATCCAGTATCCGTCGTCAACATGCAATGGCATGGGGAGATTTTAACTTCTTTGGTGAGAGACATCCGTTGCATCCATTGCTATGGTCCATCGGAGTAGTCGCCGAATAAAGTGAAGGGCTAAATTTCAAGTCAGTAGCCTGACATAAAAGGAGACGGAAAGTTTACTGATGGAGTTTGCGTTACATTTGCAGTGCATTGCATTGCCTTGCATTTTGTCACCTTGTCCAGAAATTTGACAGATGTGGTTTACTTCTCCAAGTATTTACAAACGAGGAATGTTAGCGAAGCGAAAGAAAAGCTAGCGTGGTGCATGTGATCAGCTGTCGCGATTAATACCCATTTGTATACTTCGGGTAACAAATGAATATCTTACATTAGCTTGGACCTGGCAGTGGAGGGATTACTTAGACCCTCTAAGGTTTTCTGAAATAACTCATAATCCGTCTAAAGAATCACTTCGGTAATTTATCATATAAACCGACAATTGATGAACGTGCATGTCAAATGTTGAGGTGCAGTCTACTAACTTAACGAAGTTGGGGTACACCAAAATCAGGTGACGTCATCTAGTGCAGTTTTTAAATGTGCATTAAGTATATCTCACAAACCGTTTAAGATACAGCCAAAAGTTAACCTGTAGTGAAGAGAGAAATGACTAAGGTAAAGCTGAGAAGCAAAAAAGTAACCCATGTGATGTCATCGGGTCAAACGGTAATTTGCCTTTGGTATTTTGCACGCAATGTTGTCGCTAATTATTTGTTAAAACTTGAATATGGGTACGGAGGGATTATATCCCTCAATAGTGTTCTAGGTTAGAGGTCACTCCCCGATTAGGCCACTGATGGATGACCCGATAAGAGTCGAGAATAGAGTTGTTCACTTTTTCTTCCAAACACTGGCATGAGACGTAGCACGGGCACAGAAGGTTCTGGCACCGCACGACACATGGCACAGCAAGCTGGATGATGGCACATAGAAAAGCATGGGGATAAATAGGGACCATCTAAACAACGAGGGAAATCATGATTAATGACGAAAGTAAGCAATACCAGAGATGCAAAACATTTCACACACTGACAGCAGCTCAGTCTCTACGTTTCAAAGTTATTCCACACATCATTGGTTAAGCCCTGTTTCCTGGTAATCTTGGACAATTCAGTTCAACATCAAGACAATTTTAGATATATGCTTTAATTTTATTACTAGGGGTACCGACACTGGCACGGCAGTGGCACGGAAAATCCTGGCATTGTACAGCAAAAGGCTCATGTTCCCAGGATTACGGGTTGCCGTGTCCTGCCACTGTGCCAGAAAGTGGAAACTCTAGTCGAGAGTACGAGCATCGCAAAAATAAGACCCCCTCCCCGCGAGTTACACTAAGAGGCCACATGCTAACCAATGACGTTTGTTCCGCGGTCGCGAAAAATGGGTGGCAATGTGATACGCTCCTGAACGTGCGAAGGCTAAAGTTAAGCGAACAAAAAGTGTGGTGAGTGCTGAACGATTCCAGATGATGCTTCCCCATCATCCCCCATCCACAAAGGAGGCATTAATCCGCCGCCTTTCCGTATTCTGGCGAGTGAAAATGAAGTGTGCTAAAAGTCAATAAGTAGTTATATCTATATATATTGTTTCAGTAAAATGTCATGCACACCTGTCTTACTAAGCAGGGCCAGAACTGACCCGTTAATTGCATGAAAGAAAATATTCGCCTATGTACGTCGGGATAATACCACACGCTTTAATAATGTCAGCTTCCAGACGAAAAACGGAAATGTATGTAGGTTGTTGTCAGTGAATAGTATGTATATGTATGCAGTGAATAAAAGACCATATCTGAAGAACGGGATCCGATCAGGAATCTTTTAAGTAGTCATGTTGGTGTATGCATGGCTTCGGCTATCATGCACTAATTTCGGTTTACACTCGGATCTGAACATGTCCCATCAAAACACACCAGGTTTAATTTCGGCTGGCCATTTTGTCAGCATAAACTAAAAATAATTAAAATTCAGAGTATCCTGACCAAACGTCCCCCTAAGCATGCAAGCGAACACAAATACCTGGCTTTCAGTACACATGGATCAGGATGCATGCATCGGTATGCATCACTATGCATGATGGAACACAAAAATATTGCTGAACACGTAACCACTTCTTGATTGCTGAATTAATTGAACGGAGTTCCGTCGCCGCCAGATATGCCTGGCAATTCTGGGATGTTTTTCATGGCAAACATCCACGACTATCAGTTTACTTAAAATGTGATGCACCTTTGTGATATTCGAATTTGGGCGGCAATTATATGCTTCAGCACCTAAATGCAATAGTTGTGAGATTGAATATCTACATAGGTTACAGTGTACGGACCACAGCCTATGCATACAAAAATCATACTGTCCGCATATGCGATGAGACCTATATTATGGTGACTTAACAATACCCTTCTCGAAGATGATTTTTCATTTGCAGTGTGCGTAGAGATCAAAAATGAATTATGCTAGCGACAGCATAAACGGAACAATGCTTACGATTGGCGTTTGAATTTAGAAATGACCATGAGTGCCATTCGAGTCAGTAGAATCAGAAGCCGTAACGAAAAGATCGTGCAGAGGAGAAAAGAAGAAAGTACATTACATGACTGCAACAATGTGGGATTGACTGCTTTTGTCGTCAGTTCTACCAACGAATATGCAACTACCACCACCAACGACACGCCACCAACGATTCTGCCAACCATACGCAACTATTCGTGATCGAGCAAATGCATTCTAGGAACATTAATCTTTGACCTGCTAGTTATGGTCTAGATTGAGATGGATAAAGGAGGGTTAGATACCTACAAAATGCTTCTTCGGTATGTGTGCCCAATGAAATACTAGTCAGGTCATTTTGAAGTCAGGTCGTCTAGGGTCAACGAGTTAGTCGACGTCAAGTGAGGTCACCTCCAAAAAAGTTCAACCAGCCGTCACGCTTTAACGAATACAGGTATTTTAATGAAACTTTCAGAGTTTGCTTATCTCTAGGGATGCAACAAAACGTATCTTTTTTGTTTGTTTTTTTACTACATATACATTTTGCATATTTGCCAATTGCAGTTCAAATATAAAATTATGGCTAAAGTATGCATTTTGATTAGGGCAAGTTGACTTTCAACAACGTTTCTCGGTCTGCTCTACCCATTGGAAAAGGAAAATTAAAGAAAACGTGAAAACTGAAACTATTGACATTTCAAAAAATGTACTTCTTATTTTGGGGGACCAGGAAAAATGCATTGCCCAGGTCGATTTCGCTGTCCTTTTCTCATTCTAAATAAATTTTGTGTTTTTATGTATCCACCAAAATGGACTCCCAGAGCAAAAAACATAATGTAAGTCGTGAATAGTCATGAAAATCTAGCCCCGTTGGTGACGTCACCTTTGGGGGAAATTCTTTTCAGGGGTGGATCTGGACCCTACTCGTCGAGCGCTTTCCGATGACACCTCTTTCGTTTTCGTGCGCCGTTTAGTTTTGATTTTAGAGGGGGTTACTATCCGCCCCGCCCCCCGAGACGTGGTGTGAGGATCTGACCGCAGAGACGGCGCGGGTTAAGAATATATAGAGTTGCGTACTAAATAGTTTCTATAATAGTGGCTAAGGCCTTGTGAAATATATTTCGGAGTGTCATGGGAAGTACGTGAATAATGAATGGTCTTTCAAATTAAATGGGCTCAGTTTGAGGAACATTTTTTGGTTCTAACTTGCGAAATCTACCGGATGTTATTGAATACTGCGAACATCATGACCTGGAGAAACAGAAGAAGCCAGGATTGACCCAACCAGTGAAGCCTTTTCGATTTTTTATATATAACACTACACAATGTATTCCAGCTGTTGATACGTTGATTGCTATCTTGAACGTTTGGAGCTGGTTTTCCAACAAAAATGAAATATTTGGGAGAAAATGTATTATCCCACATCAGTTTGTGTAACACAATGATATAGGGGGTACTCCCACAAACGAAATAAAATCACTCATGCATTTAGCGAAGGTCCCTTTACCCATTTAAAACCATACTATTTTCCTAGAGGCTTCCTAGAGGCTACTATTTTCCTTGATACGAGCCTACGGGACCACGAGCCTTTTATTTAGAACCCGTAGGCTACGACAGCAAATAGACTACCTTTGTCGTCACTTCTACATTTTGTTGGATCGACGTGCAATTTTGTATGCATGCTTACGTTATCAAGGGCAATTGAAGCAAGATGCATCCAGAAGGATTTTTGTTTGACTGTTAGGGGTACACCCTTGTGCACAAAGGACGGGACCTAAAGTTGTGCAATGCTCAGTCATTGCTACTGCCGTCAAGTATTCATCATTTCTAATGATTTCTGTAGATTCTCATGTCGTTAATTCCCAAGTTCAATGTGAAGTGCAATAAATCCGAGAAAAAATGAGGCCATATGCGAAGACTGAGTTTCCTACATCTTTGGTGTAGTCTCAGTCCGACTACATTTACCTTCGCCCCACCAACACTTTGTTCTCTCAACGTGGAGCCATGTGAGGAGGGTTTTATCAACCAAATTGGGAACCACACTGCATCCATGTGTTGGACCACACTACAAGTTGTTTTTCTTCTAACTTCTCCATCCATGATTTTGGTTGTAGGTTGCAATGAAAATGGGGCGGTTTGGCCCGTCAGTTGGTTAGCTGTATCCTCCAGTGAACTGGACCCACCCAAATGTTGGCATCAGGTTTCCACTGTCAGGTTTTTATCAAATACCGCATTTTCCCGAAATTGACCAGACCCCATCAAGTAATGGCAGATGGAGCATTGTGATGCTGTGATGTGATGCTTATGAGCATTGAGAGAACTTCATTCACAATGGCTACGCCATTGTGAATGAAGTTCTGAATCAAGAGAACTTCATTCACAATAGCTACGCCATTGTGAATGAAGTTCTCTCGGAAAATGACACAAGCAAGTACAGATTTAAGGGCCGAGAAGAGAAGCATGTGGGTGGGTGGGTCCATCGGTATTTTCAGGCTATTTTCAATTAGAAAATGCAGTTATGATCTTAGCATAATATTAACGATATCGTAGGCCTTAGCTCCTCTACCTTGGTATAAATATTATGGCAACTGCGGGGGATATCACCCCACAAATTCCACAATAGAAGACTAGAAACTTGACAATTTTCGCCCAAACGCGAACTGAACACAATGACTATTCAGTAGGATACTGTGCCTCGCAATCATTTGTCTCCCACAACTTTTTGTCTCAAATGTTTTTCAGATGTTCAAATGTATGTTTTTCGATAATAGTGGTCCTACGCTAAGGAAGCCTCCATCAGTGGCACTAGGTTAACCCGTCCTGTCTCTGGGTGGGGGATCTTCAACGGCCTCCACCTCAGGTTTTTCGCAGATATTTAACGAACGGCGCGTGGCAGCGCGCCAAAATTTTGGATACCTTTTACCACATCAATTTGGCATGTAATGTAGAAATTTGTAAGTCAGGTCATCTAGGGTCAACGAGTTAGTCAGGGTCAAGTGAGGTCACCTAAAAAAGTTCAATCAGTCGTCACGCTTTAACGGATACAGATATTTTGTTAAAACTTTCGACAGTTTCCTATTTTTATGGGTGCAACAAAACGTACGGGAGGAATTTTTCATTTTCCGTTTTTGACTACACATACATTTTCCATATTTTCCTCTTGCACTTCAAATATAATATTCTGGCTAAAGTAAGCATCTTTTATTGAAGCAAGTTGACTTCCAACAACGTTTCTCGGTCTGCTCTACCCGCTATAAAAGGAAAATTAAAGAAAACTTGAAAACACAAAATGTTGAAATTTAAAAAAAAAACAATTGGGGAGGGGGGGAATTGTTATGGCGCTGGTAAGTTTCGCTGTCCTTTTCTGATTCCAAATAATTAATTTTTTTCTCGAATATACACAGCCAAAAACATGTAAGTCGTGAAAAGTCGTGAATATCTTTCCCCCCTAGTTACGTCACTTTTAGGGGGGAATTGTTTTGTGGGGTGGATCCGGACTCTATTCGTCGAGCGCTTTCCAATGACACCTCTTTAGTTTTCGTGTGACGCCTAGCTTAGATTGTATAGGGGGTTACTATCCCCCCGGGACGGGGTGTGAGGATCTGACCGTAAAGACGGCGCGGGTTAATTAGGCCTCACACAGGCGATTATCACCGACACCTAAAACCGCGCAGACGCATCAATTATCACATACCACATACACACTGCTCTTGGATGTCAGAGGGAGTTCTCGTTACTGACCGCCAGGCGATGGTCCTCGGTATTGACGATAAACATGCATGGTGAACATGAGACGATACACACAATGTCCTCGGTTTTGCCGATGTCCTCGGTATTCCAAATCACATTGGAAACCGACGATTGGAAGTTTTCTCCCAAATCTACCCTCTATCTTACTCGGCAGATCTTGCTCTATGACAGATAAAAAATTGATGCTTCTCTAGTGAAAACTAATGGGTGTCCTCGTTAGTGACGGCCAGGCCATAGTCCTCGGTAGTCACGGCAAACACGTATGTGTGTGTGTGTGTGTGTGTGTGTGTGTGTGTGTGTGTGTGTGTGTGTGTGTGTGTGTGTGTGTGCCCCCCGGGGGGGGCCGAAAAGGGGGCGCGGGTGGGGGGTTTGTTTCTTGTGCGTGGGCCGGCAAAAGTTATTTGCGCGGGCGGGGGGCGGGGGGCGGGGGCGCCCCGGCCCAGTTTCCCCCCCCCAAAGGGCCGCGAAGTAATGAGCCCTCGCAGCCGAGCACAAAACCCTTATGTGGTAAAACACCAAACCCACCCCCCTTAATTTCTGTGGGGGAGGGTGGGGGCGCGGACAGAGGGAGGGGTTCCTCAACCCAAAATAAGGATGGTGTAAGGGAAAGCGGTTTGTGCGTCTCCTCGGGTTGGCCCAAATCAAAAGGGGGGTGGGGGAAAGCGGCTTGGCTCCGTGAAATGTTTCCTTGTTTTCCACTCTTTAAGTATTTTGATCTGCAACAGATCAAAACTCATGAGCTACAGAAAGCCTTCGTGTATTGAGAAAGGCTATGAAATTGCGCTGTCCACCACCGCTATTCCTAGATTATGCACCATCGTCTCATTACTGTGCTTGCACATGCCTCCACCACCTTGCTGTGGTGCATCTTTTTACGTAGAAGCTCTTGATGAAGAAGGAAACAGCTCTTAAGCCAACTTTAAATTCGCATCGCTCACGGGATATGGCGCCAATTCATACAAACGAATTCCTCGCGTCTGACGTGGGGACTCGTGGTGCAAGCTGATGGGTAAAATATATTCGTGGATCTCTGGAATGAAACACCTGACCTCAGGACACTTCTCATTGTATCTGAAATTGAGACTAACCCCGGCCACCCTTTTGTCGATAGTGATCGAATAACAATAAGCCAGGTAAACATCAGGAGCATCACCTGGGATGTCTTGGACATCCCAGGTGTAAACAGATGCAACATCAATACCATCACTGAGCGCTAGAGAGGACTGGACTGGGACGACCAAGAGCTTGGAATGGGTCCCTCTGGTGGCAGTGGGGATTGGGAGGGTGGGGAGGGGTGTCGGTTGATGGGTTCATGGTGGTGGTGATGGTGCTTGGTGTATCGTTCGCTGTCCTGAAATGCATGCTGGTGTTGGTGCGCGCGTCCTACGTGTGCTGTTGGTGGGAGTTTTTGGGTAGGTGTCCGTGTTGTGGTTGTGTCGCGTGGTTATGGGTGTTGGCAGAGCCGGGTATTCTGTGTAGTCACGTGGTGGTGGCGACGCTCTGTATGGTCCCGGCCCTGCACGGCGGGTCGGCCACGCCGCCAGCGGGTCGGACACCGCCCTCCTGGCCAGGGACAGTTCCATACTCTCCAGGTGGACCAGGCGGAGAATCTCCTTTTCCGCCATCCACCGGAGGCAGGTCCTGTCTCTAGCCTCGTGCTCCCCCGCAGGCGGCGCAGCAGGCCTCGTCGCTTCGGCAGGTGTCAGTGTCATGTTGTTGAGCGCATCGTCCGCATGTGTAGGTGTTGGAGTGGCACCCCCCACGCGGAATGGCCGTAACGTTAGCACCTTTTACTGCGCCGCGGAAGGGTGCGCGTGGTGTGGCTGTGTAGCGTAAATATCCTGCTTTGAGGTGCTTCGGTGGGGTTCAGGTGCGGAATTTCAGTATGAGGATGTGTGATGGTGGCTGCCCTGGTCTTGGAGCTGGCCTGTATGCGGCGGAAACCCCTGTTTCTCCAGCCTGGAGACCAGGGTCCCCACCGTGATACCGCCCAGCTCCCGTGCATGTATTGTACCTTTGGATGTGTTGAGTTTTGCGGCTGGGGTGATTGAGATGGGTGTGTCGTGAATTTGGAGCCCGGTGCGGGGGGAGAGGCAGCTCCGCCTGACTGACCTTGCAGTTAAGTAGAGGGCCTGGTAGGTGTAGATGAGGCTGAAGTGAACAGGAGCACTGCACGGTGGCACGAAGAGTAGGTCTTGAAGACGCAAAGGCAGATGGTAGAGGTAGATGCAGAAACGATGTGGCAGAGTTCAACTTGAAGATGCTAGAGAGTCGGTCTAGAAGTCTTCAAGTTGAAGATAGAGTTAGCGGGCGGGGAGGTAATGGTCGTATGTGAAGGGCGGATTGCGGACGATATGTGAGGTCTGTGTGCGGTGCGAGTATGTATATGTGTATGCATGGCGGGTAACAAGTGGCAGGTGGCAGGTGCCAGGCGGCGTCTTCCTCCCTTTGGTCCCAGGACCGTATACCGCAACTTGGCGGCTTCCTCCTCCTCTTCCTCATCCTTTGCTGACCAATCTCGCGTGATGGGCAAGGCAAGGACAAGTTGGCGGCGTTGGCGTGCGAATTCCGAAGGAACAATCGTACGATCGAAAAGAATCGGACAAATCATGCAACTACACACGCAGACGACAGTGTAGAATATGCATGATACTTGACCTGACCTAACGCTATTGACCTTGTCTTATATTTGAAAGCAGAATGTCTACATTTTTATATCATGTTCTGCATGACACGTTTTCTCCGTACTACAATAAAAATATATAAGTTGACCCGACCTCAGTTTAGTAACCTTGTCCTGACCTGAAGTAAAATTTCCCGAAAGCAGAGTTGTTATCGCGTAATTTGCGCCGTAATTGTCGGAGGAACAATTACGGCGCGATCTAACACCACCAAGGTATAGCAAACTCCGCACTTGACCTCTCTTCTGGGAGGGTAAAGATTGCAAGCACAGGGTTGCAGCAAAAAATGCTCATGTTGAGACACACCGGGACGGGGACCATATCAATTCCGCCGATTTGAAACTGTTGAATTGTGCTATTATTATAACTGTTGATCTGTGCCCGTTCGAAGTTTTACGTACATATTTATTTCCAACTCTAGCAAAAGTAACAATTCGGCTGACAAATTCATTTCCAAACCATCGGATGGCCATTCTGAGAATCTCCTGGGATGATCTTTGCGGACTCCTTGGCCGTGACTAAGAGAGACATGTACCTAGTGTGACATATTCTTGGTCTTGGATGCGCCTTTGGGTACGGACGGAGTTTTCAGGCTGTTGCAAACAAAGCAAATAGAAGAACGATTGCGCTGATTGATACCTGTGGTTCATTGTGCATTTTAGTTTGCTTGTTGTGGGTGGTAACTGACTAGGCTCGGCGATCACGATGACTGCAGCAATGCACATGATTAATCA
This sequence comes from Imbricaverruca yamaguchii, assembly GCA_034440575.1. Lineage (NCBI taxonomy): Eukaryota > Metazoa > Arthropoda > Thecostraca > Neoverrucidae > Imbricaverruca > Imbricaverruca yamaguchii. Next base: position 2,814 of record JAOTOL010001292.1, on the reverse strand, counting down.
AAGGACATTGTTTTCGATGTCTCTACTTTTGTGAAAGCTGTGTCTCTTCCCCGACCCTGAACTCGCTTAATCACACTTGTGGCTTCGCTCCTCCCTAATCCCAGGTGCCAAGGAAATACTTTCGTCGATTGTCATCAGAGCTCCAGGTCTGCTGTGCTCCGATGCCTCCATCAAGGCTGATGTGTCTTAGCCTGCATCTGATGGCTGACACATTTTTATCTAAACCGGTGTGTGCTTGTTGATGTGTGGAGTAAGGGAAGTAGGTGACAGTGACGGTGATGGTGACGGTGACGGGTGGCGATAGATCCGAGCCCACTGCATGGAGCTGCGGAGGAGCATACCATTAAGCAGAGTTGTTATGTTGACATGCACTGTGCACTGCTCTTTTAATTATGGGACTTCTCCAGTTGTTGGACGGATGATTCCCGTTGAAGAGCAAGCTGAAGAAAACATAAACATGTACATCGTCGAATAAAACTCAGAATTTCTGAGATCTGAAAATATAAAAGACGAAGTCCGTGGAGTTGTTGATTGGGTGGGGGTCGTGGGTGGACGCTTCGCCCCCAATGTTTCTTTTTTAAATCAACACCCCCTGCCCACCACCTTCCCGCTCATGACATGTATGCATTTACCCACGCTGGGTAAATACGGGGAAGAAAACAATCGTCCCCTTTGGTGATTACGTCTGGTTAGGTGCCTCACCCTTGACCTGACAGTGTGTAGGCGCCTCCAAAAGTTTACTCCTGCATCCTAAGCGCAATCCAGTTCCGTCAGTAAGTATAATCCCGTTACTCCTTCATACTTTGACTCGCCAATGCCATTTCCTACATAGGTGCTATGGGACTGTGCACAGTATTTTGTATGCTAAATGTATGAAAATCACAAAGAAACAATTTAAAATAGGCTAGATTTCTGTATCTAAAATAGATGTGTCTTTCACATAAGGAGAAGTTGTATTTCCAAAACGTTTCATTTTTGCGCCAAGCTTCTCCAAGGTTACCCTCTTCCTATTACGATAACCATAGAAGGAAAACCTTCACGCCTCTGCGAGGCGCCACTGCCAATCTGATTTGCTGGTTGCCTGATACAGATGACGAGGGGGATTGTGGCGCAGAATGCAATCACAAGTAAGTGAAGGAAGGGGTGTGGATTTTGTGGAGGTTGTACAGGTGGGTATGGATAGTGATTAGTCGTTCGTGAGATATGGTGGAATATAGCACTTTTTAAAAACATTGAATCGACATACTTCTCCAAGAAAAACCGAACATCCTGATCTTCTGGTGCGCGTTATGAAGTCTTCATATATCCTTTCTAACAGTATCTCGTTCATAAGTATCATGCTCATGCTCTCTATAATGGACGATACACGGGCATTTCGTATTGCAATTTCAGGCAAAGGTGGTTGCCTAAAATGTTATATGGTATAGGAAATTCGGTTCATGGTATGGACGATTTTCTTGCTACCGTGAATGTAGCTATTCTAAATTGTTAATTTCAAAATAAATGGTAAGTTACAGTCAGAAGTTTGTCGTACACAAAATTTGAGTCACAAGGACATCAAAGACATTTTAGGTGCCGCTAATTCCACTTGTGCAAATTTAGACATCCCTACTGTACTTGTTTCAATATCTCCCGCCCTAATGAAAAACCATTATTTTAATGCTGAGTATGGAGTATTGTTGTTCTTGAAGGTATCTATGATACATGTTTTACAAACATTTTTGCCCTCATAATGTAAGCAAAGGGGTAAGGTTTGTTTGATGTTGGAATTATGATGCAACAATTTAAATATTACCATAAAGGACAAATGTATTTATTTATACTAATTTTATATACTGATGTTTATATAGAATTTATGTTTACATACATTTATATTGAAGTTATTATTATTTCCATGAAGGTGATTTCTACGTCCTGCTGTATTTGTTTCCAATATCTCCCCTCACAAGAAATAAGTTTTAACACCCTGATCGAGCAGCTTCATGCCTTCACAGTGTAAAATAATTGATAGTTTGGCCTGGAAATTCACAGTTAGTGGAATTGTGCTATTTACATCCTTGTCTTAGGCTTTTACCATTTTGCTACATGTGTGGCAGTCGTGCTACAAACGACTGCTAAAAATGTAAAATGCATGTGATGAAGAGGCATTCCAATTTTTTAACCCTTAAGTGGCAGTCCTTTATTTTCTTCCAATCTTTCACTATTCCGAAACAACTTATTTCTTCATCCACACACAGTTAATGGTGAAGTAATTTTAGGACACTGCCTTTTCACCCCCAAGATACTGAACCAAGTGCATAAGTACCCAAATGTGCAGATTCCTACATGCCTGCCAGTGACACTGATGTCTGAAGACTATTTGGAGGTGGTGTACAAGGGGATGAGTAGTTTAAGGGGAAATTGCCATCTCACAATGGTTGGTTATTAGCTTTACAACATATTGACTGTTCAGTGATGTAGCATCGCCAATATCACTCTGATTGGTCATGGGCAAGAAGTAGCTACAAGTGAGACTTAAACCCTACAATCCTTTGATTGTGAGACAAGCAAATTACCCCAGACCACTCATCCCCCATCTCACAATCAAGAGATTGTGGGGTTTTAGTCTTGTCTGTCTCTACTCATCACCCACAGCCAATCGGTGTGAAAGATTGAGTGATGTTACATGACATAGTGGTTTAAGTGTTGTAAAACTAATAACCACCACTAGGTGGTGCACAATTGCAATACCATAGAGGTCATGAGTGGGTCCTAATTGTTTGCTCTGCCCTTCCCATGGGGTCCCATGTTGGAAGTGTACATTATTGAGGGCAA